>CM051237.1:451059246-451491746 GCA_027917425.1 Gastrophryne carolinensis
GAAACTCACCTCTTGCCAGTCCCACAGGGCGTTGGCGTGGCTGCTCATCCAATCAGTGCACTCTGAGCCGCTGACGTCACTCCACTTAAGACGGTGTCCAAGTCCAGTGGCTCAGAGCGTGCTGGTGACCACATCCCCTGCTTCGCTCTAACAGGGAGCACTCCTGCGCCGGCCATTCTCAAAAACCTGACGCGGGCAGGCGCCCTGCTAGAGGGACATTGGGGATGCGGCCGCGCCGTTAGAGCGGGAACAAAGGTGAGTGAACAGGGATACCTGGGGGTTTCCCACAGCGGGGCATCCCGATTTAGGATGCCCCGGGGGAGTGGGATCGTTTGGCCCAGGAATCTAGCAAGGTGGGTTTTGGTCCACTCTAAAGGGTAGCGGGGAAGCAGCCACCAGTGCACTCGGATCCGCTCGCCTTAGATGAGCTCTAGGACAAAGGGCGGGAGCGGACACGCTGACTGGACGAGAGGCTGTAAACGTGCAGTAGGACCAGGGAGGGGTAAGTGAGATCAGGAGACCTGGGGGGGTTTCACACAGAGGGGCACCCCGATCAGGGATACCCTTTAAGCTGAACACCCAGCAGTGGCCATCCTGAAATCAAAAAGCTTCCAGGGACAGCCTCTGGCTTTTCCCCAGGGCTTCCCAAATCAGGATGTCCCACTGTGTGAAACCCCCAGGGCGCTGGTAATCACTTACCTCCAACGGCACATGCACAGGCTCTCATCCAATGAGAGCCATTGGCTCTCAGTTACTAGAACTAGGCTGGGGCATGTGCACGGCCAGGAAAGCGGCAACGCGCGCGTCTCATTCTAGCAAAGGGGAGCCGTCTGCCGAAAGACGTATTCATTTCAGATGGCTGTCATCGGACGAGAGCCTGTGCATGCGCCATTGGGAGCCTAAGAAGGTGAGTTTTTTCTGGCTTCCTGGGGGGCTTTGCACAGCAGGGCATCCAAGTGGGCACAAAACAAAACCCAGGAAAGTCAAATTTCTGAGCTTTGTTCCACTTTATAGTGGACCAAAACCCGATTTCAGTCCTTGCCCCTGGGGCTGTGTGAACCCCCCCCCCCCCCCCAGGTCTCCCAAACAAACTCACCTCGTCCCGGCCCTATGACGCATGTGCGCTCGGAGCCGCTCGAGCGCCATTAGCCAGAAGCTCGTCTAATGTGAGTGGATCCGATCGTGCCTAGCGGCCGCATCACCTGCCGCACTCCACCAGGGAGAGGGCCCACATCGGCCATTCACAAATGCCTGGCACGGGGACGCAGCCTCTACTAGCGCATGTGCCATTAGACCCGGAAAGAAGTTGAGTTTTCGGGCGACCTGGGGGTTTTCACACAGCGGTCTCAAGAACTCCAGGGTGGCTATTGGTTCTTTTTAAAGCGGACCTTCACCCTGAATAAGAGCCTCTCTTATATGTTACCCACACCCTGTACATACAGATTGCTCACATTAATCCGGACCTTCAGCCTGAATAAGAGCCTCTCTTATATGTTACCCACACCCTGTACATACAGATTGCTCACATTAAAAATCATCCTTCCTGCATCTACTGCCTGTTATGAGCCTTTAAACATCCAAGATGGCGACTCATGGAACATCAGGCAGCCTGCAAACGGAAGTGCCATCTGACTGTGCTGCTCTGCATTCTGGGATTGCTGACCTTTTCCTGACCCCAGTTCTGCTCCGTCTGAGCAAAGCACAGCTATAACCCCGCCCCCCCTGTACTTTATCCCACTCTCCTCTCCTCAGTAAGTGTGATGCTTTCGAGTCAAGATGGCGGCGCCTGTATCCTAAAGTCCTGAACAGAGTTGCAGCCCGGTGGGAGAAAAAAAATAAGTAAGCGACTAAAAACATAAAATATATTAACTTTAGACGCTGGGGAATCGTTTCATAAGGGTTTGGGCTTTTCAATAATCATGGCGAAGGTCCGGTTTAATAAACACAGATAAAGAAGCTTTGGTATTGGAAGGAGAGCCGCCCCTGTGCCATGGGAACGCCAGCAAGCTACGTATATTGCCTGACTGGCAGGGCGTCACACAGCAGGATTGGGTAAAGCCCAGGATAGTGAAAACCCAGGTTTTGGTCCACTTTAAACTGGACCTTCACCATGATTTAATGAAATGCCCAAACCCTCAAAGTGGACCAACACCCAGGATTTTGACTATCCTGGGTCTTGGTCCACTTCGGTGGGGCACCCCCAATCGGGTGCCCCGCTGTGTGAAACCCCCCCGATCACCCGAAAAACTCACCTCTCCCCGCGCTGACGGACAAGCAATCTGACAGTCCCGGACAAGCGGCTCCTCCGCCGCCACCTCCCGCCCGCCCCTCTTGACGCGCGCGCGCCCGCGCCGGCCATTCACAGACGACCGACGCGGGCACACCTAGAGGGGCGCGAGGGAGGCGGCCGCCGAAGATAAGGTAAGGGGGTTTGGGGTGTTTGGGGGGGTTTCACCCCGCGGGACATCCTGGTCTCGGATGTCCCGCGGGGAGGGAGGTGATCGGCCCGCCGATCACCCGTGGGTGTTGGTCCACTTTAAACTATTCCCCAGCATCTAAAATTAATATAGTTTATGGTTTTTGTCACTTATTCTTTCCCCAACTGGGCTGCAAGTCTGTTCAGGACTCTAGGATTTCGGGCACCACCATCTTGACTCAGAAGCATCACACATACTGTGGAGAGGAGAGCAGGATAAAGTACAGGGGGCAGGTTATAGCTGTGATTTGCTCAGTCAGAGCAGAGCTGGGGTCAGGGAAAGGTCAGCAATCCCAGAATGCAGAGCAACACAGTCAGAAGACACTTCCTGTTTGCAGGCTGCCTGAAGCTCCATGAGCCGCCATCTTGGATGTTTAAAGGCTCATAAAATGCAGTAGATGCAGGTAGGATGATTATTAATGTGATCAATCTGTATGTACAGGGTGTGGGAAACATATAAGATAGGCTCTTATTCAGGGTGAAGACCTAGGTCGCTTTAAAGTGCAGTGTAAGGTGTTTAGATCCGCTTGTAATGTGCAGGGGCAGCATGAGGACATGTCGGTCGGTAGATAAACTCTCGAATCCCCCCCCAGCAGACCCGCCCTATAAGTAGAAGCATTTCCAAAGCCAGTCAGAGAATAAGGCGCCGCTCACCTGCCGCAGGTTCCGGGCGCTGCCGCTCCGTCCTCACCGAACATCAACACTCCAGGCGACCGTTACTACCGTGTCCCAGCACCTGTGATGACGACACAAGTCACGTGATTGTTCGCATTTGTGGGCGGTGCCAGCTTTCCTTTCTGTTTTATGAGACGAGGTGGGCTTTTGTTACAGTCACGTGACGTTCAGTTTCTAAGGGCGGGGCTTGACTCAGCGTATGGCGCTGAGGGGGCTGGAAAGCCCGGGAAAATGGAAGCCGAGCTACAGCTCGGTGAGGAGTGCGCGTACACACAAGGCGCCTGGCGGTATGGAGGAAGCGACCCTCACCCTCTCTGCCTGTAATGTTATCTGACAGGAAATTCCACAGCAGAGGGCGGCGCCCTGCTGCCCACACTCACCTGTATATTACACATACCTGTCCACCATTTAAACGAACTGTCCCTTATTTGTGTCCATGTCCACTTGTCCCTCATAGTTCTAATTCTTCCCTCTTTAAAGTGGACCAACACCCAGGATTTTGAGTATCCTGGGTTTTGGTCCACTTCGGTGGGGCACCCCGATCGGGGGTGCCCCGCTGTGTGAAACCCCCCAGAAAGCCCCGAAAACTCACCTCAACCCGCTCCCACGTGACCGCTGCATCCAATCCCCGCCGACGGACAAGCAGAGCGCGTCCGCCGCCTCCCGCGCGTCCCTCTTACAGGGAGCGCACCCGCGCCGGCCATTCACAAACGGGCGGCACGAGAGCGCGCCCTGCTAGAGGGACGCGCGGGGGGCGGCGGACGCGCATGCGCCGCTGGAACGTGGAGAAGGTAGGATTGTGGGCTTCCTGGGGGGTTTCACCCCGCGGGACATCCCGATTTCGGATGCCCCGCGGGGAGGGATCTGATCGGCCCGGGAATCTTATAGATTCCCGGGCCGATCCCCCCTGGGTGTTGGTCCAATTTAAGGGTTTAAACCGGACCTTCAGCATGATTTAGTGAAAAGCCCAAACCCTTAAAAAACTATTCCCAAGCATCTTTTTTAGTCACTTATTCTTTCCCCCACTGGGCTGCAACTCTGTTCAGGACTTTAGGATACGGGCACCATCTTGACTCGGAAGCATCACACTTACTGAGGAGAGGAGAGCAGGATAAAGTACAGGGGGCGGGGTTATATCTGTGCTTTGCACAGACAGAGCAGAGCTGGGGTCAGGAAAAGGTCAGCAGTCCCAGAATGCAGAGCAGCACAGTCAGAAGGCACTTCCTGTTTGCAGGCTGCCTGATGTTCCATGAGCCGCCATCTTGGATGTTTAAAGGCTCATAACATGCAGGTAGGATGATTTTTAATGTGAGCAATCTGTATGTACAGGGTGTGGGAAACATATAAGATATGCCCTTATTTAGGGTGAAGGTCCAGTTTAAGAATCGGGGTAAAGTGAACCATAACCCTAGTTCCTGGCTCTAGTGGCCTCCAGGGTATCCCAAGTTGGCATTCCCCAATGTGTAACCTCCATCACTCAAAAAACAATATTTTTTAAGTGGACCAAAACCCAGGATTTTGACTAACCTGAATTTTGGACCATGCCCCATTGTATGAAACCCCCGAAGGTCGCCCGAACAGACTCACCTCTTTCTGGTCCTATGGGGCATACGCAGCCTCTCATCCAATCAGCGCGCTAGGATCTGCTTGCCTTAGATGAAGGCGCTGGCGGCTGCATCCCCCGCTCCCCTCTAACAGGGAGCGTGCCATTCACAAGTGTTGCTAGAGGGATAGTGGGGATGCGTCTGCTGCTCGCACATGCGCCGTTGGACTGGGAAAGAAGGTGAGTTTATTGGCGACCTGGGGGGTTTCACACAGCGGGCATCCCGATTCTGGATTCCTTGGGGGGGAGGGAACCAATCTTCTATTTTCTTGGGCCGATCTCTGTGGGTTGTGGTCCTGTGTTTAAAGCAGAACAAAACCCTGGAAATTGTAATTCTCTGGGCTTTGTTCCGTTCTCTTGTGTCATCCCAAATCAGGATGCCCTGCTGTGTAAGACCCCCAGGGCACCAGTGAACACTTACCTTTCCCCAGTCCAACATCTGATCTGACTGTCATTCGGCAAACAGCTCTCATTGACTTCAATTGGGAGCATGCTCCCGCCCCAGCCTATCTCCCACCACAGCCCGAGGATTCAGGGGATGTGGCAGCTTGCACTTCCCTTTGAAATCAATATGCCCACCATACACTGGGGGCGCCGCCATTTTTGTTCCCGATTGCTAGCTCCATGTCTAAACACACACGTGCTGGTTAAATGAGAGCTTGTGCATGCATCACTGGGGAAAGTGAGTTTTTATGTGTGCTTTGAGGGGGGTTTCACATAGCAGGCCATCCCCAGGGGCAAGGATCTTAACCTGGAATAGTGAAAATCCTGGCTTTTGTTCAGCTTTAAAGTGCATGAAATCCACATCAATAGTTTTCATCAACTTGATGTGTTTTTTGAGTAAATATGAGTAGCAGATTAGGTTGGGGCACAGTCCTGTCTGCAGCCTTCCCAGGTTCCACTTGATAGGGTCTCGCATACCACTGGTTGGGTACCTCAGCTGCAGTGAATGTCTCTATTTCATAAAAAAAAAAAATATCTCTCCACCTCAAAACCCAATCAAGTACATGGGATTTTAGATAAATATTTGAACATTTTAGGGAGACTGATTACTGAAAGCTGCAAGATGAGTGGACAGTGTAGCCAGGCAGTGAGAAAAGCATGCAGGATACTCGGCTGCATAGCTCGAGGCATCACCAGTAGCAAGAGGGAAGTTGTGATGCCGCTGTATAGAGCCCTGAGGCCACAGCAGCCGCATCACCTGCTGCACTCTACCAGGGAGAGTGCCCACATCGGCCATTCACAAATGCCTGGCACGGGGACGCAGCCTCTGCTAGCGCATGTGCCATTAGACCGGGAAAGAAGTTGAGTTGAGTAGATGCTTGGATCAAACTTCCAGCAGAAGTAGTTGAGAAATCAACAGTAAGTTAATATAACCCTTTAAATGCCAAGCACGTAGTTTCTACGTGGGTGCTTCTCCTACCGTTAAGTGCCAAGCACGTAGAAACTACGTGCCTGGTATTTCCCCCTGCTAGTTAAAAAAATAAAAAATACTCACCTACCCCTCGTTGGATCCGGATGGGTCTCCTCTTTAATTCGGTGCCATCCGATCCCCCGTGGGGGCTCGGATGGCTTCAGGAGAGCCCCCGGAATAGCCCCCCCCCCCCCTGCTTCGGCAGCAGCAGCTGCTAACTGTAAAAAAAAAAAAATGACATTTACTTACCTGTGGTCGCGCTGCCTCCCGATGGGTCTCCTCTTCACTGGGGGGCCTCCGATCGCATTTCAGCTTCAGGGGAGAGCCTGAAAGAGCTCTCTCCCGACGGGCGCCGCCATGTTGCTGTTAAGCCCCGCCCCTTCGGGGAGTGACGTCCTTCCCGGGTGTGTTTTTTTTAATAGATGACATTTTTGTGTCTGTTTTTTTTTTTTTTTACTGTTAAACATGCCTGGGATAAGCCTCCATCTATCCTAAGATAAAAAGAACATACAGTATACACATAAGGGCAGACTAGATGGAGCGTATGGTCTCCTTCTGCCGTCAACCTTCTGTTTCTATCACATTTGTGTACTGAGGTGGAGAGCTCTCCAGACCTTTGAATACTTAATCCGTCAAATAGCCAGGGGGCAGAGCACCTAAATAGTTATCTGCTCATTGTGTCGGTCATGTCACATAAGGGGCGGATACTAATTGTAATAAAATTAATACAAAATGTAAGCTACAAACAGATGTATTCCTAATAAGAATTTGCTGCAGGTGGCACATGGGGGGTCAGGCTAAATATTTGGTGAAGCCACTGTGATCTCCGGTGTGGATTGCAACCTGCATCTCTGTGAGCTTTTAAGCACTTAGACACAAAAAGTGCAAAATATAATAATAGTCCTACATTTCCCACAAAAATATCATCAGTACATGTGATGTCACAGTTTTACAGTTTAGGTATATTATTTGTCAAGTGATATATTTTTAAAATGTGGAAATAACAGCACCCTATGGGCTATGGCTAAAGATATCACCATTTTTCTGTATAGCCCATAGGGTTCTGTTGTTTCCAAATTTAAAAACAAATATCCTTACCTCATTGAAAAACTGATGTGCCTAACCTGTAAAAATGGCCCATCACAGGTACAGGTAATTTTGGGGGGAAAAGGGTAGGGAAAAACATTTATTTTGCACTTTTTTGTGTCAAAAAGCTCACTGAGATGCAGGTTGCAATCCACACCGCAATGCGCACTGCAAGTCACACTGGCTTCACCAAATATTTAGGATGACCCCCATACAGCACCCGGCAAGCCCGGTCAGCCGCCGAGGGCCCCAACCCCCCAGGGGGGCCCACTGACAGCTGGCACAATGTGATTAACCCTTCTAGTGAGTCTCATGTAGTAGCCTCTCCTACCATTAAGTGTCAGCTATGTGAGCCTCGCTAAAATACAGCTCCAATAGGGGGTCCGGGGGGCAAACAGTCCTTCCTAGTTTTGGCCATGGAATTTATAGACCCCTGACCCGCGACTCTCCACCGCAAAGGGGCCCACTGAGACCATGCCGCCCAAGGGCCTCCATACAGTCCTACGCCCCATCAGGGGTCAGCTGTTTCAAAATGAAAGGAGCAGTCATCTTGTAGGATGAAGTAATAATAAGCCCATTTACTAACATAAAGCTGCCCACAGACAAGCGCAACAGCTGCTGAGCCATTTGCTTGTGTGGAAAGGGGCCAGAGATCTAGGAGAGCTCACAACAATCATCAGTGTCTACTCTGATCCCTACTCTTTGCCTCTCTCACTTCCAATATTTCTTCTATATTATTATATTGGTCTAAAAGACTTCAGGGCTAGGCATTTCCCTGTCTCCTAGGTAAGACGATTCAAGATGCCCTACCTCAGCGTTGTGCCCCAACTGCAGCGCTGCTTTGTGGACAGCAGTCACCTGTTAGTGGTGATCGCTGGTTTGTTGTTTTATTTACATTCAGTTAAAGAAGAACAACACACAGGAATTTCACTTTCCTGTGTGTTGTTCCTCTCTGTGGCGGCATCCCAAATTGGGATGCCCCTCTATATGTATCCCCCCCAGGTCACTCACCTTCCTTTTGCTGCCAAAGTGGGGCCAAGGCCGGGTGCACAGACGCAGTGAGGGCTCCAGGAGAGGGTGAGTGTTCTGGGGGTTTCACGCAGAGGGGCATCCCAATACGGGATACCCAAGGACTGGACCTTGGGAGGCCCCGGACTATTTTAGTTTCTCTAATGATCGGTGGCTCAGCAGCTATGTTCCCGCCCCCCTACCCCTCACTATAAACGGGCCCTGCCACCCTCCCCTGGTGCTGAGACAGGACAAGGGGGTTACAAAAAAAAAAAATCCTTACCTGCAGTCCAGCAACGCTCTAGCGGGTCTGAGCGGCCAACGCACAGAAAGACGGGCAGGAGTGTGCCAGATGATGCTGTGCTGTGCTTTTTTCCAAGATGATGGCACCCAGGACCCAGAGTGCCAGATCGCGGGGGAGGTAAGGGGTTCTTTTCCTTGTAAAACCCCAAACCTGCTTCAGTGCCAGGGGAAGGTGGCAGGGCAGAGGGGGTTTAAAATCACAGAAATGTCTTAACATTAACAGTTGATTTTCTGACATTCAGAATTGTTGGGATGATCCCTAGTCGCAGCCATGCTGCAGCTTGCTACATGTCTTTGTGAAAAGCAAGCACAGATTGCTCCAAATGTCTGTGGAGAGAGGGGGTGCCTTATTTTCTAGTTTAAACTACTGAACACAACTTGTAGTTCCAGTATAAAATAAGATTTATTTATTTGCTGCTGGTTATCTTTGCAGTATACAAAGAAGCAGGGGAAAGAAAATTCAGTACTTACCTAACGGTCGTTTTCCTTATTTTGCGCCTCCCATGGCAGCATACTATGGGATATAACAAGCCATGCTATATGTTTTAATCCAAGAATATACTTAAAGTGGACCAACAGTCAAAATTACTTAAACCAGACCAACATAACAAACAGTGCTCATATGTATCTCTCCCCAGGGCAATTTTAGGTTGCTGCACATAAAAATGAATTTACCCTTTTCTCTTGCTGCGGTAAATTTAAAAAACAAAATGGCGGCTCATGCATTTGCAGGCCACCTGCAAACAGGAAGTAATGCTGGACTTCCTGTTACTGTACATTGTCAGTTATGTCAGTTGAATCCAGGCAGCAGCATGGCTGAGATGCTGGGAGAGAGAGCTCCAAAATGACCGCTGCCTCTCTATTCTAAGTATGGCACACACCCCGCTTCAAACATTAATAATTACACTTGGGGTTAACCCACCTCTAGGTGGCGACGTTGCAGAGAAGTCTTGAAAAACGAGCCCCTCCCGGTCTATACATACCTGGGACCTTCCACTTATCCTCCAGTGTTCTTCTCTGCAAGATGGCGACAAGACAGAAGAATTAAGTCTCCTGCTTGCAGGTAGCCGGGGTGACACCCCGGCCCCCCTTCTGGTCTATTTCTGCCCGGCTTGTTTTATCTATTTGCCCTTGATTCATTGTGTAGCCTCCCAGCTTAGGCTGCCGGCCGGGCAAGGGTAGACGGCACCCTAAGGTGCCTAGGAGCTTGCTCCTCCGCTAGACCCCATACCATGGGGCAGCGCGGTTATCCGGCCTGGTGATCCGGATTTGGGATGCCCCGTCCTGTTGCCCCCTATGGGTATTTGCCCTGTGTCCCGCTTGGTCCCTTCTCCCTGCGCTAGATGGGGGGGGGGGGGGGGCTGTGTCTGTTTGCTTGGCACATGTTGTTTGTCTTCATGTGTTGTCTGACTGTTTTGCGGCTGGCGCGACCGTTGGGGGGCGGGGCCGGGCGGCGTACGTGTCGCCGGCCCGCCTGTCTGACCGGTCCCCTGGTGTGTGCGGGGCTCTGGGGAGCCCTTCTGGCTGAGGAGCGGGCGCCATGTCTTTTGGCGCCCGCTGAGTGTGGCTGATACTCCAGAGGAGGAGGGGGGCGTGGCCGCGTCTCGCGCGGCCCGCGCTGTACTGCTGATTGGAGGGGGGCGGGGCCGGAGCGCCTGGCGTGCTTGGGTGGGCCCGCCCTCCTTCTTCTCCCTGCCTCCTCGTTTCAAGATGGTCGTCTGAATGCTGCGGTTGTCCTCTGTGCCGCCATTTTATAAGATCGGCTTTTTAAGGTAGGCTGTGTTCTATTTAAGGTGGTATGGTAATTCTGCTTTTTACTGGGGACATTAGAGCTGGCTTCTTATGTCAGGGCGCGGCTGTCAGTAACCCCTGAAGGTTTGGGGTTTGTCTGGGTGCCGTCAGAGTGATTTTTAGTTATCAGCTGTATTGCAGCTGGGTCCCTTGCCCTTGTGTGCATCCATAGATTTATGTATATATATATATTCTCTATATTTTTCTGTGTACTGGTTTATGCTTGTTTTTGCATTTTATTCACGTACTGACGCATGATTGTTTGTTATTTGCTTGGAGTGACTGTTGTCTTTTCTGTTGCAGATCCTGGGATCCCGTGCTGAAGGGGTCTCCCGGTCTTAGATACCTGGCTAGTGGGGTTCTGTCCATTACAATTATATTTATATATATTTTAAATTGCAAACCCTCCCACTACTGGGACATTAAAGGGGCATCCCGGGTCGCATACGGCGTAAATCCCTGGGTAATTGCGAATACCACAATTTCACCATATGGAGGCTTCCAAGGATACCGGAAACGGCCCTTCGGGGCAATCTAGGCTGTGTGGGGGTTGTGGGGCTCTGCTCCCGGGGGATGATGTCATTATATGCATCCCATGTGCACAGCGGAACATTGAGCGCTAGTCCGGCACCCCGATTTCTGGCCCCTCGCCGCCCGTGTCATCTCCTACTCCTCCCCGCCTGTTCCGGACCCCGTGTGACGTTGTCATGGGTGGGGATTCGCAATCCAAGGTATGCGCCCGGTTGGCCAGCCTTGAGAAAATGTTTTCTGCTGTGGCGGCTAAGCGGAAACACTTGTCCCCGCCTCCGCTGGACTCAGACGTGGATGTTATTGAGGCATTGGATTGGTCAGATTGCCCCCCCCCCCGGCTGAAGAGGGGGAGATTCTAGAGGAATTGGACGACCCTGAGGTCCAGCAGTTGTTTGGTGCTGAGGGTGACCAGGCGGCGGGGATGGTATTTGACACCCCTTCCATATTGGCTCAAATGTTTGAAGTTTTGGATTTAGACCCTCCTGAGGCGGTTCCTCCGCCTAAGGGTGAGTTGTTTGATGTGACCAAGCCGCGTTTGGAGTTTCCCAGTCAACGACATTTTGAGAATGTAGTCCTTAAAGAATGGGAGCAGCCTACGCGTCTCGTTGGTGTTCCGCCTAGTTGGGATAAGAAGTATCCTTTTCCGACGGACTTGGTGAAGCGTTGGTCTTTTCCTCCCGAGGTTGATGCCCCGGTTTTGGGGCTATCTAACATGACTGTGTTGCATTCTCCTGACACTACTACCCTTAAGGATGGCGAAGATCGCCGGATTGACCAGCTGGCTCGCCACGGTTTTTCTGTGCGGGTTCGGCTTTGAGGCCTGTTTGTGCTTCGGCACTTTTGTTGTTGGCGGTTAGGTTCATTGTCAGGGATTTATGTGCGGACCTTGATCCTACTTGTGATGAGTTTGTTGCTCTCAAACGTTGTGAGTCCTTTGTTTCGTTTTTCCTAGCCGCTCAGGATGACGCCATGGTGATGTGTGGCAGGACCACGGCTATGTTGGTGGCTATCCGACGGTCGGTGTGGTTGCGGCAATGAACTGCTGACTTTAATTCTAAGAGGTCGCTTACGGCTCTTCCCTTTTTGGGTTTGCGCCTGTTTGGTGAGAAATTGGATTCGGTTGCCAAGGGAGGTAAGTTACCTCAGCGCAAGAAACTTCGTCGTTCCTTTCGGGGGGCGGCCTCTTTTAATCCCTCCTTTCGGGGAGCCAGAGCTGGCAGAGGTGCAGGCTTTTTGGCCTCCAGGGGTGTAAGCTGGAACAGGGGTAGAGGCCGTGGCCGTCCCAGTCACTCCTGGGGTGCCAAACCCAAGCCCACTGCCAAGGCCGCTCAGCAATGAGGGGGCACCCTCACCCTTGCGGGTGGGGGGACGGTTGCGACACTTCTCCCGGGTGTGGGACCAGGCGGTCTCGGACAGGTGGATCCGGGAGGTGGTGTCGGCTGGTTACAAGCTGGAGTTCGAGTCCCGACCTCCTCTAAGATTTTTCAGGTCTTGTGTTCCCTCAGATCCTTTGGCCGCACAGGGGCTCCTGGCGGCGGTGAGGAATCCTCTGGAAATGGCAGTCATCTGCCCGGTCCCTCCCTCGGAGGTGGGCCGCGGGTATTATTCCAATCTCTTCACAGTGCCCAAGAAGGACGGGTCGGTTCGTCCCATCCTGGATCTGAAGTTCCTTAACGTGTTTATTCGTCCCCGGAAGTTTTGCATGGAAACTCTGCGCTCTGCCATCAATTCTCTTCGGCAGGGGGACTTCATGACGTCCATAGACATCAAGGATGCCTACCTTCATATTCCTATCTTTCCGGCTCACCAAAGGTTTCTTCGCTTCGTGGTGGAAGATCGGCATTTTCAATTTGTGGCTCTTCCGTTCGGCCTTACCTCGGCTCCAAGAGTGTTCACCAAGGTGTTGGCGGGCGTGATGGCCCTTCTCAGAGCTCAGGGGATTCGCATTGTGCCTTATCTGGACGATCTTCTCATCATGGCTCCTTCTTTCAGTCAAGCGGAGATGGACACCAGGACGGTGGTATCCACTCTGGAGAGTTTCGACTGGGTGATCAACTATCCCAAGTCCTCTCTCGTTCCGGCCAGGGTAGTGTCCTTCCTGGGGATGTCCTTGGATTCTTGCCAACACAGAGTGTTTCTGCCTCAGGCCAAAGTTGTCTTGATTCAGGAATTGGCGCAGCTTCTTCTTTCCAATCCTTGCCCGTCCATCCGGGTAGGGATGAGACTGGTGGGGTTGATGGTAGCTTCCTTCGAGGCAGTTACCTTTGCTCAGTTTCACACAAGGAAGCTTCAGCTTCATCTGTTGGCGTCTTGGACCGGCGACCGCGGTCGTTGGATCGGTCCTTCCGGATGTCCTCCCGGGTTTGGCAGTCTCTCCAGTGGTGGATGGTCTCGGACAATCTCTTGAGGGGCAGGTCCTTTCTGACGCCTCTTTGGGAAACTGTCACCACGGACGCCAGTTTGTCGGGATGGGGAGGTTTCTGGAAGGACCTTCAGTTCCGGGGGGGGGGGGGGTCCTCTGGAGGCCCACTTGCCCATCAACGTTCTGGAGTTGAGAGCCATCAGGTTGGTTCTGTCTCACTTGACACAGCATTTACAGGGCTTGCCGGTTCAGGTTCGGTCGGACATTCGGACGGCGGTTGCTTACATTAATCACCAGGGAGGGACTCGCAGTCTGAGTGCCCTCAGAGAGGTGTGTCTGATTCTAGCCTGGGCGGAGACTCATGTCCCTTGCATCTCGGCAGTGTACATTCCAGGAGTGGAAAACACGGATGCGTACTTCCTGAGCAGGTGCTCTTCCCGCCGGGGGGAATGGTCTCTCCACCCACAGGTGTTTCGGTCGCTTTGTCTCCGGCGTGGGGGACGCCGGAGGTGGATCTGTTTGCCTCTCGTCACAATTACAAGCTTCCGACATTCGTGTCGCTCTCTCAGGATCTTCTGGCTCTGGCAGTGGATGCCATGTCCCTGAGCTGGGGGGACCTGGGGTTCCTTTATCTGTTTCCTCCGATCCCCATGCTAGGCAAGGTGTTGCGAAAGCTGGCCCTGGAAGGGGTTCCCGCCATTCTCGTGGCTCCAAGGTGGCCAAGGAGGGCGTCGTTCGCAGACATCGTTCGTCTGGCGGTGGATCAGTTCGATCTGCCTCTTCGGCCGGATCTTCTCACACAGGGTCGACTGCGTTACCCCAATTTACCAACGCTGGCTTTGACGGCCTGGCTGCTGAAACCTCCATCTTAAGGGAGGAAGGTCTTTCGGATTCTGTTATTCAGACTCTTATTAGCGCCAGGAAGAGGTCCTCTTCTACCATCTATTATAGGACTTGGAGAATCTTATATTGATTGGTGTGAGGCTAGATCTTTGCCCTGTCGGGTCTTTTCTGTTTCCAGGATTTTTTCCAGGATTTTGGAATTTCTTCAATCGGGGCTGGACTCTGGTCTTCAGCTGAGTACTTTGAAGGGGCAGGTTTCTGCCTTGTCTGTCTTTTTTCATAAGTCCTTTGCGCTTCATCCTTTGGTCAAAACTTTCTTCCAGGGGGTCTCGCATTTGCGGCCTCCTAGGAAGCCTTTGCTCCCTGTTTGGGATTTGAATTTGGTTCTCTCTGCTCTTCAGGCTCCTCCTTTTGAGCCTTTGCAGGATATTGCTCTTTCTACTCTGACTGCCTTTTTGGTGGCCATCACTTCGGTTCGGCGCGTTTCGGAGTTGGCAGCCTTGTCGAGAGACATCAGGACAAAGTGGTTTTCCGCTTCAAACCGGACTTTCTTCCTAAGGTGGTTTCTGCTTTTCATCTTAACCAGGACATTGTTCTTCCGTCCTTGTGTCCTAAGCCTAGGAATGACAAGGAGAGGGTTTTGCATTGTTTGGATGTGGTACGCTGTGTTAAGTACTATTTGCTTACTACATCTCCTTTTCGTAAGACTGATGCCTTTTTCGTGGTGCCCTGTGGGCCTAGGAAGGGTTTGGCTCCGGCTAAGTCTTCCATTAGCAAGTGGATTCGTCAGGGGGAAGGCTCCCCCTTTTCGTATCACTGCTCATTCTACTCGTGCTGTTGGGGCGTCTTGGGCTTTTCAGCACCAGGCTTCTGTTGAGCAAGTTTGTAAGGCTGCTACTTGGTCTTCTGTTCACACTTTTTCCAAGTTTTATAAGGTTGACGTGCGGGCTTCAGCGGATGCTGTGTTTGGCCGCAAGGTTCTGCAAGCTGCAGTGGTTTGAGTTTTGCATTATTGCCTTGTTGGATACCCGCCCTTTCTGGACACTGCTTTTGGATGTCCCAAGTGTAATTATTAATGTTTGAAGCGGGGTGTGTGACATACTTAGAATAATACCATTTTGTGAATACTCCCCTGTAAAATGGGTATTATAAGTATGTCACACACCCCGCTTCACCCGCCCTTTTTGGTATCCTGGATCTTTTATATGGTGAAGCTTTGTTTACAGTTTGAGGGTTACCAATGGTTTTTTCTGGTACCTTGTCTTTACTGCTGTTTGAAAACTGGGGGATAAGTGGGAGGTCCCAGGTATGTATAGACCGGGAGGGGATCGTTTTTCAAGACTTCTCTGCAACGGCGCCACCTAGAGGTGGGTTAACCCCAAATGTAATTATTAATGTTTGAAGCGGGGTGTGTGACATACTTATAATACCCATTTTACAGGTGAATATTCACAAAATGGTATTTTTCCAACTTTGCTGGGCTGTTTGTCTGATTTAAGTGAAGAAGCACAATGGAGTATGCGTGGAGCGGAAGGAGCGCCATCTAGGGCGAGAGAGATACATGATTGTTTTTGCTGCACTGCTTTGCCTTACTTGCATGTATGCAGGGGCGTAACTATAGGCGATACCCTGGAGATCATGGGGCCCATCATTGTTGCTCCTATTTTTTATCATATTTGTGCCCACTTGGCATCATTTAGAGAAAGGAAGCTCAGTTTGTTTGTTTTACTGTATGAGTCTTGAAAGGGCCCTATTTAATGTTTGCACCAGGGCCCGTCACATTTAGTTACGCCACTGCATGTATGCATTGCACATTAGTTATTCTTGAGTCACAAGAACATCAAGCAGCTTTCTGATCTTTTATAGCCTTTACCCTTAAAATGGTGGTCTATCATCTTTTTTTCTGATAACCCCAGGCAGCTCTCTGGTCAAAATGGAGTGCACAATATGATACCAGAAAAGGTAAGTATGATTGGCTCCAGATTCATGTGTGGTGTTGGGAAGTGGTTCCAGAGAGGATGGGATAGGTACACTGTAAATCAAAAGAACCTCTCCTAGTGGGAAATATTTACCTGTTCGAGGTTGGGTCCCCATCCAAACCATCCAGCTTCAGTGTGGGCTTCAGCTTTCTGCCCCTTATTAGAGTTAGACCCAGCATTTCTGATCCTCCAGCAGAGCCAGCCATATCCAGTGAGCTTCCTTTCTCCCCATTGACAGGGACACTTCACTGCCGCCCCAGGACATGCCAACTGCCCACTTACTTGGCATGCCAGACAGTTTAAGATTACCAGTTGCACGCATGCCAACATGTGGAAGAATCCTAAACATGTCCCGTGCCCACTTACATAGCAGACATGCCCATAATCCCACTTCACCTTGCTAACCACCCCTAAAATACTGGGGTTACAGTCCGAAAAAAAAAAACATTTAATAAGCCTTAACCCACCATTGCTATCTCCAAAACTGACATTGTGGGGGGAGCTGGACTTTAATCACAATTTCAAAAAGTGCAAAATGTACCACATGAAGATAAGGAAACTGAAAAGACTCTTAAACTGAAAAGCCCAAACCCTAAAGAACTATTCCCCAGCATCTAAAATTAATATTTTACTTTTTTTGTTGCTTACCTTTTATTCTTTCCCCCACTGGGCTGTAATTCTGTTCAGGACTCTAGGATACGGACGCCACCATCTTGCCTCAGAAGCATCACATGCTAAGGATAGGGGGGGGGGGCGAAGAGTCCGGGGGGGGGGGTTATAGCTGTGCTTTGCACAGGCAGAGCAGAACTGGGGTCAGGAAAATGACAGCAATCCCAGAATGCAGAGCGGCACAGTCAGAAGACACTTCCTGTCTTCAAGCAGCCTGAAACTCCATGTGCCGACATCTTGGATATTTAAAGGCTCAGAAAATGCAGTAGGTGCAGGTAGGATGATTTTTAATGTAAGAAATCTGTATGTACAGGGTGGGGGAAACATATAAGAGAGGCTCTTATTCAGGGTGAAGGTCCGCTTTAATCTAATAGCTAACAATGAATCTTATCCCATTACTGTTAGGTTTGAAACTATGTTGGAATATCTTTATATATGTCAGTAATCACTTGAAGAACAGAGGTGGTTGTTACTAAATAGAAAGGTAGCATCTACTTCCTAATAATTTAAAGGGTAATTTTGCCTTTGATGGCATTTTTAAAAGTCCATTATTGTATGCCAATATGTGCCGTTATTTTGCTTTTATTTTCTTATGTGTTTGCAGCTTTGAAAACCTGCTCTAATTCGGGCCTCTTCAGATGGGGGATCACAATCTAGTCCCTAATTGATTATGGGCAGCGTTCTCACCAGGGCTGCTGTATGATTTAGCCAAAACTGCTGATAAGCTTACCTGTTACAGTGGAAGGATTCTGGGACTTTTTGGGGCAAACTAGGGGAGTTTCACACAGTGGGGCATCGCAAATCAGGATGCCATCGGGACAAGGACCAAAACCCGGGATAGTGAAAATCCTCCAATCTGTCTCCAGAAAGGCTCCAAATGAGTCTTATGCACTTGAGGCAGTAGGTAGGCAAATCGCCTGTCTGAAGTTTTTCAATATATATTATACTGGGTGCGGAGCTTCATTAAAAACAAAAGCATAAAATGAACTATGCATTAAGAGGTTTATATGTATATATGTACACTGTCTGTACATAGCCTGTAGATGGCAGCACTAACACATTTTTTGTGTGTTTTAATTGTGTTTTATATTTGCATGTAGGAAAAGAGGAGCTGTCCTAGAATGGAAAGTATTTGCACAGCACCTGACAAAAGGAATAATAGAATTACCCATCACCCCTTGCAGTGGCCGGAGTCATGCAAATGATCTCTTAATGTCTCTGAGCCATCAGAAGCCTCTGAGCTTTAAATTTACACAGATTCCACTAGTGGGCATGTATTGCAAGCTTTTGGCTGTCAGCAGCATAGGGCTGGAAGCATTTGGCTGTATGGGGGGTGAGACTTGGTGAGTACCAAAACAGAGTCTCAAACCACCAGGTTGTGGAGAGATCCATAACACGAGCTTAAACTGGACCAAAACTCAGGAATTTTACTTTCCAGGGTTTTGTTACGTGCCCCTGGAGCATCTCAAAGTGGGATGTCCCGCCATGTGAAACCCCAAAAAACCTTACCCAGCCACTCTCCAACAACGCATGCACGGGCCCTCGTCCATCGCAAGCCGTCTGCTATGACAATGCCATTCGGCGGGCAGCTCTCATTCTAATCAATGGGAATTCAGACAGGCTGGGACGGAAGCGCGCACAGGCCGGGGATGCAGCAGCGTGCACTCCCACCCCAGCCTATCTGAATGTAAACACTAAGAGCCTGCGCATGCTTCCTGGGGGTCTTCACACAGTGGGGCATCCCAATTCCGGAGAAAATCCAGCGTCCGGCCCTGAAATCTTTTAGATTCCAGGCCAGTTTTTTTTTCTGATTTAATACAGGGGGATAAACAGACCAAAAGACCCATGTATACATTTCATATTCCAGTTACACAGGGATTATGTGGTGAATATGTGTGTATAGTTCACTAGGTGGCAGCAGGAAGGGAGTGTTTAAATAGTGGCAGATTTCACTTCTATGGTGTAGCTCAACATTAAATGACTTTAGCCAGACACAGTTTCTTTTCATTCTTTAGAGTGGAGTTATATCTGCTGTCCACAGTGGATCAGTGATTTAAAGGGACTCTGTAGGCAAAGTGCATAAACTGTGATTCAGTAACTCACCTCATCATGGCTGCGCTCTCCCTTACTGTTAGAACACAGCTGCTCCTGAATGAACAGCTGTGTGATGAGAATGCCTGTCTTACAGACCCCACCCATTATGCTGATTATTACACAGTATCACAGAGCCAGGGCCCACGCCCAAATATTTCAAAAGCTAAATCATAAGGTGAAACTGTAAATCTTAATATCTCGGCCATTTCTTCAATTTAAAAATGGAAAACAGTTTAGGACAGTGCCAAACGTTGGTGTAACAATTGCCTTTTGCCCTCTGTATACCTTTAAAGCGGACCTTCACTCTGAATAAGAGTCTATCTTATATGTTTCCCACACCCTGTACATACAGATTGGCCACATTAAAAATCATCCTACCTGCATCTACTGCATGTTATGAGCCTTTAAACATCCAAGATGGTGGCTTATGGAAGCCGCCATCTTATCAGGCAGCCTGCAAACAGGAAGTGCCTCCTGACTGTGCTGCTCTGCATTCTGGGACTGCTGACCTTTACCTGACCCCAGCTCTGCTCTGTCTGAGCAAAGCACATCTATAACCCCGCCCCCTGTACCTTATCCCACTCTCCTCTCCTCAGTAAGTGTGATACTTCTGAGTCAAGATGGCGGCGCCCGTATCCTAAATTCCTGAACAGAGTTGCAGCCCAGTGGGGGAAAGAATAATAAGTTAGTGACTAAAAACTTAAATTATATTTTAAATGCTGGGGAACCGTTTTTTAAGAGTTTGGGCTTTTCATTAAATCACGCTGAAGGTCCGGTTTAAGGGCAGCTGTGGCAGTGTCTATAGGTCTTAATGGGTGAGTGACTTTCTACAACAGTTTTGATAATATTTGCAGGCAGAACCATTCATACATCTCTCACTATTCATTTAGCTAATTGTTCTGCCGCTGCAGCAAATCCTTAATAACTTTCTAATATCAGCAGCTTTTGTTATCAAATTCAGTTGCACCTTATCCCAGAAATTGCCACGTTATTGTGACTTTTCCTATCCCTTTGGCAAACCATTTATTTTATGGGGCAATTGAATTGATTTGGTTTTTAGTTGTATGGTTACCTCTCATAAAGCGGGATGCCCTGCTGTGTTTACACCCATCCCATCACACGGCTCATCACAGGGTGGCAGGGGATGCAGCTGTTCCCTTTACATGATGCCGTAGCTCTGTTTCCAGATCTGTATACCAAAACCCACTGGGATCGGCCCAGGAATCTATAAGATTCCTGGGTGGATCGATTCCCTCCCCCCAGGGCATATAAAATCGGAATTCCCCTCTGTGTGAAACTCTCCAGGTCGCCCCAAACTTGCTTCCCAGTCCAACAGCGCATGCGTGAGCAGCGGCCGCATCCCCGCTATCCCACTAGCAGAGCGCGTGCCCGAGCCAGGCATTTGTGTTAGAGGGAAGCAGAGGATGCGGCCACCAGTGCGCTCGGAGCCGCTGGCCTTAGACGAAGGCTTAAACGACGTGACGTCAGGGGCTCAGAGCGTGCTGATTGGAAGAGTGGCTGCGCATGCGCCATAGGACCATGAAGAAGTTTTGGGGCCGATCTGGTTGGTTTCACACAGCGGGACATCTGCAATCGGGATGCCCCAGGAAAACGGATCAGAAGCAGCTTGTATGTTTCTATTTTGTGCTCAATTGGTTGTACCCAAGATGTCGGCTAGATTCATGACCCTTGCAGTAGCTACTAGGAAGCACTTTGGCCAGGCCTGGAGAGTTTGAGCAAAGAAATAATTGCATACCTCCCAAGTGTCCCTGATTTAGAGGGACTGTCCCTCTTTTGAGTCCATGTCCCTCATTCTCATTTGTCCCTCTTTGAGGTGTAACATGCAGATCTGCATCAATAAATGATTCATATGCCTATTTAAAGTGTTTATATTGTTGTAACTTACACATCTTCTATCCATACCTTAATGAGGGACGTGGACTAATTTAACAAATGTCCCCCTTTCCCCCCTGAAAAGTTGGAAGGTATGACTGATTGGTGGTAAAAATACAGACATGGTGCTTTTAATTCAGTAGTAAAACATCCTTTCCCCTCTTTAAACCTCAAGGTAGATTATTATTATTATTGTTTATTTATATAGCGCCATCATCTTCCGTAGCGCTTTACAAAGTAGTAATTACAGACAGGGTAGAAACATACGGTACATATACTATTTCAAATGCAGTTTTACAGAGTTGACAATGGATATTCTGAATACAAGATACAATAGGGGAGAGAGCCCGGCCCTTGCGAGCTTACAGTCTAAAGGTAGATGAGAAAGATGTTCATTCAAACTCGCAAACAAGCAGTGACACAACAAGTCTAAGGCTACATTCACACCTGTCCGGTCGCTTTTGCGGCCTACATTTTGCGACAATAATTCTGTTTTGCTTTCACGCCTGCATCTGCATTTTTAAAAAAATCTCTGTTTCCAGGGCCTACGCTCTGCCTGCCTGTCTATTGAATCCCATAAAATCTATAGGGCAGCAAAACGCATGCGGTACCGCATGAAAAAATGCATTTTTGTTTGTGGCCAGATAGATTTTAATAGGGTTTTACGGCCAGGACGCAGCAGGCAGGACTTTCTGCGGCCACATTTTTCTCCTCTCTGCCACACCGGAGAGGTGTGAAAGGGGCCATAGAGATGTCATTGCTGGATTTTTATTGTGGTAGCGCTGTGCCTGCCGCGAACACAGAAACGCATGCGCTACAGGACAGGTGTGAATGAGGGTTAAGGCTGCCTCTTATAGTCACTTCAGCATAGAACTGGCACCATCACCCATTTGGGTGGGAAGACGCTTAGATGTTCAGGGAAATGGACAGGGAGATTTGCCGATGACAAATAGTTAACTACTTTTCCTCCAAATCACGTCAACAAGTCCTTCCATCTTTTCGTCTGATTCCTACTCATCCAATGGGGAGAGTTCTGGACTCTGCATGCGGCCGGAGCAATCCATTTTTACTTGGATGGAACCACATTGAGAAAGTCTGATCCCTTCTTTATTGGTAACAGAAGAGCCCCAGAATAAGTATTCAACCCCAGTGGCCACTATTTTACAAGATTAACAAGTTGGCCGCTGTGATGTGCTGTTTGAAAAGAGTTCTCTTTAAAGATCTGTTTTGTTTGTAGTTTGAATTAATATGGTTGTTTATGGTTATAGCCTTGTTTGGATTCATATGGGATGCCCACCTTTGTTCTTACTGTTCCTATGTGCTGCACACTATGCATTAGTTTAAAGGGTAAGTCCACATTCAAGTGTATTTTTTTTGGTGGCAAAATAATGTCCTAAAGGTGCTGAGCTGTATGAGCTAGTATTTTTGAATGTTAGCAATTGTGTGTTCTATGGAAGCAGTTTTGATCTGTTGCTATTGGCAATGTACACCAAGTGCAGAATTGGTGTACATTGCCAATAGCAACAGATTACAGATAGTTGCTGGGTATGTGCATGGTTGAGTGATCTTCCTTACCCCAGCAGCCCTTATTTTTTTTTTAACAGCCCTGGTCTGATTTTGCCTCTAGGGGGGCCTTTACAGGCGCCCCCCCCCTCCACCTGGGTGGGGAGGAGTGGGGGGCCCCATCTGTCAAGACCAGAAGCAGAATCACCCACAAAGTTCAGGTCAAGTTTGATTCCCTAAATAATAGGCATGCAGTTTGCAGCTTAAAAAAAAAAAAATAGGTTTGAAACTGAACTTGTCAAGTAACTCGAACATAAGTTCTAGTAGACTCCTGCCGATACCCCCATAAGACTTTTGAAAATTTTACCTTCCAAATGACTCAAAGAATCTGATTTCAGTGAGGCAAACCTCGGAAATGCAGAACCTGCGCTTTAGTAAAATTTCTTAAATAGGAACAAAACTTGAGATTGGAACTAACCCAGGTTTTGTGTTGGTGCCATGTGAGCATCCCGATGTGAAACCCCCCAGATTGCCTATTACAAATTGCCTCTTCCGGGTCCAGCAGCACATGCGCAAGCTCTCAACCAATCTCTCTTGCCCTGCATATGTAATGTTTGTCAAGCGGCTCTGTTTGTGGCGAGAGGCTGCATCCCCAGCAGCAGGAACACTCGCCTTTATGAATGTCTGAAGGGGGGGGGGGGGAGAACACTCACAGCCCAATAATGCAGGGATGCAGCAGCCCATTGTTTACATCGACGAGGGTGCAATGAAGCCGGTGAGTTTTGTGGCTCCCAGGGGTTCACACAGTGGGCTATTTGGGATGCCCCGGGAGAGGGGGGGCAGCAGTTACAGTGCGTTTTGGTTTTGCTATAAATCTTATTTGGAGCTATTTAACGGCCCTTGCCATGCTTGAGAGAATAGTGAAAGATCAAAGGCTGCATTAAGTACCAGAAAATATACAGAATTATTAGCATGTCCATATATTCACAGAGGGTCATAAAGAAAGATATCATCAATAGTCAGACTTTTTCCAATCTATTTTTCTCATTCTGATGATGGTATGTTGATTGTCTTTTTTTGTATTAGCATTTTTCTTTATTCCATTTTTCAGTGTAAGCATGGACCTATTCATAATGACAATTTGAAATATAGGTGCTTTGAAAACAAAGCTAGTTCATGGAGATTGTATCACTGCACCCCAGCCTACAAATCAGGGAATGGCCAGGGGCCAGCCAACCAGGGTTTTGTAGGAATCAGAATCTGAACAAGTCTGCTAGCATACTTACCTTTTACTCACCTTGCTTAAAGAAACAATAACGCACTTGCCTTCTCTCTGTAGGTGCACTGTGAGCATGCGGCCCAGAATTCCTTGGGCCATGACCAACACTCTCAATAGTGGCCCTCTATGCCAGTCACAGTGCCTGTGCACGCACCTCTCGATTCATTGCAATGAATGGAAGGATCATGCAAAGTCACGGAGGTCCGTATTGTCCTATGGCTTGAATTTTCCCAATGCATGGCACGGCCTGCTTCACAAAGTCATTACATCTGGGTATTCCGCCACAAGGTGGCGCAGTGCACTGCAGAAGAGTTGTGGCTCCGCCCGGTACCATATAAAAACGTAATCACCATAGACTTATCCAGTTCTCTGCAGTGCTTACTGCGAAGATAGAAGATGGCTCTTATATACTTTGCGCAGGTGTGCGGGGCAACCATGCCTGCGGCCCTGCATATCTATTTCCACCCGTTTCCGGACCCTCTGTGCCTCCCAGCCTCGGCTGACGGATCGGGTGAAGGTAGCGGAGCACTAGGGTCAAGTGCTCAAGGAGCGCTGCTCCAAGCCGCAGACCCTGTACCACAAAGGGTAGCCGCCATAGGCTTTATGGTGAGTCTACTAGGGATGCAGAGTTCTCCCGCGGCCCGCCCCTCAAGGTTCCTCTGCCGGCGCCATCTTGCCTTTGCTGCGCGTCTGGGGCCCTCTTCATCTCTGGGCTGCTGTGGTGATTTCTGACTGTGTCGCATCCTCCGGTGGTCTGGTGGCTGGCGAGCCTTGTCCTGCTTGGTCCATGAGTCCCCTCTGGGTTTTTTTTTTGTTGTACTTGGGGCATGGGCTGCGGGATACTTATATATTCTAAGCATACAGCACGTCCTGCTCCAGGATAGTAATAACATGTGAGTAATCCTCCGCCTCAAGCGCCGTGCACTGCAGAAATGTAGAAAACAAGCTCCTCCCGGCTCTACATATACCGAAGGACCTCCCACAAATCCCCAGATTTCTCTGCAGTGCTGGAACTGCGAAGACATGAAGTATCACGCTCTCGCAGGCGAGCGGGCCTTACGACCCAAGGTCCTGTGGGACTATTTCCACCCGTCCTCTTCAGAAGAAATATGCCTCCCAGCCTGAGCTGCGCAGGTCGGGTGAAGGTAGGCAGCACCGTGTGTGCTGAACGGAGCCATGCTCCACCGCAATCCCCCTCCATAGGGTAGGCGGTCAGGCCGATGGTGAGCCTCTGGTGGATGACCCTCCCGCAATCTTGCCCATGCCCCTCACAGACTTAGTCCATGGACACCGTCCATGGAAAAGAGTGGGGGGGGGGTATGTGTGGCAGCCCTAGTGCTAACTTCACTTTTAGACCTTGGTTTTTTATTCTTGGGGTCAGTGTCGCGCCTTGTTATACAGTGCGAGCCGTCTTTTTCATTAACAATCTGCCTAGTCGGCAGCATCATTCCCGCGTGTCAGCATTTTAGAAGTACGCCGTATTCTCAACTGTTCTATGTTTTGCCGTTGGTTAGAGCTTCGCGCTCTTTGGGGGAGGCGGAGACTCGGCATGACGCGCTTCGCGTCACAGCCCGGCCGGGCCCACCCCTCGAGGTTCGCTGGCGCCATTTTCTCTATCTTCGCGCGCGTGGTGTGGTTCGCCTCCTCCCTTGGTCATGTAAGTGCCCTCCGGGGCGGCATGGTTCTATGTTCTTCAGGCTGCGCATGGCACTGACTCCACCCCTCTTGTCCCATTATGTTTTTCAGATGCCAAGACTTCGGTGCCTTCCCCCGGCCTAACATATATTACAGCGGGTCCACTTAAAGCGGACCTTCACTCTGAATAAGAGTCTATCTTATATGTTTCCCACACCCTGTACATACAGATTGTCCACATTAAAAATCATCCTACCTGCATCTACTGCATGTTATGAGCCTTTAAACATCCAAGATGGCGGCTTATGGAAGCCGCCATCTTATCAGGCAGCCTGCAAACAGGAAGTGCCTCCTGACTGTGCTGCTCTGCATTCTGGGACTGCTGACCGTTACCTGACCCCAGCTCTGCTCTGAGCAAAGCACAGCTATAACCCGCCCCCCTTTACCTTATCCCACTCTCCTCTCCTCAGTAAGTGTGATGCTTCTGAGTCAAGATGGCGGCACCCGTATCCTAAATTCCTGAACAGAGTTGCAGCCCAGTGGGGGAAAGAATAATAAGCTAGTGACTAAAAAAATAAAATATATTAATTTTAGATGCTGGGGAACCGTTTTTTAAGAGTTTGGGCTTTTCATTAAATCACGCTGAAGGTCCGGTTTAACAAATTCTCCCACATTACTAGCGGGTTATTCTAAGCATACAGCACGTCCTGCTCCAGTAGTAGTAATAACATGTGGGTAATCCTCCGGCGCCGCGCACTGCAGACATGTAGAAAACAAGCTCCTCCCAGCCCTACATATACCGAGGGACCTCCCACAAATCCCCAGATTTCTCTGCAGTGCTGGAACTGCGAAGACATGAAGTATCACGCTCTCGCAGGCGAGCGGGGCTTGACAGCCCGAGGCCCTGCGGGACTATTTCCACCCGTCCTCATTGTGAATTAATGCCTCCCAGCCTGGGCTGCGTTGGTCGGGTGAAGGTAGGCAGCACCCAGTGTGCTTACGGAGCTAGTCTCCACCGCAATCCCCCTCCATAGGGTAGGCGGTTAAGGCGAATGGTGAGCCTTCAGTGGATGCCCCTCCCGCACCCATGTCCCATCTAACGGTGAACCCTCTATTCGGGTCACCTTCCTCCCCAGAGGGGGGAAAAAGAGGGGGGGGGGGGGTTGATGGCCTATCCTCGCCTTTATTACACTATAGTTGGCTTTACCGCTACCGGGTGTCAGAGCGCGTTTCACTTTTTACTTTTTCAACTGACCGCAGCGTTTTACTGTGCTCTATGGCGCATACGGCAGCACTGTTCGGGGAAGCTACGGCGTTTTTCAATCTCCTTACTCACTCTGTCAGACTACTTCTCTGAAGTGATGCTGACGTATCTACTTCTCTCCTGATTGGCTGCGCGCCTTCTAGCTTCGCGCTTTCCGGGGGGGGGCGTGGTTCGGTCTGGCGCATTCCGCGTCATCGCCCGCTCTGGCCCGCCCTTCGAGGTTCGCTGGGCGCCATTCCCTTCTCGCATGCGTGTGGTGAAGCCGGTCCTCCCCTCGCAGACCTGTAAGTGCCCTCATGGGCGATCTTTTCCCTAGCTTGCTTCTTCGCGCTCGGCTCTGACATCCCTGTTCCCCTTGTGTCTTTCAGACAGCGGTCCTCGGTGGCTTCTCCCGGCCCGACGTAGCGCCCGGTCCAGACCATTTTTCAGAAATTACTCCTACTTCCCAGCAGGTTATTGGGGCATCCAGGGTTGCTTAAAGCGTCAATCCCTACTGGCATATTGAATTTAATAATCACCATATGGAGGCATCCCAGGATATTGCGAACAGGGTCCCCCCGGGACAAGCCCGTCTGTGTGCAGCTTGTGGGGTTTCACCTAGCAGTGGTGACAATGCACGGGTCTGCGTACCTTGTGCCCAACTAGCCGGTCTCCCCACCTCTTCCGAGGCTGGGCGCGCACCACGCCTTACTTCCCCTACTCCCCCAAGCTTGAGCCTAACCCCCAATACTAGTGGGGATTCTCACGCTGATTTGGCCTCTAGATTGGCTAGTGTGGAAAGCTTCATCGCTGGCTCCTTGGCGCGCAAGGCTACTGCCAAGAGGCGTCATTTGAATCCTGAAGCTACTATTCTCCCTGTAGAATCTGATGATTTACTGCTTTCCTATGCTCAGTCCCCATCAGAGGAAGGGGAACTGCTCTCTGATCCTACGAGGACGAGTCCAGGAGTCAGGAGGAGTCTGGTTCTGATCTTTGGTCCCAGGACGACATTGACAGACTGCTGTCTCAGATCTTTGATGTGTTATCCCTCTCTCCCCCTCCCGCGGCCCCTCAGCAAAGGGGTGATCTGTTTCATACCGCTAGGGTGCGGTTGGAGTTTCCCGAACAAATTCACTTTAATAACCTAGTGCTGAAAGAATGGGAACATCCCAGCAAACTCCAGGGGATTCCTAAAGCTGTGGATAAGAAGTATCCATTTCCTGACGATCTGGTTAAGTGATGGACATCGCAGATGCCCCGATTCTGAGTCTGTCCAACACCTCTATTATGCACTCCCCCGACACTACTATGCTGCGGGATTTAGAGGATCGGCGAGTTGATCAATTGGCATGTCATGCCTTTGCATTTGGGGGAGCGTCGCTCCGCCCGGTTTGCGCCTTACGGCGTTGGCGCTCGGGATGGTGGTTAAGACTGCCCTGGAAGGGGCGGATGACTTGCCCTCTGAGGCCGCCAACGCTCTGGCCACCTGTGAGACATTTGTGAATTATATCCTATCTGCATCGGACGATGCTATTAAGCTGAGCGCTAGATCTTCTGCTCTGGTGGTGGCCATACGCCGCGCGGTCTGGTTACGCCAGTGGGCTGCTGACAACGTAGCCAAGAAGGCCCTTACGGGGCTTCCATTTAAAGGGCTGCGCCTGTTTGGAGAAAGGTTAGATATCTTTGCCAAGGGTGGCAAGTTGCCCCAGCGCAAGCGCCAGATTCGGCCCTTTCGTGGCCCAAGCTCCCATTCGACCCCCTACCGTGGGGCCAAGCAGGGTAGAGGGGTGTCCTTCGCTGGGTCTCGCGCAGAGTCCTGGAACAAGAACAGAGGACGCCGTCCTGGCTCCTCCTGGGGGCCCAAGCCCAAAGCCCCCTCCAAGACCCCCCAAGCATGAAGGGGCGCCCTTGCCCGTCAGGGTGGGGGGACGTCTACAGCACTTCGAGCATGTCTGGAGACGCCTTGTCCCAGACCGGTGGATTCAGGAGGTAGTGTCCTCCGGTTACAAGATAGAATTTGCTGTACTGCCCCCTACCAGGTTCATTGGGTCTCGGATCCCACAGGATCCTGCCTCAGCTCGAGTCTTGATGCTGGCTGTGCAGGACCTTCTGGAGCTCGGGGTCATCTGCGAGGTCCCCTTAAGAGACAGGGGCATGGGGTTTTATTCCAACCTGTTCACGGTGCCCAAAAAGGACGGGTCAGTCAGACCCATTCTGGATTTGAAAATCCTAAACAAATTTGTCAGAAACAGGCATTTTCGTATGGAAACTCTGCGCTCGGCCATTGCCTCGCTGCGTCCAGTGGACTTCATGACATCTGTGGACATCAAGGACGCTTACCTGCACGTTTCGGTGTTCCCAGGGCACCAAAGGTTCCTCAGATTTGCGCTGTTGGATCAGCATTATCAGTTCGTGGCCCTGCCATTCGGCCTTACGTCGGCTCCCAGGGTGTTCACCAAGGTACTGGCAGGGGTGATGTCTCTATTAAGACTAAAGGGCATACGCGTGTTGCCCTACCTGGACGATATACTCATCACCTCTCGGTTTCTGCGGCAGGCAGAGCTGGACACTCGGTTGGTGGTGTCCACCCTGGAGTCCTTCGGCTGGGTGATCAATTACCCAAAGTCCTCTCTGTCCCCCTCCTCAGTGACCCCGTTTCTGGGGATGATTCTGGACTCGGTTCAGTCAAGGATATTCCTTCCTCTGCAGAAGGTGGAAGCTCTGACAACCCAGGCGAGATCCCTGCTCGTGAACCCTCATCCCTCCATACGGCAGGGAATGCAGTTGGTGGGCTCGATGGTGGCAAGCTTCGAGGCGGTGCCCTTTGCCCAGTTTCATCTGAGAACTCTGCAGCTTCACCTTCTGTCAGTATGGAACAAGGACCCAGCATCTCTGGACGACAGCTGGGTGATTCCCCCCTCAGTCAGACAATCCCTTGCGTGGTGGTTGGACCACAGGAACTTGACAAGGGGCAGATCCTTCCTGGCTCCCTCTTGGGAGACGGTCACAACGGATGCCAGTCTTTCGGGCTGGGGGGGATTCTGGAAGTCCCTGCGCTTCCAGGGGAGGTGGGGCCCTCAGGAAGCCCATCTTCCTATCAATGTCCTGGAACTCAGGGCGGTCCGATTGGTGCTGGAACGATTGACCCAGCACCTGCAGTATTTCAGTCCCTGTGTCACCGTTGGGGTGTGCCAGACGTGGATCTCCTTGCGTCATGTCACAATCACAAGCTACCGAGCTTTGTATCCCTGTCTCAGGATCCTCTGGCTCTGGCCACGGATGCCCTGTCAATGTCTTGGAGGGAGTTTCGGCTCCTGTATGTGTTTCCACCAATTCCCCTTCTGGGCAGAGTGCTGCGCAAGATCGCTCTTGAAGGGGTACCCGCGATTCTGGTGGCCCCAAGGTGGCCAAGAAGAGTGTGGTTCGCAGATGTGGTTCAAATGGCAGTAGATCAGTACGATCTGCCAATGTTGCCAGACCTTCTGACTCAAGGGTCTCTACGCCATCCCAATTTACTAACTCTGGCTTTGACGGCTTGGCTATTGAAACCTCCATCTTGATGGAAAAGGTTTTGTCTGCATCTGTAGTGGCCACTATGGTGCAAGCCAGGAAGAAGACTTCTGCCGCCATCTATTATAGAGTATGGCGTGCTTACATTGACTGGTGTGAATCCAGGTCTCTTCCCTGCCGGGAATTCTTAGTATCCAGGGTGTTGGAGTTTTTACAACATGGTCTAGACTTAGGTCTTTAAGCTTAGTACCTTGAAGGGTAAGGTTTCGGCCCTGTCTATCTTCTTTCAGAAGACCTTTGCCCAGCACCCTCTTATCAAGACCTTCTTTCAGGGGGTCACTCATGTGCGTCCTCCTCGGAAACCTATGGTTCCTGTTTGGGATCTGAATTTGGTTTTGTCGGCCCTGCAGGGGCTCCTTTTGAGCCTATTCATGAGGCCGCTCTCGCTGTGCCAAGGTTGTCTTTCTGGTAGCTATCACTTCGGTTAGACGTGTGTCTGAGTTGGCTGCTTTGTCTATTCAGCCTCCCTACTTTGAGAGACACCGGGATAAGGTGGTGTTTCGCTTCAAGCCAGACTTCCTACCTAAGAATGGGAATCGCCTTGTAAGCTTAAAGGGGTTCCAGGGGTCTGGGAATGGAAGTACCCTTTCCCTCCTGATGTGGTTAATTTATGGTCAGCTTCCCTGGTGGTGGACGCACCATTTATAGGGGTCACAAACCCCCCTTTCATGACTGCTCCTTTTTACCGTACCCTTCGGGATGCCGAGGACCGGCGCATTGACATACTGGCTTCCCACGCCTTCTTGTGTGCTGGGACGGCTCTGCACCCGGTTTGTGCCGCGGCCATCACTGCGGTGGCCGCCAGGACTCTTGTCAGAAAAATACTAGATCACCGCTCTGAGGACCTCCCTTGGGGGGTGTTTAATGCGCTATCAGACTGTGAAGCGTTTGTGAAGTTTATTCTATCAGCACTGGATGACACCATTACGATGTGTGCTAGAAACTCAGCCATTGCGGTAGCTATTCGCCGCCAGGTCAGGCTGCGACAGTGGGGTGCTGACGAGGCTACAAAAAAGGCTCTCACTTGCCTTCCCTTCAGAGGACGGCGGTTATTTGGGGCCCGCTTGGACCTTTTTGGTAAAAAGGGGAAAGCACCCTTGCGCAGAAGGCCGCTCCGGCCTCCACAAGGCAGAGTCACCCCTCCACCTCCCTACGTTAGTGTCAAACGCGAATCTGAGGTGTGCTTCCAACTGTTCTGTGTGGATTTCCACCATGGGGTGGGCAGGCAGCGCCCTGGGCCTTCTGGCGGGACTAAGTCCAAATCTGCCAAGACCTCCCAAGCATGAAGGGTACTGCTGCAGCAGCTGTCTCCCATCCAGGAATATACCTTCTCCTTCTGGTGGTTCCAGGATGTAATCCCCCTGGACACAGGATGGCTTTTGCTGGGCGGTCCCTCTCAGTGATTGTCAGGGTGCTTCTAGCCCCTGCTTTTCCTTCAGGAATTGGCGCAGGCCGGACTGGGCCTACAGTGTTTGGGCTTACTTATAGGGTGCCCTTAACGGTATGGGGCTATGGCCTCTACATTATCCTTCCTCCCTCCCTCAACAGTATGAGGCAGTCTGGGCCACGTTGGCCTATGGCAGGCTTGGCAATTCTACCTTCACAGGTAGTCCCCATATGACACCTCTGTCTTGGGTCACGGGCCCCCTGTGCGGGGGGGGGGCTTCCGGCCTCTTGTCAGTACTAGATCTTCTTAGTTTCCCTTGTGTCTGCTGGACACCAAGACCATTTCTAGATAGTGTTGCAGGACCAACCCTGCGGATTGAGGCATTATTTGGGGCCTCTCTTTCGTTCCCAGGCTACTCGCCATGGCACGAATGGGGGTGATGCCTCTGACACACGCGTCTGCGTTAGGACCTACCGGGTCGGCTTCCTTTCTCCCCAGTCTCTGCGTCAGGCCGAGTGGATTGGTCGGCCGGCACTGTCCCCTGGGAGCTACTGGATGGTTGCTCAGTCACCTCAATCCCTCATGGTCCCTTATCTGCTATCCCCCATTCCTGGGATCCGGTTCAGGCTTGAAGCCTTCTTCTCTGGCAATAAGGGGACTCCTGGTTACGGGGGCTCTGCCCCCCTTTACTGGCGCCTTACCTTCACCAGGCGGGATGGCAGCTGGTGGGCCCGTTGGCGGCACATCAAGATGATGTCACTTATATACCGAGCCCCTGGGCCCTTCGGCACAGTAGGTTATCGGGCTTACATATGTTCCAGCACCCTGGTGCTTGGTCTGTGCTCATGCCCCCTTGGTAAGGTGGTTCCTCTTGAGCTTCGCATATTTAAGGCCCCGTCATGTGACACATCCCTTCCTTACTAGCATCTCCCAGAGAATGGTCACCCTGGGTACCAAGTCTAGCAGGTTTGGCGGGGGAGGGGGATTTCTTCCACAATCCCTGTGGTTTCTAGGTAGGGCCCCCTAGAGGGTCCATCTTACCTGCTGCTTTTGGACTTCTCCTCCCTTAGGATCGGTTGGTTTATTGGGGGACTCCTGGTCTGTTGAATGACAATGGCCTGTTTTACTACTGGTCTAAAGATTGAGACGGGATGCTCCCTCTGGAGGGTCCCTGATCCTGCCTCGGATGGGGGTCTACTTCCCCTGCTTCTCAGCGGTATTCGCTTCAAGGATGCTCTTAGCGGCAGGTTATGCTATCCTGGAGTCGCCGGGGAGCCTAGTGTGGCTCTGTTGGGTCTCCCTCCTAACACAGGGGCTCTGCCCTTGTTTTTGCTGTCCCAGAATATTCTGACTCTGGGCTGGGGGGCTGAGTATTTTAAGCATAGACTTGTTATTTATATGCCTTCTCTTCATCACCCTACTTGTGGGTTCTGCGCACGGTTGGCCTGATAGAGAGTCCCGTGAGATGGATGGCCTGGGTGGCCTTGCGAGCTGTGCTTCGCAGATGCCTCTGCTGAAGTGTGCTGACCTGTTCGCTCTCTCAAGAGTGCGGTTCTACCCTTGTCAGGTCCTTTTCCTTGTCCCAATATAAGGTTCCTGTCTGGGGATTGACAGCTGATTCATTCACCCCTTGGTGACGGGCCTTATCTTCTGGATGACTTAGTATGAGGGGGGGCGGGGAGCAAGCTCCCCAGCTTCCACTTCCTCCGTCTATGGGGTTTTTTTGTGGTAAACCATATTGATTGGCATGAGCCTTGGTCTCTTCCCTGTTAAACGCTCTCGGTTCCCAGGGACTTTAAAGTCGTTACAGCGTAAGTTGGGGTTGGCTCCCCATCTGGGGACTCTGAAGGTGCAGGTTCTGCCCTGGCCTTTCCTGCAGGAGTCTGGTTCTGTCGCCCTCGTGGGGAATTCCTTTGGGGATTGCTTAGCTGCATCTCCCAAGTAGTCCCATGTTCCCTGTGGGGATCACCTTTCAATTCTACCCTGCGGATTTTCCTGGGGATTTTTTTGCTGGACGCTGTCTGAGCTGCCTGGTAGTCCAGGTCGCTTCTCTGGGGCCTCCTGACTCCGTCAGACGTGTGCCTAAGACGGTGGATCTGGTTACTTAACCTTGGCTCGAGGTATATATATATATATATATATATATATATATATATATATATATATATATATAGCTGTATATGGCTACAGGCACCCCATACCTTGGGGGTGTTCCTTCTTACGACGGGCCTCTGGTCCGAGTGGTCTGTAGGATCAGCGTTTTAGTCCTTTAGTCTAACTCTGGACTTTATTCTTAATAATACTTATATGAAGGGCTACATTCCCTCTACAGGTGTTGCACTTTTCCCCATGAGGGTTTTCATGGCCTTAGGGGGACTGATGCTCTTGGTGTCTACAGGCGCCTCTTTATGTATGCGCCTGATATCTCCTTCCAGCGCCGTTGCACCCTTTGGATTAATCCTTCTGGATGTTCCCTGATCCTGAGTGAAGCCTTGGCTTCGTGATAATTAGGGTTCAGTATTCCCGCCTTGGTCGGGTGACCTGTTATGTTTCCCTTAGGGGGTGTTACAAGTTTTGCCACAATGCTTCCTGGCCTGTGGGCTGGTTGGGTCATTGCACTGACCTATATTTCTCTTTAGGGGAAAGATTCTCCCCTTTTCCTGTTTATTCCGTTCTATTGGTGCCTGGGTACCACTGGCCCTTCAGCACCAGGATTTTTTCTGTTGATTCAGTTGCTAGACTTATGGCTTGTCTCTGTTCATACCTTCTGGTCTTGTTATGAGACTGATGTTAGAGCCTTTGCTCATGTCATGCCTGTTGCAAGTTTTGCAGGTAAGAGCGCCTTTACTGTCCGCTGTGCCTTGTTTTTTCCTGGGGATCCCACCCTGCTTATGGACACTGCTATTGGATGTCCCACATGTTATTACTATCCTGGAGCAGGACGTGCTGTATGCTTAGAATAATACAACTCTGTGAAGTACTCACCTGTAGAGTTGATATTATATGCATACAGCACGTCCTGCTCCACCCCACCCTGGTTCACTTGTTCTGGATCCCCTGTATGGTAATTGTTATCAATAGATGTTATTACCAGCTTTTCTGGGTGGTTGTTCCTCCCGGCTTCTCTTCTCACTGCTTGGTATATGTAGGGCCGGGAGGAGCTTGTTTTCTACATGTCTGCAGTGCACGGCGCCTGAGGCGGAGGATTACCCACATGTTATTACTATCCTGGAGCAGGACGTGCTGTATGCATATAATATCAACTCTACAGGTGAGTACTTCACAGAGTTGTATTATTTTGCATATGTCTTTCAGGCAGGACACCCGTGGGTTGTGGTTTCTCCCGGTCCTGCTCCTTACTCCCCCCTTCATCTCCCTTTACTATTCCAGGGGCATCCCGGGGGCTTTTATTAGCCATTACCCTGTGCTGGCATATTGCGCCTGTATTAATCACCATATGGAGGCTTCTGGGGATAACGTGCTCGGGGGTCCTTCGGGACAATCCCGGCTGTGTTCCATGTGTGGGGTATCCCCTATCAGTAATGACGTCACGGTGTGCGGGCCGTGCGCCCATGCTGTCCTTGCGCTTCAGTCTGGGCAGCCTGCTTCTCTCCCAAGCTTTGCGCCCCCTTGGGCATCGCATACCCCGCCGCGCCTGCATTTAGCCCCCATTGTGGGGGGATTCTAGCAGGGGGTCACAATCTGATCTGGCACTTTGTGTGGCCAGCATTGAAAAACAGCTTGCCAGGCCTGTTCCACGTAAGGCCTCAAGCAAGAAGCGGCACCTGGCTCCCATGCCTGCACGGTTTACTGAGGAGCAGGAGGAAATTGATCTTTTTGATGACCGTTACTCCCTAGAGGAGGGGGAGCTTTTCCCGGGCTCAGATTCCTCTGGGGAACAGCAGGTGGGCTGCGACAGTGACCCTGGGTCTGAGTCTGAGGATTCCTGGTTCCCTGAGGACACTGCTAATCTTTTATCTCACATTTTTGAAATTTTGCACATTGTCCCCACTGAGGTGGCTAAGAGGAAACAGGGTGAGCTTTTTCGTACTGTTAAGCAGCATCTGGAGTTCCCTGAGCAGAGTAATTTCACTAATTTGGTGCTCAAGGAGTGGGAACATCCTAGTAGATTGCCCGCGGTGCCCAAAGGGTTGGATAAGAAATACCCATTTCCTGCTGACCTGGTTAAGCGATGTTCGGGTCCCCCCCCTCCCGAGGTGGACGCTCCCGTTTTAGGGCTGTCCAACACCTCAGTCATGCCTTCCCCTGACACTACTACACTGCGGAACAGCGAGGACCGGCGTATGGATCAGCTGGCCTGCCATGCTTTTACATTTGTGGGGGCTGGGCTGCGTCCGGCCTGTGCCTCTGCCATAACAGCCATTGCTCTTAAGAGACAGATCAATCGTCTCCTTGATGGCGCTACAGCTGGTTGGGAGGAGTATAGAGCCCTCTTGCTTTGCTCTGAATTTGTTGCCTGTGTCCTTACTGCCATGGATGATGTGGTACGGCTGAGTAGTAGGGCCTCTGCCCTTTTGGTGGCTATGCGTCGCTCTGTTTGGTTGCGTCAGTGGGCAGCTGACACTGCTGCTAAGAAGGCTCTTACTGCGCCCCCCTTTGTGGGGCTGCGGCTCTTTGGTGAGCGTCTGGATGTTATAGCCAAGGATGGTAGGCTGCCTCAGCGTAGGAGGCGGCCTCGACCTTTTCGTGGGCCCTCCGCTTCCTTCTCCTTTCGTGCCCCTAGAGGAGGTCGAGGCCCTCTCCTTTCAGGTATCCGCAGGGGTTCTTGGGGCCGTGGCAGATCCCCTGGTCGTCCCAGGCTCTCATGGGACCCCAAGCCCCCTCAGGCATGAGGAGGCGCCCTCACCCATCCGGGTGGGGGGGGGGCGGCTTCGGCTCTTTGCTCATGTCTGGAGGCTACGCGTCTCAGACCGGTGGATTCAGGAGGTGGTGTCCTCCGGTTACAAGAGTTTGCAGCCTGGCCGCCCCCAGATTCATCAGATCCCGGATGACTCACAACCCTCTGTCAGCTCAGGGGTTGCGCCTTGCGGTTCAATGGCTGTTGGAGTCAGGAGTCATTTGCCTGGTGCCTCCCCAGGAACAGGGTCAGGGTTTCTATTCCAATCTGTTCACGGTCCCCAAAAAGGACGGGTCCTTGAGGCCCATCCTGGACCTGAGGGGTCTCAACAGGTTTGTCAGGTTCAAGCACTTTCGCATGGAGACCCTTCGCCCCGGGCGATTTCATGACCTCCGTGGACATCAAGGATGCTTATCTCCACGTGCCAATCTTCCAAGGTCATCAGAGATTTCTCAGGTTTGCTCTGGAGGATCAGCATTACCAGTTTCTGGCCTTACCGTTCGGTATCACCTCGGCACCTCGGGTGTTCACCAAGGTGTCCTGGCACGCGTGATGGCTCTGCTGTGGCATCAGGGCATTCGCATTCTTCCTTACCTGGACGACATTCTGATTGCGGCTCAGTCTCTTCCTCAGGCTGAGAATCACCTCAGTCCTTCGGCTGGGTGATCAAGTACCCCAAGTCTTCACTGTCTCCATCTTTGGTGAGGTCTTTTCTGGGCATGGCTCTGGATACTTCTCAGGTCAAGGTATTCCTGCCTCAGCAGAAGGTGGAGGGCCTTCAGCAGCAGGCACGGGCTCTGCTCTTGTGTCCCCATCCCTCCTTCCGGCAAGGGATGCAGTTGGTGGTCCTGATGGTGTCCTGCTTCGAGGCGGTCCCCTTTGCTCAGTTTCACATGACACCTCTTCAGTTGCATCTCTTGTCGGTTTGGGAACAGGACCCTGTGTCCCTGGATCAGGAATTTGCTCTGTCCCCCCTGGCCAGACAGTCCCTCTCGTAGTTGCTGGACTCAAGGAACCTCCTGGTGGGCAGGACATTTCTGCCCCAGTGTTGGGAGACTGTCAGCACAGATGCCAGTTTGACTGGTTGGGGGGCTTTTGGAAGTCTCTGCAGTTCCAGGGTCAGTGGGGCCCCCAGGAGGCCCACGCTCCCATTAATGTCCTGGAACTGAGGGCGATCAGGTTGTTCTTTCTCAGCTGACCACACACCTTTAGGGTCGGGCTGTTCAGATTCGCTCGGACAACCAGACGGCGGTTGCCTACATCAATCATCAGGGAGGGACTCGGAGCAAGCGAGCCCTCAAGGAAGTGTCTCTGATACTGTCTTGGGCAGAAGAGAATGTCCCTTGCATCTCGGCGGGAGTGGAGAACCAGGAGGCAGACTCCCTGAGCAGGGGGGCATCTCGGCTGGGGGAATGGTCCCTCAGCAACAAGGTTTTTCACTCCCTGTGTCACCGCTGGGGTCAGCCGGATGTGGACCTGTTTGCGTCCCGCCACAACCACAAGCTTCCTAGGTTTGTCTCCCTGTCACAGGACCCTCTGTCCTTCGCCACGGATGCGCTAGAAATGCCTTGGACGGAGTTTCGGCTCCTCTATGTGTTCCCTCCGTTCCCTCTGCTGAGCAGGGTGCTGCGCAAGTTAGCCCAGGAAGGGGTACCAGCCATTCTGGTGGCCCCTGTTGGCCAAGGAGGGTGTGGTTCGCAGACGTCGTGCAGTTGGCAGTAGATCAGTATGCTCTGCCCAAGGATCCAGATCTGCTCACTCAGGGACAGCTGTGCCATCCCAATTTACAAACGCTGGCTTTAACGGCTTGGCTGCTGAAACCTCCATCTTGATGGATAAGGGTTTGCCGGCTTCTGTTGTTAATACCATGATTAGGGCTAGGAAGAAGTCCTCGTCCTTTATCTACTACAGGATCTGGCATGCTTACATTGCCTGGTGTGAGTCCAAGTCTCTTCGATGTCGGGTGTTTTCTATCCCCAGGATTCTGGAATTTTTGCAACATGGTTTGGATTCGTGCCTTCAACTTAGTACTCTCAAGGGACAGGTGTCAGCTCTGTCAATTTTTTTTACAAAGATCCTTTGCCAATCACTGGTTGGTTAAGACTTTTTTCCAGGGAGTTACTCATGTGCATCCGCCACGTAAGCCTATGCTACCTGTTTGGGACCTGAATCTGGTGTTGTCTGCTCTGCAGGGTCCCCCCTTTTGAGCCTATCCGTGGGGCTGCCTTGCCCATTCTGACTCTTAAAGTGGCCTTTTTGGTGGCCATTACTTCTGTCAGGCGAGTTTCTGAGCTGGCGGCGCTTTCCATCAAACCTCCTTATTTTGAAAGGCATCAGGATTAGGTGGTGTTTCGACTTATGCCGGATTTCTTGCCTAAGGTTGTGTCTGCTTTTCATCTCAATCAGGACATTGTTTTGCCTTCTTTGTGTCCTAAACCTGCTAATGCCAAGGAGCGGACCCTTCATTCTCTGGATGTTGTTAGGGCTCTGAAGTTTTATTTGGTTGCTACTGAGTCTTTCAGGAAATCTGACGCTCTTTTTGTTCTTCCTGCTGAACCTAGGAAGGGTTTGCCTCCGGCTAAATCCACTATCAGCAAGTGGATCCGTCAGGCGGTGGAGCAGGCCTATTCTGCCAGGGAGAAGGTTCCTCCTTTTAGGGTTACTGCTCATTCCACTTGTGCTATTGGTGCTTCTTGGGCCTTTCAGCACCAAGCTTCTGTTAAACAAGTTTGTAAGGCCACAACTTGGTCTTCTGTTCATACTTTTTCCAAGTTTTACAAGGTTGATGTTAAAGTGGACCAACACCCAGGATTTTCACTATCCTGGGTGTTGGTCCACTTCCGCGGGGCACCCCGATCGATTGTGTGAAACCCCCCAGAAAGCCCCAAAAACTCACCTGACCCCGCTCTCATGTGACTCACTCCACCAATCACCGCTGATCGACCAGCGAGGTCCGTCGACGGACAAGGTGAGAGCGCCCACCGCCGCCTCTCGCGCGTCCCTCTTACAGGGAGCGCGCCCGCGCCGGCCATTCACAAACGCTAGAGGGATGTGCGAGAAGCGGCGGCCCGCGCATGCGCCGTTGGAACGAGGAACAGGTAGGATTTGCGGGCGTCCTGGGGGGTTTCACACAGCAGGGCACCCTGATCGGGGTGCCCCGCAGGCAGGGAGCTGATCGGCCCGGGAATCTTATAGATTCCCGGGCTGATCAGGGGTGGGTGTTGGTCCACTTTAAGGCTTCAGCTGATGTTGCTTTTGGCCACAAGGTACTTCAGGCAGTGATGGTTTAAACTGCCTGCTGTTACTCTTTGGGGATCCCACCCTACTTTATGGACACTGCTTTTGGAAGTCCCAGATGTAATGACTTTGTGAAGCAGGCCGTGCCATGCATTGGGAAAAAGACAATTCTGTGAGTACTCACCTGTAAAATTGCTTTTGCCATGCATGGCATGGGCTTCACCCCACCCTTGTTACGTTGTTCTTGGTTTCCTCTTTATGGTGATTGTTCCAAATTTGTTGGGGTTGTTATCTTTATTAGTTCCCGGTTCTTGTATCACTGCTTGTCAACTACTGGATAAGTCTATGGTGATTCCTTTTCTTATATGGTACCGGGTGGAGCCACAACTCTTCTGCAGTGCACTGCACCACCTTGTGGCGGAATACCCAGATGTAATGACGTGAAGCAGGCCATGCCATGCATGGCAAAAGCAATTCTACAGGTGAGTACTCACAGAATTGTCTATTCTTTGTGCACATCCCGTCCCGTTCCGGAAGATATCCTTACTCATGGGTTATTCATCTTCAGATGTCACGTGACTGCAGAGCAGAAAAAGTGGCCCCTCCCGGCCTATATATACCGAGGCTTCTCCCACAAGACCCCAGTTTTTCTCTGCAGTCTCGGACTGCCAGGATGAGAAAGTGGCTCTTTCTTTTCAGGCAGGTGAGCGGGGTCGTTGGCCCTATGGACCTATTCCCCACCCGTTCTGTATTACTATAATGCCTCCCAGCCTTGGCTGTAGCGTTCGGGTGATGGTAGACAGCACCATTTTAGGTGCCAAGGAGCTATGCTCCGCCGCAACTCCCCCACCAAAGGGTAGACGGTTTAGGCTATGGTGAGCCTTATGGGATGCCCTGCCCGCTTTTGTGTACCTGTCACCCTTTCCATCTATAGTGGTTCCATTACCGTTGTCTCCCCTCGTTCTTCTTAATCTCCTTGGGGAAGAGGGGGGGGTGTTTATTACATGCAATATTGTGTGGCACCTTTGGGTTTTATGTTCTGTTTTTATTTGGAGCGCATAGGCAGTGTTCCGCGTTTAATTTGATAGAACAGTATCTATTTTTGTGCTTCTGTACACCGCCGGGGCCAAGGGCAGCGACATTTACCTCAGAATTCTAACGGCGCAGCCATTGGCTGTCCAAGTCATGTGAGCGCATTCCTTCGCGCTCTTCGGAGGGAGGTGGGCGGGGCGAGTGACGCATTTTGCGTCGCTCCCTCGTGGCCCGCCCCTCGAGGTGTATGTCTCGGCGGTGCTGCGTGAATGACGCTCCCGTGTGCGCTCTGTAAGTGAACTGGTGGGCTGTTTATTCTTAGTATACAGTACGTCCTGCTCCAGATATAATACTTACACTTGGGTTATCCTCCGCCAGATGGTGCTGCACTGCAGAGACATGGAAAAACAGGCTCCTCCCGGCCCTACAAATACCCAGGGACCTTCCACAAATCCCCAGATTTCTCTGCAGTGCTGACTGCGAAGACATGATGTATCACTCTCTTGCAGGTGAGCGGGTTATTACAGCCTGCGGCCCTGTTGGACTATTCCCACCCGCCCTCCCTGTGATGTGCCTCCCAGCCTGGGCTGCGCTGGTCGGGTGAAGGTAGGCAGCACCATGCGTGCTTAACGGAGCCATGCTCCACCGCAGTCCCCCACCAAAGGGTAGGCGGTTTAGGGCTGATGGTGAGCCTCTAGGGGATGCCCTTCCCGCACTATTGCCCCATGCCCCGCGTAGCGGTGGGCCCTGTACAAAGGGTCGCCATCCTCCCTCATTCCCCCCCGTAGCCTGGGGGGAAAGAAAGGGGGGGGTTGTGTAGTGGTCTTAGTGTATGTTTTACACGTTATGGCCTTAGTCTTGCCCCGGACTAGTATTCCTGGGGTCAGAGCCGCGTTGTTTGTTCTTTACTGTGTCTGAGGCTCTCCAGGTTCGTGTTGGAAGTCCAACACTGTTAATTGTGGCCCTGTTATCTGGCCTCTCTTCAACTCCCAGAGTGTTCACTCAGGTGCTGTCGATGGTGATGTCTCTGATGAGACCAAGGGACGTCCGCGCGATGTCTACCCGGACGCCCTTCCTCACTTCCCTGTCTCTGCGTCAGGATAGTTGGATACTCGGCTGGTGGGCCCATTGGGAGTCATTTGGATGGGTGTTCAATCACCTCGAGTCCTCGCTGTTCCTTAAAGTGGTAACTCCATTAATAGGAATGATTCTGGATCAGGTTCAAACCAGATTCTCCCCCTCTCAGCAATTAGGTGGGCATTCTGGTCTCATGGGCCCAGTCCCTCACTACTGTCCCGGTTTCTTAACACCAGGCAGGGATGCAACTGGTGGACCCGTTGTTAACTTGCTCGGCAGGAGCCGAGTAGCTAAGGAGGTCCCTTATGCTCAGTTCCCCTTGAGCCCGTCTGCGACTTCTATTGGTAACATAGGACAGGGATCCAGCACCCCTGGAGCAGGGCCTGTGGGCCTTCCCACCTGTATGACGGTTTTCTCTTGAAAGTGGATGAACTCGAGGGACCTGTCTGGGGGCAGTGCCCCCTTGCCCTTTCTGGAAACGGCCACCATGGATGCCAACCTCTTCCGAAACCCCCTGCGATTCTGGTGTTGGTGGGGCCCTTAGAGGGTCCTTACGCCTATTGAAGTCTAAACAGTGAGCGTTTTTCATTTGGCTCTTTGTCGCTTGACCGCTCCCCTTCTGGATTTGCCAGGCTGGGGGTGCTCGGTCCATCTGACGACAGACGTACTACATTAACCATTGGAAGGGGCCTGGAGCTGGCGGACCTTCCAGGGAGTGTCTATGTTCCCTTCTGGGCGGAGACAATGCTCCCTGCATGTTAGTGATATTAGCTCTGGCGAAGCCCCTCTGCGACAGGATGTGCTAATCCCCGTGTCGTTATGGAGTCCAACCAGTCGTGGATCTGTTGGGTTCCGTCACCTTCACAGGCTATCGGCCTTTGTTTCCCTGTCCCAGGATCCTATGTCAGTGGTCCCGATGCCTTTAGTACCGTCTTGACAGGACGTTTGGTTCTGTATGTCCTTCTCCATTCCCTCTGCTAGGCAGGGTTGTGCGGAAGATTACTCTGGTAAGGGGACCAGTGATTCTGGTGGCCCCCAGTTGACCTAGTATAGTGTGGTTGCAGACATGGTACTGTGGTCAGTAGTTCTGCACCTTGCCAGGAGTGCCAGTTGATCACTCGGGGCCCCCTTTACGTCACTATAATTCATGGTCCCTGGCCTAGTCGATCTGACTGCTGAAACATACATCTTGATGGAGACAAGTTTTAGCTGTCTCGGTGTTTGTGACTATGGGAAGGCTAGGAGTAAGCCTCTTCCTCGTCTTCTTCTATCGTTGTAGGGTATGGCATACCCACATTTATTGGGGCGAGTCTAGTTCTCTTACTTGTGGGACGTTCTCGGTTCCAAGGTTTCCAGTGTGGCTTCAGCATGAATTGGAGTTGGTTCCCCAGCTCAGTTCTCTGATGGGTCAGGCTCTGCCCTGTCCTCCTTGCCTTAGCAGTCTCTGGTTCAGTCTTCCTTCAGGGGGTGCTCATGTGCGTCCTCCATGTATTCCTATGGTCCCTGTTGGGATTAAAATTGAATTCATTCCGTCTGCTTGCAGGATTGTCCCTTGGTCCTATTCAGGACGCTGTCTGGATGTCCTTACCCTCAAGGTTGTCATTCTGGTGACTGTTACCTTGATCAGGCGTGTGTTAGCGGGCGGTTCGGTCTACCTAGCCCTCATTCCTTGAGATACACCAGGATAAGGTGGAGTTCCGCCTGAAGCTGGATTCTCTACATCTGAAGGTGTCTTATGTTCAATTATTCGAGATATTGTTTTCCACGGCTATCCCCCTTCCTAGCGACGCTGAGGAAGTGGTTCTGCATTCCTTATACAGGTGTTGGCAGTTTTTTCCTTAGGAGTCACTGTGTCCTTTAGGGGAACTGAGGTTCCTTGGGGCTTGTGGTCATTACATCCTGAATGTGCCCGATCTCGTCTGCTCTCGGGAGTTGGGCGGTTTGGTCCTGGTTGTTACCTTAATGGATGTTACTCCTGGTGCCTTGTTTCGGCCTTTGGCTTCTGCCAAAATTATTAGCGATCGGATTGTCAGGCTGTTACTCAGGCCTATTCAGGCAAGGGGAAGAATCTCCCTTGTTGCCTTGATTCCTTTTCTACGCGTGCTTGATGCCTCTTGGGCCTTTCAGCACTGGTTTTGCTGTTGAACTGGTTGGTTAGGCCACTACCATTGGCCTTCTGCTCATACCCTTTGCAGGGTTTTTACAATGTTGATGTTAGGGCCTCAGCTCATGCTGTCTTGGCCGTATGGTTTTGCAGGTGACAGTGCTTTAAACTGTCTGCTGTTGTCATTTTTTGTTGGGGATCCCACCCTACTTTATGGACACTGCTTTTGGATGTCCCAAGTTGAAGTATTATATCTGGAGCAGGACGTACTGTATACTAAGAATAATACAATTCTGTGAAATACTCACCTGTAGAATTGATATTATTTGTATACAGTATGTCCTGCTCCACCCCACCCTGGTTTTTGCATTTTTCTGGATCCCCTGTATGGTGATTGTTATTTTGTTATCATTACCAGTTGTTCTGGGTGGTTTAATTCTCCCGGCTTCTTGTTCACTGCTTTTCAATGCTGGGGATTTGTGGGAAGTCCCTGGGTATTTGTAGGGCCGGGAGGAGCCTGTTTTTCCATGTCTCTGCAGTGCAGCGCCATCTGGCGGAGGATAACCCAAGTGTAAGTATTATATCTGGAGCAGGACGTACTGTATACAAATAATATCAATTCTACAGTTGAGTATTTCACAGAATTGTATTTTTATCTTTTAATGTTACATTCTTGTGCTTACGGGATTTTATCTTGTCTTTTAGGCCTATAGAACTAGTGGTTTCTCCCGGGCCTTTAGTTTTCATTAAGGGAATTTGTCTTATATTCTAAATCCTCCCTATTCCCTTTCGGTGCATAGCGGGCATCCCGGGTTTGCTTTGGCATTACTCCCATTTGGCCTTGCGAGCCATAATAATCACCATATGGAGTCTTCTCAAGACAATGAGTCCGGGGTTCCTTCGGGACAAGGCCGGTTCTGTACTGATTGTGGGATTTCCCCTATACCTGGTGACTTCAAGGTCTGTCTCTCCTGCGCCCAGCAGACTGTTTCACGGTTGTCTGGGATGCCCCTGCTGAGGGCAGCTTCCCGAGACCTTGCCTGCTCCCTCTCTCTTGCATTCGGCTTCGGTTGTGGCTCATGCTTCTGGGGATGCCTAGTCTGAATTCGCTACTAGATTGGCTGATCTGGAGAGGCGTATGGGTAGTTATGAGCCTCGCAAAGCTATTGGCAAGACATGGCATTTGATGGATAATTCCTATGTTTGCCCTATGACTTCTGAAGCGCTGGTTTTTCCCCAGAGAGGGAATTATTCTCTGAGTCTGAATCTGAGGATCACAATACGTCCTTTGATGAGCCTAGGACTGGGTCCAAGCCTTGGGATGCAGCTGATACTGACAGGCTTCTTGCCCATTTATTTGAAGTGCTTGAAATATCTCCCCCCGTTCCGCCCCACCCTTGTTGTTCTTGTTACCTCTTTATGGTGATTGTTGATAATTTCTTCCGGCTTTTGTTAACTGCTTTTTAAATACTGGGGTCTTGTGGGAGGAGCCTCGGTATATATAGGCCGGGAGGGGCCACTTTTTCTGCTCTGCAGTCACGTGACATCTGAAGATGAATAACCCATGAGTAAGGATATCTTCCGGAACGGGACGGGATGTACACCAATAATATCAATTCTACAGGTGAGTAATTACAGAATTGTATTTTTTGCTCCTACACAGGCACTCAAATTCAAAAGTGGTAAAGATTTATTCTTAGTATACAGTACGTCCTGCTCCAGATACAATACTTACTATCGGGTATTACTCCGCCAGATGGCGCTGGACTGCAGAGACATCGAAAATAGGCTCCTCCCGGCCCCTCAAATACCCAGGGACCTCCCACAAATCCCCAGATTTCCTCTGCAGTCTGGACTGCGAAGGACAAGAAATGTCTCTCTCTACTCGCAGGTGAGCGGAGCTATTAGCCTGCGGCCCTGTAGGACTATTCCCACCCATTCCATTAGTAATATGCCTCCCAGCCTTGGCTTCGCTGGTCGGGTGATGGTAGGCATCACTGCTGTTAGGTGCTTAGGAGCACTGCTCCACCGCAATCCCCCACCAAAGGGTAGGTGGTTTAGGCTTATGGTGAGCCTCTATGGGATGCCTCTCCCGCACTATTGCCCCTGTCTATCGGTGGGCCTATGTTAAGTGGGCGCTGTCCTCACTCTCCTTGTAGCCTTCGGGGGGGGGAAAGAGGGTTTGTGTGTGTGTGTATGTATGTATTTAGTATTCTATTAGTTGGTTAACTTGTGAGGCCTAGTGTAATTACTCCCACTTCCCTCCCGGGTTGCTGTATAGCGTTAATCCCTATCGGCCTATTGTGCCGCTATAATCACCATATGGAGGCATCTCAGGATACTGTGACCGGGGTTCCTTCGGGACAAGCCCTGCTGTGTGTAGCGTGTGGGGAGGCTCATGTTGACGCTGACAAGGCACGGGTCTGTGTACCCTGTGCTGAGCAGGTGCTCGCGCTGCAATCTGGCCTTCCAGTGGCTGGGCCTGCTCCTCGTTTCAATTCACCTATCCCCCCTCCAAGCTTAAATCTCACTCCTACTGAGTTGCATACAAGTGGGGATTCTCAGCCTGATGTGTCTTCTAGACTGGCTAGTGTTGAGAAGTTAATTGCTAATACCTTGGCGCGTAAGGCCCCTGCTAAAAAGCGGCACTTAACGCCAAATGTCACTCTTTTCCCTATGGAAACTGATGAGTTTTGGCATCTCTGTGGCTATCCCCCTCAGACGAAGGGGAGCTATTCTCCGACTCAGGGTCATCTGATGAGAGGCCCAGGGGTCATGACGATTCTGGCTCTTACCCCTGGGCCCCGGATGATACTGATAGATTGCAGACCCAGATTTTTGAGGTTCTGTTTATTTCTCCCCCTGTTGCGGCTCCCAGGCAAAGGGGGGAACTGTTCCATAACGCTAAGTCACGCTTGGAATATTCTAAGTATGTCACACACCCCACTTCAGAATCAATTCATTAAGCATGGGTACTCACCGCTAGGTGGCGCTGCTTTGCAGAGAAGTCCAAAAAAAGCAAGCCCCTCCCGGTCTATACATACCTGGTATCTCCTAACAATTCCCCAGTGTTCTTCTCTGCAACATGGCGACAAGACAGAAGAAAGAAGTCTCCTGCTTGCAGGTAGCCGGGGTATCACCCCGGCCCCCCCCTACGGTCTATTTCTGCCCGGCTCTTTTGTCCCTTATCCCCTTATTTAATGGTAGCCTCCCAGCTTAGGCTGTAGGCTGGGCAAGGGTAGATGGCACATTGGTGCCTAGGAGATTAGCTCCTCCACTCGACCCTATATTATGGGGCATAGTGGTGATCCGGTGTGGTGATCCGGACGTGGGATGCCCCAGCCCTTATATTCCCCTTAGTGTTTACCTAATCCTTATACTGGGTGTGTATGTGTGTGTGTGTGCGTGTTTCTTTGTCTGGGACGGGCGGTCTTGGTATGGGGCCGTCCTGTTTTCGGGGGCTTGGGCTCCCTGAACCCCGGTATTTTGGCCAGGTGGGGTCGGGTCGGGTGGGGGTGCCCGCCGGCCTGTTACCCGCCGGTTTCATGCCCTGTCTGCCGGTGGGCAGACTTTGATTTTACGGTGGGCGGGGCCGGGCGGCGCGCTGCGCCACCGGCCCGCCTGTGTGGAAGCGCCGGGGACCCTGCCTTAGGCGGGCGGGACCGCGCGGCATGTGGGCCGCGGGCCCGCTCGATGGCTTATGCGGGCGCCATTCCCTTGTGGCGCCCGCGGCTCGCGCGTTTTTGTTTTGAGGGGCGCGGCCCGCGCCGTGTCTGTCAGAAGCGCGTAGTGTCCTGTTAGATGGGGAGGGGCGGGGCTACACGGGTCCCGCGCTCGCTGAGGCCGCCGCCTCTTCTCTCTGTCTTTTGCCGTCCAGGCGCCATTTCGCGGGGGCTCAGGTAGGCTCTTGGCCTTAAGTACAGCGTCGGAGCGTCCTGTTAGAGGAGCGCTCAGTGAGGGGGGACTGCTATGTCTGCTATGTTTTATTATTGGGGCACTATCCAGCTGCCTGTATTTTGGCTGTTATTGGGTCTGCGCCCCTCTCCCCCTCCTGTCTCTCTCTCTCCCCCCCCCACCCCCCCCCCCTTCCCCCCCCCCTCTCGTTGGGGGCGACGGCAGGGTGCTCCAGCCAGGCTTTGGGCGTACTGGCTGGTAGTTTTTTATATATTTTACTGGTGTAATGCCTGTACTCTTGGTCAGTGTTGATTGATTGAATGTTTTTTTGTGTTTTTCAGATAATATCCGGGATTCCATCATACAGGGCTCTCCCGGTCTTTTATACCTGGTTGGTTGGGGGTTGTCTTAGAGTCCCTTGCAAATTCCCAGGGTTTTTTCATTTAATAGTAGTATACTCATACTTATCTATCTATATATATATATATATATATATATATATAAAGTTACACATATATATAGTTATCCCTATTAAAACCCCAGAGGGGCATCCCGGGTCGCTTACTGCGTAAATCCCTGAGGGCTGCGAATACCGTAAATTCACCATTATGGAGGCTACCAGAGATACCGGAACTAGTCCTTCGGGGCAGTCCAGGCTGTGTGGGGGATGTGGGACTCCGCTCCCAGGGGATGATGGGATCGTTTGTATTCCATGTGCACAGCAGAACATTGAGCGCCAGTCCGACACCTCGGTGCCTGGGACTTCTTCTACCGCGCCTTCTCCCTCCCCTCCTCGCCTGTTCCGGACCCCGTGCGACGTGGTCGTTGGGGGTGATTCGCAATCTGAGGTAGGCGCCCGGTTGGCCAGCCTCGAGAAAATGTTTTCCGCTATGGCCGCTCAGAAGGCTCCTGCCAAGCGAAAACATCTGTCTCCGCCTCCGCAGGACTCCGATGAGGAAGTTGAGGTACTGGATTGGTCGGATCGTCCCCTCGAAGAGGGGGAGCTTATTGAGGAGATGGAGGATTCAGAGGTTCAACAGTTGTCTAGCGCTGAGGGGGACTTGATAGAGGGGCCCCCTCTTGATACGCCCACTATTCTGGCTCAAATGTTTGAGGTTTTGGATTTGGATCCGCCGGAAGTTACTCCTCGGCCTAAGGGTCAGCTTTTTGGGGGTTCCAAGCAGCGCTTGGAGTTTCCCAGTCAGCAGCATTTTGAGGACGTGGTCCTTAAGCAGTGGGAGCAGCCTACGCGGCTTGTCGGGGTCCCGCCTAGTTGGGACAAGAAGTATCCTTTTCCAACGGATTTGTTGAAGCGGTGGTCTGTTTCCCCCGAGGTGGATGCTCCGGTTTTGGGGCTGTCTAATTCGGCGGCTGTTCACTTCCCTGATACTACTTCTCTCAAGGATGGCGAGGATCGCCGGATTGATCAGCTGGCCCGTCATGGCTTTGTCTGTGCGGGTTCGGTTTTGAGGCCTGTTTGTGCTTCCGCCTTTTTGTCTTTGGCGGTTAGGTCCATGGTCAGGGATTTAGGTGTGGACCTTGATCCTACCTGTGAGGAGTCTCTGGCTCTTAAGCGTTGTGAATCCTTTTGGTCGTTTATCCTGGCCGCTCAGGAGGATGCCATGTTGATGTGTGGCAGGGCTACGGCTCTGCTGGTGGCTATTCGTCGTTCAGTGTGGCTGAGACAGTGGACGGCTGACTTTAATTCTAAAAGATCGCTTACGGCCCTTCCCTTTCAGGGTTTGAGGCTTTTTGGTGAAAAGCTGGATTCTGTTGCCAATGGGGGCAAGCTACCTCAGCGCAAGAAATTTCGCCGTTCCTTTCGGGGGACGGCCTCTTTTTCTCCGTCCTTTCGGGGAGCCAGAGCCGGCAGGGGTGCGGGCTTCCCGGCCTCCAGGGGCGCCACCTGGAATAGGGGTAGAGGCCGTGGCCGTCCCGTTCACGCCTGGGGTTCCAAGCCCAAGCCTGCGGCCAAGCCCGCTCAGCAATGAGGGGGCGCCCTCACCCGTACGGGTGGGGGGACGGTTGCGACTCTTCTCCCGGGTATGGGACCAGGAGGTCTCGGACAGGTGGATCCGGGAGGTGGTGTCGGCCGGTTACAAGCTGGAGTTCGAGTCCCGCCCTCCTCCAAGGTTTTTCAGGTCTCGGGTGCCTTTGGATCCTTTGGCCGCGCAGGGGCTCCTGGCGGCGGTAAGGAATCTTCTGGATTTGGCAGTCATCTGCCCGGTTCCTCCTTCGGAGGTGGGTCACGGGTATTATTCCAATCTCTTCACTGTGCCCAAAAAGGACGGGTCGTTCCGCCCGATCCTGGATTTGAAGTTTCTCAACAGGTTTATTCGTCCCCGGAAGTTCCGCATGGAGACCCTGCGGTCTGCGATCGGTTCGCTTCGGCAGGGGGACTTTATGACGTCCATAGACATCAAGGATGCTTACCCTTCACATTCCGATTTTTCCGGCTCACCAGAGGTTCCTTCGCTTTGTGGTGGAGGATCGGCATTTTCAGTTTGTAGCTCTTCCGTTCGGCCTCACATCTGCTCCCAGAGTGTTCACCAAGGTGTTGGCGGGAGTGATGGCCCTGCTCAGAGCTCAGGGGATTCGCATTGTGCCTTATCTGGACGATCTTCTTATCATAGCGCCTTCTTTCAGTCAAGCGGAAGGGGACACCGGTTGGGTGGTGTCTCTGTTGGAGAGGTTCGGCTGGGTGATCAATTACCCCAAGTCCTCTCTGGTTCCGGCCAGGGTTGTGACCTTTCTGGGGATGTCGTTAGACTCCGGCCAGCACAAGGTGTTTCTCCCTCAGGCCAAGGTTCTGTTGATTCAGGAATTGGCTCAGCTTCTTCTTTCCAATCCTCGCCCGTCCATCCGGCTAGGGATGAGGCTGGTTGGGTTGATGGTGGCCTCGTTCGAGGCGGTTCCTTTTGCGCAGTTCCACACGAGAACACTTCAGCTTCATCTTTTGGCGTCTTGGGATCGGCGACCGCGGTCGTTGGATCGGTCCTTCCAGATGTCCTCTCGGGCTCGGCAGTCCCTTCGGTGGTGGTTGGTCTCGGACAATCTTCTGAAAGGCAGGTCGTTTCTGACTCCGGTTTGGGAAACTGTCACCACGGATGCCAGCCTGTCGGGATGGGGAGGTTTCTGGAAGGATCTTCAGTTTCAGGGGCAGTGGGACCCTCAGGAGGCCCACCTGTCCATCAATGTTCTGGAGTTGCGAGCCATCAGGTTGGTTCTGTCCCACTTGACACATCATTTACAGGGCCGGCCGGTGCAGGTTCGGTCGGACAATCGGACGGCGGTTGCTTACATCAATCACCAGGGAGGGACTCGCAGTCTGGGTGCCCACAGAGAGGTGTCTCTGATTCTAGTTTGGGCGGAGACTTATGTCCCTTGCATCTCGGCAGTTTACATTACAGGAGTGGAGAACACGGAGGCGGACTTATTGAGCCGGTGTTCGTCCCGTCGGGGGGAATGGTCTCTCCATCCCCAGGTGTTTCGGTCGATGTGTCTTCGGTGGGGGACACCGGAGGTGGATCTGTTTGCCTCTCGTCACAATCACAAGCTTCCGACATTCGTGTCATTGTCTCGGGATCCTCTGGCTCTGGCGGCGGATGCCATGACACTGAGCTGGAGGGACCTGGGGTTTCTTTATCTGTTCCCGCCGATTCCCATGCTAGGCAGGGTTCTGCGGAAGCTGGTCCAGGAAGGAGTTCCCGCCATTCTCGTGGCTCCAAGGTGGCCAAGGCGGGTGTGGTTCGCAGACATCGTTCGTCTGGCAGTGGATCAGTTCGATCTGCCGCTTCGACCAGATCTTCTCACTCAGGGTCAATTGTGTTACCCCAGTTTACCTTCGCTGGCTTTGACGGCTTGGCTGCTGAAACCTCCGTCTTGAAGGAGGAGGGTCTTTCAGATTCGGTCATTCGGACTCTTATCAGTGCTAGGAAGAGATCTTCTTCTGCTATCTATTATAGGGCTTGGAGATCGTATATTGACTGGTGTGAATCTAGATCTTTGCCCTGCCGGGTCTTTTCCGTTTCTAGGATTTTGGATTTTCTTCAGTCAGGGCTGGACTCTGGTCTGCAGCTGAGTACTTTGAAGGGGCAGGTTTCTGCCTTGTCTGTCTTTTTTCAGAAGTCATTTGCTAGTCATTCCTTGGTCAAGACTTTTTTCCAGGGGGTTTCGCATCTGCGGCCTCCTAGGAAGCCTTTGCTCCCAGTTTGGGATTTGAATTTGGTGCTCTCTGCGTTACAGGCTCCTCCCTTTGAGCCTTTGCGGGATATTGCTTTGTCCACTCTGACTCAGAAGGTTGCCTTTCTGGTGGCCGTCACTTCGGTTCGGCGTGTTTCTGAGTTGGCGGCCTTGTCGATTCAGGCCCCTTATTTTGAGAAGCATCAGGACAAAGTGGTTTTTAGATTCAAGCCGGATTTTCTTCCTAAAGTGGTCTCTGCTTTCCATCTTAATCAGGACATTGTTCTTCCTTCTTTGTGTCCTAAGCCTAAGAATGACAGGGAGCGTGCTCTGCACTGTTTGGATGTTGTTCGTTGTGTCAAGGTTTATTTGCGTGCTACGGCTTCTTTTCGTAGGACGGATGCCTTTTTCGTGGTGCCTTGTGGGCCTAGGAAGGGTTTGGCCCCGGCCAAGTCTTCTATTAGCAAATGGATTCGTCAGGCGATTATTGCAGCCTATTCTGCCAAGGGGAAGGATCCCCCTTTTCGTGTTACTGCTCATTCTACGCGTGCTGTTGGAGCGTCTTGGGCTTTTCAGCACCAGGCTTCTGTTGAACAAGTTTGTAAGGCTGCTACCTGGTCTTCGGTTCATACCTTTTCAAAGTTCTATAAGGTTGATGTGCGGGCCTCAGCGGATGCTGTTTTTGGTCGCAAGGTTCTGCAGGCTGCAGTGGTTTGAATGTTTCTGCATTATTGCCTGGTTGGATACCCCCCCTTTTTGGGACACTGCTGTTGGATGTCCCATGCTTAATGAATTGATTCTGAAGTGGGGTGTGTGACATACTTAGAATAATACCATTTTGTGAATACTCACCTGTAAAATGGGTATTGTAAGTATGTCACACACCCCACTTCACCCACCCTTTATTTGGTATCCTGGGTCTTTATATGGTGAAGTTGTTGTATTCACGGTTGAGGGTTACTTTTTGTTATTTGGTCTCCTGGTATCTTGCCTTTATTGCTGTTTGAATACTGGGGAATTGTTAGGAGATACCAGGTATGTATAGACCGGGAGGGGCTTGCTTTTTTTGGACTTCTCTGCAAAGCAGCGCCACCTAGCGGTGAGTACCCATGCTTAATGAATTGATTCTGAAGTGGGGTGTGTGACATACTTACAATACCCATTTTACAGGTGAGTATTCACAAAATGGTATTTTCCTGAGCAAGCACATTTCAATAACTTTGTGCTTAAGGAATGGGAGCGTCCCAGTAGACTTCCCGGTATACCTAAGAGTTGGGATAGGAAGTATCCCTTTCCTGCTGATGTGGTAAAGTGTTGGTCATCCCCTCCCGAAGTGGATGCCCCGATTCTAGGGTTATCTAACACCTCTGTCGTGCACTCCCCTGACTCTACTACCCTGCGGGATGCTGAGGACCGGCGCATTGACCAGCTGGCGTCCCAGCGTGTTTTTGTAAATATTCTTAGTATACAGTACGTCCTGCTCCAGATATAATACTTACACTTGGGTTATCCTCCGCCAGATGGCGATGCACTGCAGAGACATGGAAAAACAGGCTCCTCCTGGCCCTTCAAATACCCAGGGACCTCCCACGAATCCCCAGATTTCTCTGCAGTGCTGACTGCGAAGACATGATGTGTCACTCTCTCGCAGGTGAGCGGGGCTATTAAAGCCTGCGGCCCTGTTGGACTACTCCCACCCGTCCTCCCTGCGATGTGCCTCCCAGCCTGGGCTGCGCTGGTCGGATGAAGGTAGGCAGCACCATGAGTGCTTATGGAGCCTGGACAGGAAGTATCCATTTCTTGCTGACATGGTCAAGTGCTGGTCATCGCCCCCCGAGGTCGATGCTCCTATTCTAGGGCTGTCTAACACCTCTATTATGCACTCTCCCGACACTACTGCACTGCGGGACTCTGAGGACCGGCGCATTGATCAATTGGCGTGCCATGCCTTTGCGTTTGGAGGGGCGGCACTGCTCCCGGTCTGCGCTCTGGCCATTACTGCCGTGGCGCTCAGGAATGCACTTGACGCCCCAGACGAGTTGCCTGCTGATACTATTAATGCACTGTCTAACTGTGATGTATTTCTGAACTTTATCCTGTCTGCATCGGACGATGCTATTAGGCTGTGTGCCAGATCTTCCGCCTTGGCGGTGGCTATATGCCGCGCGGTATGGCTGAGACAGTGGGCGGCCGACAATGCTGCTAAGAAAGCCCTTACTGGGCTCCCTTTCAAGGGACTACGCCTGTTTGGGGATCGCCTAGACCTCTTTGCCAAAGGAGGTAAGTTACCACAGCGCAGGCGGCAGCCTCGGCCCTTTCGCAACCATTCCTGGGGATGATTCTGGATACGGTTCAGTCACGAATATTTCTTCCCCAACAGAAGGTGGAAGATCTGACTACGCAGGTGCGGTCCCTGCTCTCGTGCCCCCAGCTCTCCCTCAGACAGGGAATGCGGCTGGTGGGCCTGATGGTGGCGAGCTTCGAGGCGGTGCCCTTTGCTCAGTTCCATTCGAGGCCTCTGCAGCTTCACCTCCTATCAGTATGGGACAAGGACCCCGCGTCCTTGGACGGGGTTTGTATGCTTCCCCCATTGGTCAGAAGGTCCCTCTCGTGGTGGCTGGACCACAAGAACTTGCTAAAGGGCAGGTCCTTTCTAGCCCCCTCCTGGGAGACGGTCACCACGGATGCCAGTCTGTCAGGTTGGGGGGGATTCTGGAAATCCCTGAGGTTCCAGGGGAGGTGGGGCCCTCAGGAGGCCCACTTACCCATCAACATTCTGGAACTACGGGCGGTCAGGTTGGTTTTGGATCAGTTGACCGATCACCTGCAGGGTCTGTCAGTGCAGGTGCGCTCAGACAACAGGACAGCGGTTGCCTACATCAACCATCAGGGAGGGACCCGGAGCAAGGGTGCCCTCCAGGAAGTGTCGCGGATTCTGACATGGGCGGAGGCCAATGTTCAATGCATCTCGGCTGTTTATATCCCGGGGGTAGAGAATCTTCTAGCAGACTCTCTGAGCAGGGGGACTTCCCGTCAGGGGGAGTGGTCCCTCTGCAACAGGGTATTCCAGTCCCTGTGTTACCGGTGGGGCCTACCGGATGTGGATCTGTTTGCATCCCGTCACAATCACAAGCTCCCGGCCTTTGTCTCCCTGTCGCAGGATCCTCTGGCCTTGGCCACGGATACTCTGTCACTGTCTTGGAAGAAATTCTGGCTTCTGTATGCCTTCCCCCCGTTTCCCCTTCTGGGCAGGGTTCTGCGCAAGATTGCCCTGGAAAGGGTGCCAGTGATTCTGGTGGCCAAGAAGAGTGTGGTTCGCAGACGTGGTACAAATGGCAGTAGACCAGTACGTCCTGCCGGAGGAGCCAGATCTACTCACTCAGGGCTCCCTACGCCATCCCAGTTTACAAACTCTGGCTTTGACGGCTTGGCTGCTGAAACCTCCATCTTGATGGAGAAAGGCTTGTCTGCCTCAGTGGTGGATACCATGGTACAGGCTAGGAAGAAAACTTCTTCTGCCATCTATTATAGGGTATGGCGTTCCTGCATTGACTGGTGTGAGTCTAGGTCTCTCCCCTGCAGGGAATTCTTAATCCCTAGAATTCTGGAGTTTTTACAACATGGACTGGAGTTGGGTTTAAAACTCAGTACTCTGAAGGGTCAGGTTTCTGCCCTGTCTGTCCTCTTTCAGAGGTCTTTAGCACAGCATCCCTTGGTTAAGACCTTCTTTCAGGGGGTCACTCACGTGCGTCCCCCACGTAAGCCTACGGTCCCTGTTTGGGACTTGAACCTGGTTTTGTCTGCCTTACAGGGTGCTCCCTTTGAGCCTATTCAGGATGCTGCTCTGGCTGTACTTACCCTCAAGGTTGTTTTTCTGGTGGCTATTACTTCGGTCAGGCGCGTGTCTGAGCTGGCGGCTCTGTCTATTCTGCCCCCATACTACGAGAGACACCAGGACAAGGTGGTGTTCCGCTTTAAGCCAGATTTTCTGCCAAAGGTGGTGTCTGCCTTTCATTTGAATCAGGATATTGTCCTTCCTTCATTGTGTCCTAATCCTAGCAACGCTAAGGAAAGGGTTTTGCATTCATTGGATGTGGTAAGGTGTCTGAAGTTCTACCTGGTAGTCACTGCGGCCTTCAGGAACACTGATGCTCTCTTTGTGGTCCCTTCTGGTCCTAGGAAGGGTTTGGCTCCTGCCAAGTCTACTATTAGCAAATGAATTCGTCAGGCTGTGATTCAGGCCTATTCTGCTAAGGGGAAGAATCCTCCCTTCCGCCTTACCGCTCATTCCACTCGTGCTATTGGTGCCTCATGGGCCTTCCAGCACCAGGCTTCTGTTGAACAAGTTTGCAAAGCTGCTACTTGGTCTTCTGTTCATACCTTTTCAAAGTTTTACAAGGTTGATGTTAGGGCCTCAGCTGATGCTGTTTTTGGCCGCAAGGTTTTGCAAGTGGCAGTAGTTTAAACTGCCTGTTGTCACCTTTTGTTGGGGGATCCCACCCTACTTTATGGACACTGCTATTGGATGTCCCAAGTGTAAGTATTATATCTGGAGCAGGACGTACTGTATACTAAGAATAATACAATTCTGTGAAATACTCACCTGTAGAATTGATATTATTTGTATACAGTACGTCCTGCTCCACATCACCCTGTTGTTGCATTATTCTGGATCCCCTGTATGGTGATTGTTATCATTATTATCATTACCAGTTGTTCTGGGTGGTTTAATTCTCCCGGCTTCTTGTTCACTGCTTTTCAATGCTGGGGATTCGTGGGAGGTCCCTGGGTATTTGAAGGGCCGGGAGGAGCCTGTTTTTCCATGTCTCTGCAGTGCAGCACCATCTGGCGGAGGATAACCCAAGTGTAAGTATTATATCTGGAGCAGGACGTACTGTATACAAATAATATCAATTCTACAGGTGAGTATTTCACAGAATAGTATTTTTGGCCTCTCTGCCTTGGATGACACCATTAGAATGTGTGCCAGATCATCTGCCCTTGTGGCTATACGCCGCTCGGTTTGGCTACGCCAGTGGGCTGCTGACAACACTGCCAAGAAGGCCCTTACTGGTTTTCCCTTCAAAGGACTATGCCTGTTTGGGGACTGCCTGGACCTTTTTGCTAAGGGAGGCAGCGCAGGCGGCAGTCTCGGCCCTTTCTGGGTCAGGGCTCCTTCTCCTCCCCCTACCGTGGTGCTAGACAAGGGAAGTGGGTTTCCTTTACTGGGGCTCGGGGAGACTTCTGGGGTAGGGGCAGAGGACGTGGACATCCTGGCTCCTCCTGGGGCCCCAAGATTAAGTCCTCTCCCAAGCCCCCTCAGGCATGATGGGGCGCCCTCACCCATCCGGGTGGGGGGGGGCGGCTTCAGCACTTTGCTCATGTCTGGAGGCTTCATGTCTCAGACCAGTGGATTCAGGAGGTAGTGTCCTCCGGTTACAAGATAGGGTTTGCTGCCTGCCCCCCCCCCCCAAGATTCATCAGATCCCGGATTCCTCAGGACCCTGTGTCAGCTCAGGAGCTAGTGCAGGCAGTGCAAGGCCTCCTGGAGCTGGGGGTCATTTGCAAGGTCCCTTTAAGAGAAAAAGGCAAGGGCTTCTGTTCCAACCTATTCACAGTACCCAAAAAAAGTCACTGAGGCCCATTCTGGACTTGAAGATCCTCAACAAATTTGTCAGGAGCAGACGCTTTCGCATGGAAACTCTGCGCTCTGCCATCAGTTCCCTGCGCCCAGGGGATTTCATGACTTCTGTGGACATCAAAGATGCTTACCTTCATATTCCTGTATTTCCAGGCCATCAAAGGTTCCTCAGGTTCGCTTTGGAGGATCAACACTACCAGTTTGTGGCATTGCCCTTTGGTCTCACCTCAGCTCCCAGGGTGTTCACCAAGGTGCTGGCTGGCTTGATGTCTCTGCTCAGGTTTCAGGGCGTCCACGCGCTGCCTTATCTGGACGACATTCTCATCACCTCCCAATCTCTACATCAGGCAGAATTGGATACCCAGCTGGTGGTGTACACACTGGAGTCATTTGGATGGGTGATCAACCACCCCAAGTATTCGCTGTCCCCCTCCTTGGTGACTTCATTCCTAGGAATGAATCTGGATACAGTTCAGGCAAGGATTTTCCTTCCTCATCAGAAGGTGGACAGTCTGATTGCACAGGTCCAGTTCCTGCTATCTTGTCATCCCTCCATCAGGCAGAGAATGCAGCTGGTGGGCCTGATGGTGGCGTGCTTCGAGGCGGTCCCTTATGCTCAGTTCCACTTGAGGCCTCTGCAACTCCACCTCTTGTCAGTCTGGGACAAGGATCCAGCGTCCCTGGACAGGGTCTGTGTGCTTTCCCCCCTGGTCAGGAGGTCCCTCTTGTGGTGGATGGACTCAAGGAACCTGTTGGGGGGCAGATCCTTTCTTGCCCCTTCCTGGGAGACGGTCACCACGGATGCCAGTCTGTCAGGTTGGGGGGGTTTCTGGAAGTCCCTGTGGTTCCAGGGGAGGTGGGGCCCTCAGGAGGCCCACACGCCTATCAACGTCTTGGAGCTGCGGGCGATCAGGTTAGTCCTGGCTCAGTTGGCTACTCACCTTCAGGGCCTGCCTTTTCAGGTGCACTCGGACAACCAGACGGCGGTTGCCTACATCAATCATCAGGGAGGGACCCGGAGCAAGAGGGCCCTCCAGGAAGTGTCTCTGATCCTGACTGGGGCGGAGACCAATGTTCCCTGCATATCAGCTGTGTACATCCCAGGGGTGGAAAATCTCCTGGCAGACTCTCTGAGCAGGGGGACCTCTCGCCAGGGAGAATGGTCCCTATGCAGCAGGGTGTTCCAATCTCTGTGTCACCGTTGGGGCCAACCAGATGTGGATCTGTTTGTGTCCCGTCACAATCACAAGCTACCGGCCTTTGTCTCCCTGTCCCAGGATCCTCTGGCCTTGACCACGGATGCTCTAGCAATGTCATGGCAGGACTTTCAGTTTCTGTATGTCTTCCCTCCATTCCCCCTGTCTGGAGAGCGTGCCAGCAATTCTGGTGGCCCCCAGGTGGCCAAGAAGAGTGTGGTTCGCAGACGTGGTGCAGCTGGCAGTAGATCAGAACGCTCTGCCATTGGTGCCAGATCTACTTACTCAGGGCTCCCTACACCATCCCAATTTACAAACTCTGGCTTTGACGGCCTGGCTGCTGAAACCTCCATCTTGATGGAGAAGGGGCTGTCTACCTCGGTTGTTGATACCATGATAAAGGCTAGGAAGAAGTCTTCCTCTTCCATTTATTACAGGGTTTGGCGTGCCTACATTGACTGGTGTGAGTCTTTTCCCTGTCGTGCGTTCTCTATTCCCAGGATTCTAGAGTTCCTGCAGCATGGGTTGGAGATGGGGCTCCAACTTAGTACTCTGAAAGGTCAGGTTTCTGCCCTGGCTGTTTTCTTCCAGAAGTCCTTTGCTCAGCATCCTCTGATCAGGACTTTTTTCCAGGGGGTGACTCATGTGCGTCCCCCACGTAAGCCTATGGTACCTGTTTGGGATTTAAACTTGGTTTTGTCAGCCTTCAAAGGTGCTCCCTTTGAACCTGTGCAGGATGCTACCCTGGCCATTCTTACTCTCAAAGTTGTCTTTCTGGTAGCTATCACCTCTGTTAGGCGTGTGTCTGAGTTGGTGGCGCTTTCCATTCAGCCCCCCTACTATGAGAGACACCAGGACAAGGTGGTGTTTCGATTCAAGCCAGATTTTCTGCCTAAAGTTGTGTCTGCCTTTCCTTTGAATCAGGACATTTGGGTTGATTCAAAGAAACATGTAACAGCTTGGATTTGGGTCACGATCATCCTATTTTTCACGTCCGCTCGTGCGTTCGTATGAACTTGCGAGTGATTCTATAAGCAAATACGCTTCTATCCTAAAATATACGTCCGTTCGTATGGCAGTTCGGGAATCAGACCTATGTCAGTTTCCATCCTGAATTTTCCGTTTCATTTCTCAGGTTGCAACATTGGTTTTGCCCTTTTTCCTTTTTTGTCTGGACGTAAATCCTTCTGATCTTGCGGCCGCGCACTACAAACTTACCTCATTAAAGTGCATTCTAAATATTTGGTCTTATTTTTCTTTATTTCATTCATTTTGTAGAAACCAACCATTAATGAATGCATTTGCATAATAAAATCTTACTTTGTTTAATTTTTATTTAACTTGCATTTTTTACTTGTTGATTTAATTTTAATATTTTGGCTTCAAATGGTACAACTTAAATTTTTTGTGTGTGGTTACCCACACCCTCTACATACAGATTGCTCTCAAATATTAAAAAACACCCAGCAACTTCTGCATGTTATGAGTCTAGAAACAGCCAAGATGGCGACTCAGGTATTCTCGGGCAGCCTGCAAACAGAAAGGGCCTTGTGACTGTCCGTGCCCCCAGCTCTGGGGGCAAAATACAGCAGTAACCCACATCCTGCACTTTATCCCGCTCTCCTCTCCTCAGTAAGTGTGATGCATCTGACCAAAGATGTGCTTAAATAATTAAACAAAGCAAAGGTAAACAACTACACCAATAAATGCTATCTAAAAATATTATTCTTTTTAAAATAAATAACAAAGGACATAAGTTTCTTTAATTAACGCAAATATATTGCAAAATAAAGGTTTACATGCAAAGGACTAATTAAGGTCCACATTAAAATGCTTTTATAAGGCATACATGAAATGTATTAAATCAGGCATGCATTGCCATACAATTAATGGCCTCGGCCATGCTGATACATGCAGTTCATTGGAGCACAAGACGCGCAGACTCCTCCACATAGCCAAAAAACCTGTTCACGAACAGCAATCCGGCTGCTAAAAGGTGTCGGCTGTGGCTTTCTTTTAAAACGCGTTTAGAGGTTTCTCTGAATCACACCTAAACACATCCAATTATCCTAAGTTTTACGTTTTGATCGTAAGGTTTAGGATTTGATCCTAAGTTTTACGTTTTGATCCTAAAATTTACGAATGAACTGCCGCTGATCGTAAGAGCATATACGCATTCGTACGTAGGCTCGTGCGAGTCGGGAATGGCCAAAAAAACAGGAAAAAATGACTAACACCCACCCAAACTTACGATTCTCGATACGAAATCAATTAACTTTTGCTCTTTGAATCGAGGGGATTGTTCTTCCTTCATTGTGCCCTAATCCTAGTAATGCTAAGGAGAGGGTTTTGTATTCTTTGGATGTGGTTAGGTGTCTGAAGTACTATCTGGTGGCTACTGCACCTTTCAGAAAAACTGATGCTCTTTTTGTGTTCCGTTCTGGTCCTAGGAAGGGTTTGGCTCCTGCCAAGTCTACTATCAGCAAATGGATTCGTCAGGCTGTGATTCAGGCCTACTCTGCTAAGGGGAATAATCCTCCCTTCCGCCTTACTGCTCATTCCAGGTGTGCTATTGGTGCTTCATGGGCTTTTCAGCACCAGGCTTCTGTTGAACAAGTTTGCAAGGCCGCTACTTGGTCTTCTGTTCATACCTTTTCAAAGTTTTACAAGGTTGATGTTAGGGCCTCAGCTGATGCTGTTTTTGGCCGCAAGGTTTTGCAGGCGGCAGTGGTTTAAACTGTCTGCTGTTACCTTTTTGGGGATCCCACCCTACTTTATGGACACTGGTATTGGATGTCCCGATAGTAAGTATTGTATCTGGAGCAGGACGTACTGTATACTAAGAATAATACAATTCTGTGATTACTCACCTGTAGAATTGGTATTATGAGTATACAGTACGTCCTGCTCCGCCCCACCCTTGGTTTTGTATTATCTTGGATCCCCTGTATGGTGATTGTTATCATTGTTATAGTTACTAGTTTGGGTTGTTTTAATTCTCCCCGCTTCTCGTTAACTGCTTTTCAATGCTGGGGATTTGTGGGAGGTCCCTGGGTATTTGAGGGGCCGGGAGGAGCCTATTTTCGATGTCTCTGCAGTCCAGCGCCATCTGGCGGAGTAATACCCGATACCAAGTATTGTATCTGGAGCAGGACGTACTTTATACTCATAATACCAATTTTACAGGTGAGTAATCACAGAATTGTATTTTTCCCATTGCATGGCACGGCCTGCTTCACAAAGTCACTACATCTGGGTAGTCCACAAGGTGGCGCAGTGTACTGCAGAAGAGTTGTGGCTCCTCCCGGTATCATATAAAAACTGAATCACCACAGACTTATCCATTGTTCTCTCTGCAGTGATTCTGCGAAGATAGAAGATGGCTCTCTATATTGCGCAGGTGAGTGGGGCAACCAAGCCTGCGGCCCTGCATGGCTATTTCCACCCGTTTCCGGACCCTCTGTGCCTCCCAGCCTCGGCTGACGGATCGGGTGACGGTAGAGGAGCACTAGGGTCAAGTGCTCAAGGAGCGCTGCTCCAAGCCGCAGACCCTGTACCACAAAGCCATAGGATTTATGGTGAGCCTGCTAGGGATGCGGAGTTCCTGTCCTAGCTTCTGAGGGGGTGAGTGTTTTTGGGGACTGTTTACTTGTTCTGGTGTTTTGGGGGTTGTCCCGTCCCTGGCCTGGGCTCTCGCCGCTGCTCGCTCGCTCGCCTTCCTCTCTCTCTCTCTCCCCGTCGTGTGCTCGGGGAAGGGAGGGGCGGGTGTTAGCGGCGAGGGTGTTTTTTTGCTGTTTTCAATCAGTTTTTTACTATGTGTTTAACTGTTTTTCGACGTTTTGTACTACGCTCCGCGGCAGGCGCGCTATATTTGTGAGGCGTTTTTTTCTACTGTGATCACGCCGGCAAGGTCACGTGAGCGCCGTTTTCGCGCTCTTCGGGGGGGGGGGCAGGCCCGGTGGATGACGCGTATCGCGACGTCCTCCCGCGGCCCGCCCCTCAAGGTTCCTCTGCCGGCGCCATTTTGCTTCTGCTGCGCGTTTGGGACCCTTCTCTTCCCAGAGCCGCGGCGGTGATCCCTGCCTGTTGTCGCTTCCTCTTGTGGTCTGGCGGCTGGGCTGGTGCTACTTGGTCCGTGAGTCCCCTTCGGGGGTTTTTGATTTCCTTGGGACATGTGCTGCGGGATACTTATGTGTCTTTACTTATGTCTTTCAGGCGGGACAACTGTGGGTTGTGGTTTCTCCCGGTCCTACCCCTTACTATCCCTCATCTTCCCTTATTGCCTGCTGGGTGCATCCCGGGTGGCTCTTTTTGGTCTTTACCCTGTGCTGGCCTATTGCACTATTCTTAATCACCATATGGAGGCTTCTGGGGATAGCGTGCTTGGGGGTCCTTCGGGGCAATCCCGGCTGTGTTCCATGTGTGGGGTATCCCCTGTGAGTAACAGTGTCTCGGTGTGCGTGCCGCGCGCCCAAGGTATCCTTGCGCTCCAGGCTGGGCTGTCCACTTCGCTGCCCTGCTCTGCACCCCCTTCGGCATCGCCTACCTCCCCGCGCCTGCATTTAGCCCCCAGTGAGGGGGATACTAGTGGGGGGTAACAGTGTGATCTCGCACTGCGTGTGGCCAGTATTGAAAGGCAGCTTGCCAGGCCTGTTCCACGTAAGGCCTCTGGCAAAAAGCGGCACCTAGCTCCCGTGACATCCCTCTTTCCTGAGAAGGATGAGGGACCTGATACTTTTGTTGGCCTTTACCCCCTAGAGGAGGGGGAGCTCTTTCAGGACTCTGACTTCTCTGGGGACCAGCAGGAGGGTTACGGCAGTGACCCTGGGTCTGCGTCTGGGGAGGTCTCATGGTTCCCTGAGGACACTGATAGCCTGTTAGCTCACATTTTTGAAATCTTGCACATTGTCCCCCCTGAGGTGGCTAAGAGGAAGCAGGGTAAGCCTTTTCGTCCTGATAAACAACGTCCTAGTAGATTGTCCGTGGTGCCCAAAGGGTGGGATAGGAGGTATCCTTTTGCTGCCGACCTGGTCAAGCGACGGTCGTGTCCCCCTGAGGTGGATGCTCCCGTGCTAGGGCTGTCCAACACCTCGGTCATGCTTTCACCTGACACTACTACACTGCGGGACAGCGAGGACCGGCGCATGGATCAGCTGGCCTGCCATGCTTTTGCGTGTGTGGGGGCTGGGCTGCGCATTACAGCTATTGCCCTTAAGAAACAGCTCAAGCGTCTCTTGGAGGCCGCTACGGCTGGTGACAGGGTGGAGGATTATAGGTCCCTTTTGCTTTGCTCTGATTTTGTTGCCTTTGGCCCTACTGCCATGGATGATGCGGTACGGATGTGTGGTAGGACCTCTGTCCTCTTGGTCGCTATGCGCTGCTCTGTTTGGCTGCGTCAGTGGGCGGATGATTCTGCCGCTAAGAAGGCCCTCACTGGGCTCCCCTTTACAAGGCTGCGGCTCTTTGGTGAGCGTCTGCATGTTTTAGCCAAGGATGGTAGGCTGCCTCAACGTAGGAGGCAGCCTCTGCTTTTTCGGGGGCCCTCCTCTTCCCTCCCCTCCTTTCGTGCTCCCAGAGGAGGTCGTGGCTCCCTCTTCTCGGGTACTCGGGCCGTGGCAGATCCCGTGGTCATCCCGGTCTCTCATGGGGCCCCAAGCCCAAACCTCCCCCCAAGGCATGAGGAGGCGCCCTCACCCATCCGGGGGGGGCGGGTTCCGTTCTTTGCTCACGTCTGGAGGCTACGCGTCTCAGACCGGTGGATTCAGGAGGTGGTGTCCTCCGGTTACAAGATAGAGTTTGCAGCCTGGCCGCCCCCAAGATTCATCAGATCCCGGATGTCTCAAAACCCTCTCTCAGTTCAGGGTTTGCGCCTTGCGGTTCAACGTCTGTTGGAGTTAGGAGTCATTTGCCTGGTGCCTTCCCAGGAACGGGGTCGAGGGTTCTACTCCAATCTGTTCATGGTCCCCAAAAAGGACGGGTCCCTGAGGCCCATCCTGGACTTGAAGGGTCTCAACAAGTTTGTTAGTTTCAAGCATTTTCTCATGGAGACTCTACACTCGGCGGTCAGTACCCTGCGCCCGGGCGACTTCACGACCTCAGTGGACATCAAGGATGCCTACCTTCACGTGCCAATCTTTCCAGGTCATCAGATATTTCTCAGGTTCACTCTAGAGGATCAGCATTACCAGTTTGTGGCCTTACCGTTCTGTATCACCTCAGCCCCTGGGAGTTCACCAAGGTGCTGGCGGGCGTGATGGCTCTGCTGCGGAATCAGGGCATTCGCATCCTCCCTTACCTGGACAACATTCTCATTGCGGCTCAGTCTCTTCATCAAGCCGAGAAGGATACTCTGGTGGTGACCTCCATCCTCGAGTCCTTCGGCTGGGTGATCAACTATCCCAAGTCTTCACTGTCTCCGTCTTTGGTGAGGTCCTTTCTGGGCATGACTCTGGATGCCTCTCAGGTCAAGGTATTCAGCAGAAGGTGGAGGGCCTTCAGAAGCAGGCACGGGCTCTGCTCTTGTGTCCCCATCCTTCCATCCGGCATGGGATGCAGTTGGTGGGCCTGATGGTGTCCTGCTTCGAGGCGGTCCCCTTTACTCAGTTTCACATGAGACCTCTTCAGTTGCACCTTTTGTCAGTCTGGGATCGGGACCTTGTGTCCTTGGATCAGGAGTTTGCTCTGCCCCCCTGGCCAGACAGTCCCTCTCGTGGTGGCTGGACTCAGGGAACCTTGTAGTGGCCAGGACCTTTCTGGCCCCGTGCTGGAAGACTGTCACCACGGATGCCAGTCTGACCGGTTGGGGGGGGCTTTTGGAAGTCTCTGAAGTTCCAGGGTCGGTGGGGCCCCCAGGAGGACCATGCTCCCATCAATGTCCTGGAACTGAGGGCGATCAGGTTGGTCCTGTCTCAGCTGACCACACTCCTTCGGGGTCGGGCTGTTCAGATCCGCTCAGACAACCAGACGGCAGCTGCCTACATCAATCATCAGGGAGGGACTCGGAGCAAGTGAGCCCTAAAGGAAGTGTCTCTGATACTGTCTTGGGCGGAAGAGAATGTCCCCTGCATCTCGGCGGTTTACATTCCGGGGGTGGAGAACCAGGAGGCAGACTCCCTGAGCAGGGGGACGTCTCGGCGGGGGGAATGGTCCCTCAGCAACAAGATTATTCCAAGTATATCACACACCCCGCTTCCAATATTCATGACATATGGGTTATAACCAGTAGAGGGCGAACTTCTGCAGAGATGACAGGAAAAAAAGGAAGCCCCTCCTGGTCCATAAATACCTGGGACCTCCCACACATTACCCAGTAATCGTCTCTGCAGACAGCGAGCAAGTCAGGTAAGCCGGGTTCGCACCCGGACAATTTTGCCTATTTCTGCCCGGACCTGTTTAATTATACCCCTATGCCTCCCAGCCTTGGCTGTAGGTCCGGGCGATGGTAGGTTACACCTCAACAGATGTACTTATGGGAGCCATGCTCCCCCGTGAGACCCCATATTAAGGGGTAGGCGGTTTTGCCAGGTTTGGTGATCCTGGTTCAGTATGCCCCGTCCCTGTTTTCCCTTAACTACCCTGTAGCATGGGATCCCCCCCTTCTGTGTCTCCCTGTTCCCCTCAGCCGGGGGGGGGGGCGGACTTTTCACATACTGTTTTTGCTCCTTACATTCTGTGTGGTGTGTGTGTGGGGTGCCTGTGTACTGTGTGCATGGCGATGTTTTTTGTTTCTGGCCGCATTCTATGGCCATTACTGCGGGGAGAGCTTCTCCCCCTCATTCTGGTTAAGGCAGGGGGCGGGACCGGGCACTCAGCGCGCTCGCGGCGGCCCCCCTGTTTTCTGGCGCCATTGCGGAGCCCAGCTATTGCTGGGATCCGCGTCCTTGTCAGCTTGGGGGAGGGTGCGGGGCCAGGCGCGGCGCATGATCCGCGCTGGCCTGCCCTTCTTCTCCCTCTTTCCTCTGCTGCCGCTGCTGGGTCGGACGCCATTGTTGGAGCTGTGAGTGCCCTGCGGGGCCCCCTTTTCTGTACATTGTACTGGCGGCTGGCCCCATCCCTTGCGGTGGGGCGATGTATGGTCCACTTGTGCTTATTATATATATATATATATATATATATATATCTATATAATATATATTTATATATTTTATTGTAGTGTATGTGTGGCCCTGCCTGCTGTGTGCCCTTTTTTCTTATGGGCCTTTCTCTTTGTGTCTTTCAGGAGGACTCCCTTTCCACATAAGAAAAAGGGGGTTATCCCGGTCCTTGGGTCCCTTGGATAAATTTGGGTCTTACAAATCCTCCCACTTGGGACTTAAAGGGGCATCCCGGGTAGCTTAATTGGCGTAATTCCCTCTGGCCCTTGCGACTACCATTAAAATCACCATATGGAGGCTCCCCAGGATACCGGGCTCGGGCTCCCTTCGGGGCAATCCCGGCTGTGTGTGGGTTGTGGGGTGTCCCTTACGGGGGATAATGTACTGATTTGCATACCATGTGCTCAGCAGGCCATAACGTGGCAGTCGGGGTCCCAGGCGTCTCGCCGCCGGCCTCATCACCTACTCCACCCCGCCTGATCTGTACCCCAAGTGACACTGTTTAGTGGGGACTCGCATTCTGATGTATGTGCTAGATTGGCCAACATCGAGAGACTGATTTCTAGCTCTGCGGCCAGAAAGGCCCCAGCTAAGAAGAGACATTTATCACCGGCCGCACCGGTTCTGGATTTTGATGATTGTGATATCCTTGACTGGTCTGATTATTCCCCACTTGAGGAGGGGGAATTGTTTGATGAGTCTGATGGCTCTGAGGATCAGCAGTTTTTGGATGCTGATGCTGGGCATGAGCATGGGGATGCGGTGGATACCCCCAGGATTCTGGCCCATTTGTTTGAGGTGCTGGCTATTTCTCCTCCGACGGAGTCCCCTCCGCAGAAGGGGGAATTTTTTGGGACCTCTAAGCCTCGTTTGGCGTTCCCAAATCAGAAGCATTTTGAAAATCTGATTCTTAAGGAATGGGAAAGACCTAGCTGGTCTTTCCGGTGGATGCGATAAAGCGCTGGTCGTCCCCTCCCGAGGTCGATGCACCCGTCCTGGGATTGTCCAACACATCTGTTGTGCACTCTCCAGACGCCACCACAATTAATGATGGTGAGGACCGACATATTGACTAAATGGCTTGTCATGCCTTTGCTAGCGTGGGTTCAGCCTTGCGGCCTGTTTGTGCTTCTGCGCTCACGGCTGTGGCTACCAGGTCTGTGGTTAGGGGCCTGTTGAGTGGTTCCCAGCTTAACCCGGCCAGTGATGAATTTGCAGCGCTTATGCGGTGTGAAGTATTCATGACCTTTGTCTTATCTGCCTTGGATGACACAATATGTATGTGTAGCAGAACCTTGGCGTTGCTGATGGCTATTCGCCGATCGGTCTGGTTGCACCAGTGGGCGGCTGACATTGCGGCTAAGAAGTCACTTACAGGGCTACCCTTCCTGGGTATGCGGCTGTTTGGAGATAAATTGGATTCAGTTGCGAAAGGAGGAAGGTTACCGCAGCGCAAGAAGCAGCGTCGCTCCTTTTGGGGGGCAGGCTCCTTTAATCCTTCCTTTCGCGGTGCCAGAGCAGGCAGAGGGGATGCCTACTCTACTTTCAGAGGGGATTCCTGGAACAGAGGCAGAGGATGGGCCCGTCCGGGACCTGTCTGGGGTTCCAAGACCAAGCCCGCTGCCAAGCCGGCTCAGGAATGAGGGGGCACCCTCACCCTTGCGAGTGGGGGGACGGCTGCGGCACTTCTTCCGGGTCTGGGCCCGGGAGGTCACAGACAAGTGGATCTTGGAAGTGGTCTCTTCCGGGTACAAACTGGAGTTCGAGGACCGGCCTCCTCCCAGATTCCTCGGGTCCCCTCGGACCCCCGGGCTACGCAGGGGCTCCTGTTGGCAGTGCAAAATCTTCTGGACATGGAGGTCATATGCCCGATGCCTTTGTCAGAGAGAGGCCGGGGCTTTTATTCCAACCTTTTCACGGTGCCCAAAAAGGATGGATCCATAAGACCCATTCTGGATTTGAAGCTTCTCAACAGGTTCATCAGAACCAGGAAGTTCCGCATGGAGACTTTGCGCTCAGCCATCCTTTCTCTTCGTCAGGGGGACTTCATGGCGTCCATAGACATCAAGGATGCTTACCTTCATGTACCGATCTTCCCAGCACACCAGAGATTTCTCAGGTTTGTGGTGGGAGATCAGCATTTTCAGTTTGTGGCCCTTCCGTTCTGGCTGACCTCGGCGCCAAGGGTGTTCACCAAGGTGTTGGCTGGTATAATGGCCCTTCTCAGAGCCCAGGGCATTCGCATTGTGACGTATCTGGACGATCTCCTCATTACGGCATCCTCTCTCGGACAGGCAGAACTGGACACCAGGACGGTGGTGTCAACGCTGGAGAGGTTTGGCTGGGTGATCAACATCCCCAAGTCTTCTCTCTCCCCTTCAAGGGAGGTTGCATTTCTGAGCATGAATCTGGATACCATTCAGACCAGGGTGTTTCTACCTCAGTCGAAGGTGCAGATGGTTCAAGATCTGATACGTCTTTTGTCAATCCCTCGCCCGTCTATCCGGCTAGGGATGAGACTGGTGGGGTTGATGGTGGCTTCCTTCAAGGCAGTCCCCTTTGCTCAGTTCCACATGAGGTCGCTCCAGCTCCATCTACTGTCGGTTTGGGACAGATGTCCGCTGTCATTGGATCAGTCATTTCTGATGTCTCCCCTGGTTCGGCAGGCTCTTCAGTGGTGGCTGGAACCAAGGAATCTTCTGAGGGGCAGGTCTTTTCTGACCCCTTGTTGGGAGACGGTCACCACGGATTCCAGACTGTCGGGCTGGGGGGGTTTCTGGAAGGAACATCAGTTCCAGGGGCTGTGGGGTCCTCAGGAGGCCACACCTCCATCAATGTCTTGGAGCTGAGAGCTATTCGGTTGGTGCTGTCACGCTTGACGCATCACCTCCAGTGTCTACCGGTTCAGGTTCGATCAGACAATCGGACTGCGGTCGCTTACATCAATCACCAAGGAGGTACTCGCAGCAGGAGTGCCCTCGGGGAAGTTTCTCTGATTCTTGCATGGGCGGAGAGCAATGTCCCGTGCATTTCAGCAGTGCACATTCCGGGAGTGGAAAACATGGAGGCGGACTCCCTGAGCAGGGGATCCTCTCGCCGAGGGGAATGGTCGCTCACCCACAGGGTATTCCGGTCCCTTTGTCGCAAGTGGGGGATTCCGGAGGTGGATCTCTTTGCCTCACATAACTGCTCCTCACACAAGCTTTCTGCTTTTGTGTCTCTGTCTCAGGATCCTCTGGCCCTGGCAGTGGATGCCTTGTCTCTTGCCTGGAGGGATCTGGGTTTTCTTTACCTGTTTCCCCCCTTCTCCATGGTAGGCAAGGTGGTGCGCAAGCTGGCTCAAGAGGGTGCGCCAGCAATTCTGGTGGCCCCAAGGTGGCCAAGACAGGTTTGGTTCGCAGACGTCGTACGGCTGGCGGTAGATCAGTATAGGCTGCCCCTGTTTCCAGATCTGATCACTGAAGGTCAACTTCGTTACCCCAATTTACAAACGCTGGCTTTGACGGCGTGGTTGCTGAAACCTCCATCTTAAGGGAGGAAAGTTTGTCTGATGCTGTGATTCAGACACTTGTTAGAGCCAGGAAGAGATCTTCCTCTAACATCTACTACAGGACTTGGAGGTCCTATATTGACTGGTGTGAGGCTAGGGCATTGCCTTGCAGGGTGTTTTTGATTCCTAGGATTTGGGATTTTCTTCAACACGGTCTGGACCTGGGGTTCCAGCTTAGAACCTTGAAAGGACAGGTCTCTGCCCTGGCGGTCTTCTTTCAAAGGTCCTTTGCTCTGCATCCCTTGGTTAAGACTTTTTCCAGGGGGTCACTCATGTGCGGCCCCCTAGAAAGCCTTTGTTGCCCGTTTGGGATTTGAATTTGGTTCTGTAGGCCCTCCAGGGGCCTCCTTTTGAGCCGGTGCAGGATGTTGCACTTTCTTTGCTTACACAAAAGGTTGCCTTTTTGGTGGCTATTACCTCTGTTCGACGTGTCTCTGAGTTGGCGGCTCTGTCCATTCAGGCCCCTTACTTTGAGAGACACCAGGACAAGGTGGTCTTTCGCTTTAAGCCAGATTTCCTTCCTAAGGTGGTTTCTGCCTTCCATCTCAATCAGGATGTGGTTCTCCCTTCCTTGTGTCCTAAGCCTAGCAATGACAAGGAGAGGGTCCTGCACTCTTTGGATGTAGTTCGTTGTGTGAAGTACTATTTGGTGGCTACTTCTCCTTTTCGTAAGACAGACGCCTTGTTCGTGGTGCCCTCCGGGCCCAGGAAGGGTTTGGCGCCCGCCAAGTCTACCATTAGTAAATGGATACGTCAGGCCATTGTTGGGGCCTATTCTGCCAAGGGAAAGGTTCCCCCTTTTCATATCACTGCTCATTCTACTCGTGCTGTTGGGGCTTCTTGGGCTTTTCAGCACCAGGCCTCTGTTGAACAAGTTTGTAAGGCTGCTACTTGGTCTTCTGTTCATACTTTTTCCAGGTTTTATAAGGTTGATGTGCGGGCTTCAGCGGATGCTGTTTTTGGCCGCAAGGTTCTGCAAGCTGCAGTGGTTTAAATTTGTGCATTATTGCCTTTTTGGGATCCCCACCCATGTTGGACACTGCTATTGGATGTCCCATATGTCATGAATATTGGAAGCGGGGTGTGTGACATACTTGGAATAATACCATTTTGTGATTACTCACCTGTAAAATGGGTATTATAAGTATGTCACACACCCCACTTCACCCCGCCCTTATTGTATTCTGGATCCGTTATATGGTGAACCTTTTATTGTTAAGATTTTTGGATTTGGCTCTTCCTGGTTCCCTTACTGTTTTCCTATACTGGGTAATGTGTGGGAGGTCCCAGGTATTTATGGACCGGGAGGGGCTTCCTTTTTTCCTGTCATCTCTGCAGAAGTTCGCCCTCTACTGGTTATAACTCATATGTCATGAATATTGGAAGCGGGATGTGTGACACACTTATAATAACCATTTTACAGGTGAGTAATCACAAAATGGTATTTTTCACTCCCTGTGTCACCGCTAGGGTCAGCCGGATGTGGACCTGTTTGCGTCCCGCCACAATCACAAGCTTCCCAGGTTGGTCTCCCTGTCACAGGACCCTCTGGCCTTCGCCACGGATGCGCTAGCAATGCCTTGGACGGAGTTTTGGCTCCTCTGTGTTCCCTCCATTCCCTCTGCTGAGCAGGGTGCTGTGCAAGATAGCCCAGGAAGGGGTACCAGCCATTCTGGTGGACCCCTGTTGGCCAAGGAGGGTGTGGTTCGCAGATGTTGTGCAGTCGGCAGTAGATCAGTATGCCCTGCCCAAGGATCCAGATCTGCTAACTCAGGGACAACTGTGCCATCCCAATTTACAAACGCTGGCTTTAACGACTTGGCTACCGAAACCTCCATCTTGATGGATAAGGGTTTGCCAGCTTCTGTTGTTGATACCATGATTAGGGCTAGGAAGAAATCCTCGTCCTTTATTTACTACAGGATCTGGCATGCTTACATTGCCTGGTGTGAGTCCAAGTCTCTTCCTTGTCGGGTGTTTTCTATCCCCAGGATTCTGGAATTTTTGCAACATGGTTTGGATTCAGGCCTTCAACTTAGTACCCTCAAGGGACAGGTGTCAGCTCTGGCAATTTTTTTTTCCAAAGATCCTTTGCCAATCACCGGTTGGTTAAGACTTTTTTCCAGGGAGTTACTCATGTGCGTCCACCACATAAGCCTATGCTACCGGTTTGGGACCTGAATCTGGTGTTGTCTGCTCTGCAGGGTCCTCCCTTTGAGCCTATCAGTGGGGCTGCTTTGCCCATTCTGACTCTTAAGGTGGCCTTTTTGGTGGCCATTACTTCTGTCAGGCGAGTTTCTGAGCTGGCGGCACTTTCCATCCTTATTTTGAAAGGCATCAAGATAAGGCGGTGTTTCGTCTTAAGCCGGATTTTTTGCCTAAGGTCTGCTTTTCATCTCAATCAGGACATTGCTTTGCCTTCTTTGTGTCCTAACCCTGCTAATTCCAAGGAGCGGACCCTTCACTCTTTGGATGTTGTCAGAGCTCTGAAGTTTTATTTGGTTGCTACTAAGTCTTTCAGGAATTCTGACGCTCTTTTTGTTCTTCCTGCTGGACCTAGGAAGGGTTTTTGCCTCCTGCTAAATCCACTATCAGCAAGTGGATCCGTCAGATGGAGCAGGCCCATTCTGCCAGGGGGAAGGTTCCTCCTTTTAGAATTACTGCTCATTCCACTCGTGCTATTGGTGCGTCTTGGGCTTTTCAGCACCAAGCTTCTGTTGAACAAGTTTGTAAGGCCACAACTTGGTCTTCTGTTCATACTTTTTCCAAGTTTTACAAGGTTGATGTTAAGGCCTCAGCTGATGCTGCTTTTGTCCGCAAGGTACTTCAGGCAGTAGTGGTTTAAACTGCTCTACTCTTTGGGGATCCCACCCTACTTTATGGACACTGCTTTTGGATGTCCTAGATGTAATGACATCAAGAAGCAGGCCGTGCCATGCAATGGGAAAAAAAACAATTCTATGAGTACTCACCTGTAGAATTGCTTTGCAATGGCACGGCCTGCTTCACCCCACCCTTGTTATCGTTGTTCTTGGTTGCCTCTTTATGGTGATTGTTCCAAGTTAGTTGGGGTTTTTTGTTACCTTTTTCTTACCTTATTAGCGCCCCGGTTACTTGAATAACTGCTTGTCAACACTGGATAAGTCTATGGTGATTCCGTTTTTATATGGTACCAGGAGGAGCCACAACTCTTCTGCAGTACACTGCGCCACCTTGTGGCGAACTACCCAGATGTAATGACTTCGTGAAGCAGGCCGTGCCATGCATGGTAAAAGCAATTCTACAGGTGAGTATTCACAGAATTGTCTTTTTTTTTATTTTGTAGAAGGTTTATCCTAAAGAGATTCTTCCATAGACCGGAGGGTATGGATGGGGTTACCTGGGGAATGCAATGCACACAGTGTGTACAGTGTAGTGCCCCCCCCCCCAGATCACCCACAAACGCTTACCTTTCTGCTGATCCCTCGCCACGATTGCAGGGCGCATACCAAAAGCTAAGGTGTGCTCCTGCTCCCAGCCATTTAGACTGGGTTGAGTGGGCAATCTCGGGGTTTCCAACAGTTGGGCATCCCAAATCCGGAGGCCCCAGGGACAAGTACCAATGACTAGGATAGTAAAAATCCTGGTTATTGGTCCACTTTAAAGTGGCTAATGGGAGTCCCATCACCTGTGACCAAGACTAAATCTACTTAGTAGGGTGAAACTAGAATACAGAAAGGTATTCATTTTGTATGAGTCCTTGGTGTCTCCTTGATTTAAAGCCAAAATAAAGCTCCTCTCCAGTGCAGTCCCACATGGTAAAATGCCCTTTACAGCCAATCTTCGTATATCTCAAATTTTGAGGCATTGTGGTAATAAAGCACTTGTCTGAATATATTGGTTTAAAGTGGACCACAACCCACGCCCCTGAAATCTATAAGATTCCAGGGCCGCTGGATTCCCTCCCCCGGGGCATCCAGAATTAGGATTCTGTGTAAAACCCCCCCAGGTCACCCGAAAACTCACCTTTGTTCCTGGTCCAATGGTGCATACACGAGCAGCATCTAATACAAGCGGATCGGAGCGTGCTGGCGGCCGCACCCCTGCTATGCCTTTAGCAGGGCACGTGACCGGTTAGAGCAGCGGGGGATGCAGCCACCAGCGCGCTTTGATCTGTTCTTAGTAGACGAGCTCCTGGACGAAGGCACTCGAGCGGATCCAAGCGTGCTGATTGCATGAGCAGCTGCACATGGGCCTTAGGACCGGGAAGAGGCGAGTTGGATCAGGCAACCTGGGAGGTTTCACACAGCGGGGCAAGGACCAAAAGCCAGGATAATCAAAATATCCTGTTCCACTTTAAATCAGTTGATACTTTTGTGACTCTTGAAGATACCCCATTGTAATACATTTGTATTGTGCATCACCTAGTGACTTTCAAAATTTGAATACACATTTTAGCACACATCTTAATTAAGTTACGTAACAACTCATTTTAAATTCATATTTTTATTTAACAAGGTATGGCTTTCAAAACCCTTTGGAGGGAGGTCAGGGAAGGCTTTTCCCATCATACCACAATGGCATGCTCTGGTACCACCATAAAATGTCTCCATACTAGTCACAAATTCTGTGGAAGAAAATGTAGCACATTCTACAAGTCCTAGATATGCAGGAGAATCCAGCTAACCAGCATCAAAGGTCCAAAGTACCTACTTGTCTGGGCTTTCATGTCCTCCTCTGCATTTAATACATTAGATCAAGATGAGATTGGCAGCTTACGTCTAAAGTTTATCTGAGAACACTTTGGGAATCAACATCCCAGGATGGAAAGACGATTGTTTTAGATGTGGATGTAAAAGCGATGTATGAACAAAGATACAGTAATTGCGAGTCGAAAAAGAAAGCTAGAGTGCTGCAATTTCAAATTCGTATTATGCCGTTTTTAGTAAAAAAAAAAAAAAAGTACCAGCCAAAAAGCTTCATTTTAAACCTTATCCTCACTGGATGCCACCCATTAAGCAACAGATTTCACTGGAAATGCCAAAAACAAACATTAGCTGTCCCTAGAGAGGTCCACATTGCCAGGCTGTGAAGTGGAGCGCCACCATGACAGGTCACAATGAACAGCAGTTCCAACCTTTAAAGTGGACCAAAACCGAGCTGGATCGGCCCGGGAGTCTATAAGATTCGATTAGGCGCGATTTTACTGCAATCTGATTTCATTATTCCTTTATGTATGTCATTGGTGTGGTATTGTCGATTCTTGTCCTGATGAAGGGGGTCTCCGCTGAACCCCCGAAATGGCAACTATGACTTTGTAACTATTGACTTAATAGAACTGCTTGATCTACAAGATTATCTGGTGTGCTGGTCTTTGTGCTACTTTTGCCCCGCTGTGTGAGACCCCCCTGGAATAGCCGGAATACTTACCGCACCGGAGATCGCACTGTGCTGGCTGCATCCCGAGTCACACTTTGGTACTCTCAGATAGGTTGGCATAGGAGTGTGCATGTCACCCGGATGGAGACCATGGATTTGGCAGGACCCCCTTTTGAGATACAAGAGCTTGGTTCCACACAACTTTACGTCATGCATTAATATGAATGGCATACAGCGCTGATTGGAAAAGAGCCCGCTCATGTGCCTTAGGACCAACAAAAAGGTGGATTTCATTCAATGAGGCATGGGATTCCACAGCAAAAAAAGAACAAAACCCTGCATAGGTAAAGTGATTCAGAGCTGAGTGGTGCTAGGCTGACGATCAGTAATTCACCTGATCTCTGGATGCAAGCCCCAGCTGAAATCTGCATTGTCTGGGGCCAATACATGGGGTCGGCTTGATTGCATGTCAGGATCGTGACCATCCATCAGTCAAAGCGTTGCCACACCCTCTCTATTCATTGCAATGGAGGGAGTGTGAAGAGTCCGGACACTCCCCCGTAGTGAATGAAGAGGCCGTGACTGATGGCAGGGGGTGGGACCCAGACCCCAAGCCCCAGTAAATGGAGTGGACCCCTAGGTATCCTACTATCCAGACCAAAATGTATTTCTAAAGAAGATTCCATTCCAGATGGTGCAAGTTTTCATTTACTCTGGGACAAGAGGAAAGATGGTATTTCGGATACTACTTTGCACCCACAAAGGCTGTTGCTGGTAGCTGTTGTAGATCATATTGGTACTTCCAAGTCACATACACCAAGGTATATTTGAAATAAGCAATGCTGCCCTGTATAAAGGGGCTCTCTATATACAGAACAGGGGTGCATAGGATTTCCTGTAAGAGTTTCCCTTTCAATTAAAGACTGACTAGCAGTCATTTTGGCAGTTCCATAAAACAGAACAGAATCCATTAACAAGAAGATCAAACTAAGTCTCACTCAGAAAGATTCAGGCTAGAAGGTTGGATTGCTATCAAGGACACAGCAGCCAACACAAATCAATGGCACCTTTCATGAAAAGGCTTTGTGAAAAGCTCCATGACAGACTCCGAAATGAAAGCAGTGTGAAAACAGAGACTCACAAAACCTGGATGAGCTCCTCATCACTCACTGTCCAGTGAACTCACCACTATAAATAAAAGCTGGTAACCCACCGAGCTATGCACTCAGCCAACATGGCCTCTCCTGGTTAGGGCACTGCAAGAGGACGAAAGTTCTAACTGTTCTAACATGTAACAAACATTTAAAGTGGACCAAAACCAAGGTTTTTGACTATCCTGGCCCCCAGGGCACCCCGATCAGCGGTGTGAAACCTTCCAGGTTGCCGAAACAAACTCACACCTTCCCAGTCCTACGCCTCATGCGCAGCCAGTCATCCAATCAGTGCGCTTGGATCCGCTGACGTCAGCTCATCTAAGGCGAGCAGATCCGAGCACACTGGCAGCCCCATCCCCCGCTACCCTCCAACAAGGAGCAGGCCCACACCCGCCATTCACAAATGCCTGGTGCGGGCACGTGCCTTGCTAGAGAGATAACCGGGAATGTGACTTGCGCATCCGTCGCTGGATCTGAAAAGGTGAGTTTATGGGGGACCTGGGGGTTTCACACAGTGGGGGGTGGGTGGGAATTGATCTGCCCGGGAATAGATTTCTGGGCTGATTGTCGTGGGTTTTGGTCCACTTTAAAGAGAAAAGTCTTACTTGGAAATCCCCGCTTGCCCGGCAAGCAGATGCTCTCTGCATGTTTCACGTAAATGAGTGGGCTGGCAGGAGTGCGCAATGCGGAGAACGTTGCTCCAAGTGGCTGGCCAGGACTTCTGGGCAGATGGCGGCGGGGGTTCTGTGGCACCGCCAACTTCGGGGGCTGGATTTAGAGAGAAGGTGAGTGTCTTTTTTTATTTCTTTTATTACATTAGCAGGATCGCTAGTTGGAGGGGGCAGGACAGGGGTTGTGTTTATTTTGCTGGAAGGGTCTGGAGTGGCCCTTTATATAAAGTTATAATAATTTCATTTAGAAAAGGACCAAGACCCTGGGGTTCCCCTGGGTCATATCATGGGGGGAGGGCAAAACATTGTAGTGATTGTTTTTTTTAGTCATTTTTGCCCAGACGGGAAATTAAAGAAGAAGAAAAACTTTTTTTTGCTAATGCCATTCATTCTAACCTAAATCGAATGTGGTCTATCTAATAATATATTATTATTATTAATGTTATGTAGACTGCATTAGATTCAGATTTTAAAAAATGCAATAGCAATGTAATAGTTAAAGTTCCTGTCCCATGGAGCCTTCTTTAAACTCATTGATAGGGATATCTAGCGATTCCCTTCATCCAGTGCTGGGCAGACATGGTCCTGTCCATCAAGCAGGCTTCATGTCCCCTAACAGGCCTACTTATTCATTGCAATGGGGGTATACCCCCTACATTTCAATCAATATAGTCAATGTGTGGGGGGGCAGAAACAAGGCCCCCAGGATGCCACCATGAAAGGCCATTGCACTGGGAGATGGAATTCAGTAAGAATGACGGTGATGGGCGGAGAAGCTGTGGAGGAACACTGGACCTGCATAGAGAAGCTGCAGGGGACAAGAGGCGAGTGTTGGAAAGCTAGAGTGACCCTTTAAGCTTCTACTTTTGACTAGGATTCAGCACGTCTTTGTAATGCCTTGAGTATTATAACACCATGTGGAGAAGGGTGCCACGTGTTCCATCTGAGATTTACAGCATTGTTATAGCAAACCTCTATGGATTATGAAGTTGCCTTGGCCGTTTACCTTTCAGCCTAGAACAATGGAGAAGCTTTATTGAGTGGCCGAATCGGATTACACATGAAAAGAAGAATGATAACGAGTCCCTCCCAAAACCAACTGTACGCTGACCCCTAGTAAACCCCGAACCTCCAGATTGTTACACAAGGTTGCCCTCTAGTGGGGCTGAGTGGACATTGCAATACCTGCTCAGGCTTCAAGCATCTGTGTCCCGATTGGATAATGAAGTGCTGTATATGGGAAAGGGGGCAGTAACCTGGGAGGTGTCTGGGGATGAATGGATCTCACTCTCTACAAGTATGGGCCCCAAGGAAGACAGGACACCTAAGCTTAGATCATTCCATCATCATAACCCATGAACTATCCGCTTAATACTATAGCTGGGTCTGGAGCTATGGGAAGGGTTTGATACAATTTTGATTCTGCCTGTTACTTTGATTTCCTGTCGTGTTTTATTTTCACTCAGAAAATTAGTCCCTTTTAAGACTTATTGGCAGGCTGACTCTTCTATCGGAATAAAAGGAAACAAAGATTAAAGTGAAACACCACTCTCCATGGCAAGGGTGTTGGTGGAAACCAGCACTGCTGCTATTAGAAAGTCTGGTGCGGCATCCAGAATGCTGGAGCCCCCCGCACATAACCCCCTAGGACACCCGTAAACCTCAGCCACCGAGTCCTGCCCCCATGAGCGTCGGGCAGCCAATTGCAGTGCTGGTTTTTCGGCGGGAGAGCGAGGTTAAGGTAAGATTTACGGGCATCCTAGGGGGTTATGGTGGGGCGTGCTCCAGCATACCTAGAAGCCCCCCTAGACTTATAGAAGAGTCGTCCACAGGTACCAACAACCTCGCTGTGGAGGGTGTTGGTCCGCTTTAAAAGAATGGCTAAACAAAAAAACATTCCCAAAAGAGAGTATAGGCTTTTTGTTTCTTGAAGCCTGGACAATGCCTTTAAATTATAGGCAGCAAATACCTTTGACCCATAAGTGCCTTTCAAAATGGACCAAAACCCAGAATTTTGACTATCCTGGGATTTGGTCCTTCTCCCTGGGGCACCCTGCTAAAGGGATAGTGGAGATGCGGCTGCTGTTCACGCATGCGCCATAGGACTGGGGAAAAAGGCGTGTTTTCAAGCGACCTGGGGGGTTTCACACAGCAGGGCACCCCCAGTCGGGGTGACCCGGGGGGGGGGGGGGCGACTACCCCTGCCCTAAACTCCAGGGTGGGTTTTGGTCTTCTAAGTGTTGGATAAATAGGAGCTAGTTAGACCAGTTTTATTTGGTTTGGTATATTTCTAATATGCCAATTAGAAAATAGCAAGTTAGAAGTAAAACCCTAAATACTTTAGATGCACCTGTGACCAGAGGGAAACAGAAAATACCATTTTGTGAGTACTCACCTTTAAAATGGGTATTATGAGTGTGTCATACCTTGCTTCCACCATTCATGACATCCGGGTAGTCTCCAGTAGAGGGCGAACTTCTGCAGAGATGAATGCAAAAAAGAAGCTCCTCCCGATCCATAAATACCTGGGACCTCCCACTAATCCCCTCCCACTAATCCCCCAGTGTATGATAGCAGTAAGAGGACCAGGAAGAACCAATATAACAAAAATAAAAAAGGTTCACCATATAAAGGATCCGGAATACAACAAGAGTGGGGTGAAGCGGGGTGTATGACACACTCATAATACCCATTTTAAAGTTGAGTACTCACAAAATGGTATTATTCTAAGTGTCATACACCCCGCTTCCACCATTCATGACATCTGGGACATCCAATAGCAGTGTCCGTCATGGGTGGGACCCGACAAAAAACAGGAAAAAAATGCACCAACTTAAACCACTGCAGCTTGCAGAACCTTGCGGCCAAAAACAGCATCCGCTGAGGCCCGCACATCAACCTTGTAAAACTTGGAAAAAGTATGAACGGAAGACCAAGTAGCAGCCTTACAAACTTGTTCAACAGAAGCCTGGTGCTGCAAAGCCCAGGATGCGCCAACAGCATGAGTAGAATGCGCAGTGATCTTAAAAGGGGGAGTCCTCCCCTTAGCAGAATAGGCCCCAACAATGGCCTGACTAATCCATTTACTAATGGTAGACTTGGCGGGCGCCAAACCCTTTCTGGGCCCGCAAGGCACCACGAAAAAAGTGTCCGTCTTGCGGAAGGGAGAAGTAGCCACCAAATAGTACTTCACACAACTAACCACATCCAAAGAATGCAAAACCCTCTCCTTGTCATTGCTAGGTTTAGGACACAATGAGGGAAGAACAATATCCTGATTGAGGTGAAAAGAAGAAACCACCTTTGGAAGAAAATCTGGTTTAAAACGGAAAACCACCTTGCCCTGGTGTCTCTCAAAGTAAGGCGCCTGAATAGACAAGGCCGCCAACTCCGAAACACGCCGTACAGAGGTAAATGGCCACCAAAAAGGCAACCTTTTGAGTGAAAACAGAAAGAGCAATATCCTGAAGCGGCTCAAAAGGAGGCCCCTGGAGAGCCGAAAGAACCAGATTCAAATCCCAAACAGGAAGCCCAACATGAGTAACCCCCTAGAAAAAAGTCTTAACCAGAGGGTGCAAAGCAAAAGACCTTTGGAAGAAAACAGCCAGGGCAGAGACCTGCCCTTTCAAGGTACTAAGCTGGAACCCCAGATCCAGACCGTGTTGAAGAAACTCCAAAATCTTAGGGATAGAAAACCTGCAAGGTAAGGCCCTAGCCTCACACCAGTCAATATAGGACCGCCAAGTCCTATAGTAAATACCAGAGGAAGAGCTCTAATCAAAGTCTGAACGACAGCCTCAGACAAACCTTCCTCCTTCAGAATGAAGGTTTCAGCAGCCAAGCCGTCAAAGCCAGCGTTTGTAAATTGGGGTAAAGTAGTTGACCCTGAGATATCAGGTCCGGAACCAGGGGCAGCCTGTTCTGCTCTACCGCCAGTCTTACGACGTCTGCGTACCAAACCTGTCTTGGCCACATTGGGGCCACCAGAATTGCTGGCGCCCCTTCCAGAACCAGCTTGCGAACTACCTTGCCCACCATCTAGAAGGGGGGAAACAGATACAGGAACCCCAGATCCCTCCAGGCAAGAGACAAGGCATCCACCGCCAGAGCCAGAGGATCCTGAGATAGAGACACAAAGGATGGAAGCTGGCGATTGTGCCGTGAGGCAAAGAGATCCACCTCCGGAGTCCCCCACTTGTGACACAGGGACCGAAAAATCCCGAGATTGAGAGACCACTCCCCTCGGCGAGAGAAGCCCCTGCTCAGGGCATCCGCCTCCGTGTTCTCCACTCCCGGAATGTAAACTGCCGAAATGCAAGGGACATTGCTCTCCGCCCAAGTCAAGATCAGAGAGACTTCCCTGAGGGTGCTCCTGCTGCGAGTCCCTCCTTGGTGATTGGTGTAGGCCACCGCCGTTCGATTGTCTGATCGAACCTGAACCGGCAAGCCCCGTAAGTGAGGTGTCAGCCTTGACAGAACAAGCCGGATGGCTCTGAGCTCTAGAACACTGATGGGGGTGTGAGCCTCCTGAGGACCCCACAACCCCCTGAACTGATGACTCTTCCAGAAACCTCCCCAGCCCGAAAGGCTGGCATCCGTGGTCACCGTTTCCCAACAAGGGGCCAGAAAAGACCTGCCCCTCAACAGATTGCTTGGCTCCAGCCACCACTGAAGTGACTGCCGAACCCTGGGAGACATCCGGAAGGACTGATCCAAGGACTGCGGACATCTGTCCCAATGCAACAACAGGTGAAGCTGGAGCGACCTCATGTGGAACTGGGGACTGCCTCGAAGGAAGCCACCATCAAACCTACCAGTTTCATCCCCATCTGGATAGAGGGGCAACGAATGGCCAGAAGAAGGCGAATCAGATCCTGAACCCCCTGCACCTTGGGTCGAGGTAGAAACACTCTGGCCTGAGTGGTATCCAGATTCATCCCCAGGAATGAAATCTCCCTGGAAGGAGAAAGAGAGTATTTGGGGTCATCCGAACCTCTCCAGAGTCGACACCACAGTCTTGGTGTCCAATTCCGCCTGACGGAAGGAAGAAGCTGAAATCAGCAGGTCGTCCAGATACGGCACAATGCGAATGCCCTGGGCCCTGAACAGGGCCATTATGACCAATGGAACCTTGGTGAAAACCCTTGGTGCCGAGGTGTCCGCATGGGAGGGCCACAAACTGAAAATGAAGATCCACCGCAAACCTGAGAAATCTCTGGTGCGCTGGGAAGATTGGAACATGCCGGTAAGCATCCTCGATGTCTATGGACGTCATAAAATCCCCTTGACGAAGGGAATGGATGGCAGAGCGCAGAGTCTCCATGCGAAACTTCTTGGTTCTGATGAACCTGTTGAGAATTTTTAGATCTAGAATGGGTCTTATGGATTGATCCTTTTTGGGGACCGTGAAAAGATTGGAGTAGTAGCCCCTGCCTCTCTCCGAGGGAGGCACAGGACATATGACTCCCATGTCCCGAAGATTTTGGACTGCCAACAGGAGCCCCTGTGCAGCCTGAGAGTCCGTGGGCACCCGAGACCTTAAGAATCTTGGAGGGGGCCAGTACTTGAACTCCAGTTTGTACCCGGACGAGACCACTTCCAGAATCCATCTGTCTGTGACCTCCTGGGCCCAGACCTGGAAGAAGAGCCCGTACGGGTGAAGGCGCCCCCTCATTGCTGAGTTGGTTTGGCAGGGGGCTTAGGCGAAACCTCTGACGGCTCTGGCACCTCGAAAGGAAGGGTTGAAGGAGCTCGCACCCCGAAAGGAGCAACGCTGCTTCTTACGCTGGGGTAGCTTACCACCCTTAGCCACCGCATCCAATTTATCTCCAAACAGCCGCGTACCCAGTAAGGGAAGAGTGGTGAGCGATTTCTTGGCTGCAAAGTCCGCCGCCCACTGGCGAAGCCAGACCGATCGGTGCATGGCCACCAATAAGGCCGAAGTTCTACTACACATAACAATAGTATCTTCCATAGCAGCCAAGACAAAATCCATAAACAATTCACATCTTTTAAGGGCAGCGAACTCAGCGCTGGCCGGATCAAAATGGGCACCATTTAAAAACTCCCTGACAAGGGATCTATTAGCCACAGCCGCTAGCGCAGATGCACACACAGGCTGTAAGGCTGAACCCACACTGGCAAAGGCATGGCAAGCCAACTGATCAATGCGCTTATCCTCACCATCTTTGAGGGTAGTGGACCACAGAGGTGTTGGGACAACCCCAAAACAGGCGCGTCGACCTCGGGAGGGGAAGACCAGCGCTTTACCGCATCAACCGGGAAGGGATACTTCCTATCCCATCCCTGAGGAACGCCAGGAAGCCGACTCGGTTTCTCCTATTCCCTAAGGATCAATGCATCAAAATGACTTTGCGTAGGAAACTCCAAGCGGGGCTTAGAGGACCCGAAAAATTCCCCTTTTTTGAGAGGGGCCGCCTCCGGTGGGGCAATGTCCAAAACCTCCAGGAGATGGGCCAGAACTTTAGAAGTGTCAACGGCATCCCCCAGCGCCTGCCCAACACCATTATCACACAACTGCACATCGTCAGATTCTGATTCCTCAAACAACTCCCCCTCCTCTAACGGGGAATAATCTGACCACTCATCCTCATAAAAATCCAAAGCCGGCCATACCGGCGATAAATGTCTCTTCTTGGCATGGGCCTTTTTGCCCACTGCGCCAGAAAGAAATCTCTCAATGCTGGCCAGGCGAGCACAAACATCAGAGTGCGACTCCCCACTAGTGACGATGTCACTTGGGGTACGGATAAGATGGGGAGGGGTAGGCGATGAAGCGGGCGGTGCTGACCCAGAAGCCTGGGAAGCAGACTGCCGCGATATGGCCTTTTGTGCACATGGAATACAAATTAGCACATTCTCCCCCATAAGGGATACCCCACAACCCACACACGGCCGGGATTGTCCAGAAGGAAGCCCAGTATCCTGCGGAGCCTCCATATGGTGATATTTTGGGGTAGTCGCAATGACCCTAGGGAATTAAGCTGGTAAGCAACCCTGGGATGCCCCTTTAAAGTCCCAGTGGGAGGATTTGGAAAAGGTGTAATTTAAAGCTAGGGACCCTAGGACCGGGAGAACCCCCTAACATGCAAAACACAGGGAGTCCTCCTGAAAGACACAAATGAAAGGGGACCCATCAGCCAACACTCATACATAACCTAATACTATAATATATATATCTATATAGATATATCTATATACACAATATGTACAATGACAGCGCAGCCCCCTGCGGAGAGGGGTGCTGCCATAACAAGCCTTCCCCCCCCCCCCCCAGCTGGAGGGTTAAGGAAGGGACCCGGAAGGTGGGGGATCCGGAACCAGAGTCTGGTGGACGGATACGGCAGAAGGGACAGGGCATCCCAAACCGGGGTCACCAACCCAGACACCGCCTAGCCCTTGCAATGGGGTCTCACGGAGGAGCAATGCTCCTTAAACACCTACAAAGGTGTTGCCTAGCATCACCAGGACCTACAGCCAAGAATGGCCGGGCGTGAGCAAGGAATAGAAGCCTTCATCTTCTGACTTGCTCGTCGCTTTTGCAGAGAAGAAACTGGGGGATTAGTAGGAGGTCCAAGGTATTTATGGACCGGGAGGAGCTGCTTTTTTGCATTCATCTCTGCAGAAGTTCGCCTTCTACTGGAGACTACCCAGATGTCATGAATGGTGGAAGCGGGGTGTATGACACACTTAGAATATACAGTAATGCCAATAGTGACACCAACTGTTAAAATGGTTACATGTAAAACTTTTTCTTTTTAGATTCATACACATTTAACAGCTCATAATTAAAGAAAACAGAAATTTATTTAAAAAACAATATATCAAAAGAAAGCCTTAAATACCATGAAAAAAAAATGGTGCAAAAATTATTTCGCTTGGACAGTCACAAAATTAAGTAAGCAAACGCAAAACGAAACAGCTAAATTTACTCCAGGCATCCAGGCCTAGATTTATCAGTCTTGAAGTTAAAGGGGGTCTATAGTCAAAAGGCCCCTGCTACCTAATGTTTCTTGGATGTTAGTGAACCTATGAACCTATATTCTATTTTGACCAAGGTGACCCAAGCATAAAGTGGGACTGAATCTCTCGATTGGAGTCACAGACCACAAAGTAAAAAGTCAGCCCCTCTATTGAGAACAGAAATAAAACATTTCTAAAGAGCTGGGCTTTAAAGGGCATCTGTAGGCTTACAAAAAAAAAAAAAAAAAAAAAAAACACACACACACACACACAATTCTGGGCTTTACCCGACCTGCAGCTGCTGGGTCCATGATGGCAGTGAGGTCAGGAGATCCAGATTCGATCTTCAGGTGCACCAACACTGGCTTTAACAGCAGAGCCAAGGATGGATGTCAGTGTGGAAGCACACCTTTAAAGTGGACCAAAACCAGCCCTAGACTCCAGGGCTGCTGATTCCCTCTCCCAGGATGTCCCGCTCTGTGAACCCTCCCAGTCACCCAACCCTTAACTGTCAAATGAGCCCACGGCGGCATCACTTTCATCCTTTTCTGGTTGTGTGCGGCCACGCCTGCCGTAACTGAACGGCTGTGTGTGGCCGCGCACACCCAAAGGATGCAAGTGATGCCGTGCGCCAATCGGGATTTCATTCCACCTTTCCAGTTGCACATTAATATGAGCTGATTGAAAGAGAATTGCGTCTGCACAGTGGACAGGTAAGAAAACTGGGCAAACCCCAGGGGGACGGACCAAAATCCGGATAGTGAAAATGCCAGGCTTTGGTCCACTTTTAAAGCAGGCCAACACCCTTCTGACTGTGGGTGCCAATCCAGACACATTCGGACATGCCTGAGGGGTGGCATCCAGAAAGCTGGAGTCCCCCCCCCCCCCCCCCCCATGCATCATCCCAGAACGTCCGCAATTCTCACCTTTTCCTTGATCCTCAGCCGGGAATGCAGACCCATGATTGGCCACTGTGATCACGCGGGCAGGTCGTTTTGGCTCCCAGAACACGACCCCGACCCATGTGACTGCCGGTGGTCAAAATAGGTGGGTGGGAAAACAGGTGTTGGTCTGCTTTAAATACAAAGGGAAGGGTCTTCAGCTTCCCTCTAGGATGACCACGGAGGGGTAGCAAACCCTTCTAAACCGTGCATGTGCATCCTCGATTGGCCCATATGCAGGTAAGCGCAGAATTCTTTTTATATTTGCCTATAGATGCCTTTAGGTCCACCTTCCAGATTGTCCACACTGAAAAAAAAATAAAGGTCACTTACCTGTCAAGCCTAAAGGTGGTCCTGCGGGCTGCTTCCCTGTAATCTCAGCACTATTGGCTCCGGTACCAACAGCTTGCTCCCCGCCCAACCTTGCTGATGAATTTAGCATTGGGCCCTAGGGGCGAGGCAGGTAACGCATGGTTGCCATTGGTGCAGACGATGCTGAAAACAGGGCTGCAGCTCACAGGACTGTGGTATAAGGACTGCGAGTTGGCAGTTAAGCCCTTTATTTTTTCCTTTTCCAGCTTGTCATGTCTCCTTTAAAGTGGACCAACACCCAGGATTTTGACTATCCTGGGTTTTGGTCCACTTCGGTGGGGCACCCCGATCGGCCCGGGAACGCCCGGAAACACTCACCTCACCATGCTCCTACACGGGCGCTCGTCCAATCAGAGCGCTCAGAGCCGGTGTGGTATGCATGTACAAGCGGCGTCCAACCACAGCGGCTCTGAGCGCTGGAGGCCACGTCTCGCGCTTCCCACTAACAGGGAGCGCGCCCGCCATTCACAAACGGCCGGCGCGGGTGCACGCCCTGCTAGAGGGAAGCGCGAGACGCGGCCCGCGCATGCGCCGTTGGAACGGGGTTAAGGTAAGGTTTCTGGGCTACCTGGGGGGTTTCATCCCGCGGGACATCCCGATTTCGGATGCCCCGCGGGGAGGGATCTGATCGGCCCGGGGATTCCCCCCTGGGTGTTGGTCCACTTTAAAGTGCACCAATACCCAGTATAGTGAAACCCCACGATTCTCCTGTCATCCTTATCTTTCCATGAGCCCACAGTGCAGACACGGCTCTCCTCCAATCAGCTTCTCCGGGCGTGCATATAAATATAAGCTGGAGAAGCTGAATGGAATCCCAGCAGCACAGACAATTGGTGCACAGCATCATTTGCATCTTTCCGCTGTGCGTGGTCATGCCAGCCATTCAGAATTCATATACTGTCATTGTGGCCATGCACAGCCTAAATAGGATGCGAGTGATGCTGCTGCCAGCCGTGCATGTGCCAGGGGTTCGATGGCGAGGTAAGCTTATTACACAATGGGGCATCCCAGTTCGGGAAGGAACCATGCTATGAGACTCCAGGACAGATTTTGTCCCACTTTAAGCCAATTTCCAGGCTTTCTGGGGATGTAACCTACTGGTTTTGACGTATGTGGGAAAGTCCACGAAAGTGGACTTTGCCTTTAACCGGAAGAGGGACATCCTAAAATTGGGATGCTGTAGCCTCACCAAAAATTCTGCAGTCATAATGTAACTAAAAATTCACGCAGACCCTAGACGACAATGAACGGGAGTGTAGAGGAAATTTTGTGGGCAGCTTTAATCAAGAAGGTGCAAGAAAAGCTGAAGAAGAACTAGGGGAAAACTGCAGGAGATTGGCTGTACTGGGCAAATGCGCCAGATATGCCTACATAACCCTCAATAAAATATACTATGCGTATCTCCAGCCTGTATCATATATATCTCTAAGTGGCATTCCCTTAACAGTTTATCAAGACCTCAGTCCCTCTGCAGACCAAAGTACCTAACGGTTATTTGTGCTAAGAAATTGGACTGTGCAATTTCCTAAAAACGAAATAAGATTGCTTGGAAATGAAATGGACACATGGGCCAAGACCCTTTGAGAGAGGTGAGATGACCAAGAAAAAGAATAATAGACGCATATGATCTAAGGAAACCCTGAATTGGCAACACAATAACTTCCTGGAAACTTCCGCACCCAGTGCTTCTTGTACGACAGCATCCATCAGCGTGTCACTAATAAAAGAGTCCGGTTCCTTGAGGAACATCAGATAAAACACAAAGAGACCGGTTCCTCAAGGAAGATCAGATAAAATGCAGAGACCGGTTCCTTGATGAACATTAGATGAGACACAAAGAGACTGGTTCCTTGAGGAAGATCAGATGAAACGCAAAGAGATTGGTTGCTTGAGGAACAGCAGATGAAATTTAAAGAGAGACACCAGTCCTTGAGGAACATCATATGAAACACAAAGAGACCGGTTCCTTGACGAACAACAGATGAAACGCAAAGAGACCGGTTTCTCAAGGAACATCAGATGAAACGCAAAGAGACCGGTTCCTTGAACATCAGATAAAAACACAAAGAGACCAGTTCCTTGAGTAACATCAGATGAAACACAAAGAGACCAGTTCCTTGAGTAACATCAGATGAAACGCGAAGAGACCAGTTCCTTGAGAAACATCAGATGAAATTCAAAGAGATCATTCCTTGGGGAACATCAGCTGAAATAAAAAGACTGCTTCCTTGAGGAACATCAGAGGGGGTTCTAGCTATCTGAGAGCTTTACAGTCCACAGAAATGTATCTACGTAGGACAAAGTGCATTACGTGGAAAATTAAAGAACACTACATTGATAAAATTCACATACAAAATGATCATAACACACAAAAACAAAAAAGAAATCTTACAGGACACCTTTTCTCAACAGGGGTGAATCACGTAAACCAGGCGCATCGTGTTAAAGATAAAAAAAATAAAAATAAACAGTATGAACATCTCAGTCTTCGACAAGTTGGATACAGGATCCTCTGATGGACCCAATCGGAGCACAGAGACCTATATATAAATCTCAACGGTCTCTTCATCGAAACATGTTGGTCGGGCATTTTGCCAATTTAGCAACACGTTTCACAGTCTTGCTTTGTAGACAGGCGTTTTGCATGTACGCCCCCGTTGCTTAGGGATCTTAAACTCGGCTCTCATTGCCATGACTCAGCATTGCAACCCACCAAGCTTTTTCTTCTTTCTTTCCATTGCGTTATCAAAACAGATCAGCGGTTCCACCCAGGCACGGCCTTCATTTTTTTTCCTTATTAAATTTATAAAGCCTTCTGCCCACTTGTTAAAAGTACATTAGCAGGTCGTTGACGTTTATCCATAATATCACAGGAGTTTAAAACTGCCCTGGGCTTAAAATGCAAAAAGAAATAAAAAAAAAAACTCTAAAAAAAATGCAAGTCAGCAAAAATTTGTTGACTGTGGTGTTCACATTCACACAGATAACATGGCGCTCTTTTCCCATAAGAGCTTGCAATTCCTACTTTTCCAGTCCTTAGGTCCCAATCGGGTTTTAAAATAGGCAATGATAAAAATAGTGAAGAACGCAGTACCACATGTACCCTGACAAAAAGGCGAATGACTGTACAAGGAGGAGCCAGTTGTTGTTTAGGATCATCTCCCTCGAGGTGGCTTTCTTCTGTCCCTGCGGGGATGGAAAATCACCTGCAAAACAAGAAACAACAAACAAAAATTATTACCTTTAAAATGCAAATTTTATTGTACTAAAAGCCTCTTCTGAAACATCTAGAGAGATCACTGTGTCTTCTACATCTCTACAAAAAAATGTATAGGCCCGCCTACCAGAAGGCTGGTTCCCAATCACAGCTGTTGAGCTATACAGATGCAGTGTTATTTCTGAGGCATACAACTCGAGCTGGGCATTTTATACCTCTGCTTGGATGCCCCGCTGCTTTGTATTGCATGTTACAGAGCAGTACATGAAGCAGAATGCTGTGACCTTCTGGACTTTCCCGTACTCCACCATTACTAGCTGGGATTTGTGCTGTAGGTGAAGATACAGCACAAGATAAGAATGCACCAGACACGGGAGGCTGGATAAAAGCAGGATCGACAATCTAGACGCATCAGTCCCAATACAAAACACACTCAACATGACCATAACCCATGTTACGTAATATGGGTGTCGATCTGTGTTAATACCCAATTAAAATGTTTTCCTTTCCTTGTCTCCTCAGATTAAGTCAGTGAATTACCTGGGTTACCAGGGGGCATTTCTACCATGTATTGAGGGATGTAATAATAGGGACAGAGCACCACTGTACCTGTTTTATAAAAATGTGACAATAAGTCTTCTTTTTCAACAAAACGCTGATATAACCAAGCTGTTAATGCTTCTGTTTCCATGGGAACCTCTTTGATGGGATAGATTCTGTTTGGGAAAAAAATAAAATAAAGATCCATTAGGGAAAGAAGTGGTACATTTACTATTTTAGATTGACTGCTCACCCGGCTTCTCTCTACACAAAGATTGCTGCATGTGGACATATTATTTCACAGCAGTCCTTTTATTAGCTGGTAAAATCAAGGGTCGGCCTAGGCTAAAACAAAACAAATGTAATACTCACCTTTTGTCTTCAGCAGCTGATAGCTCCTAACCCCAGTGCTCTGGATCTTTCCTGATCGTGAGATTTAGTGCCGCACTGTCCAGGCCCGATCTGCTCTCATCTGTGTCTGTCAACCCCACCATTGGTCACAGTGGTTCTGGGATGCACACTCCATTTACTGTTATGAAGTTATGTTATGAGGCATGTCAGGCATTGGCTACCCCCAATCTATTGAATAGGGAGGGCGTACAAACTTCACTAGGACTGATGGTGGGGCAGCAGCTTGATATGGAGCCTCCTTTTAAGCTGACCAAAAGCCAGATTTTTCCATTCACCTGGTCTGCTTTACTGGGGAATCCTGTGTAGGGATGCAGTTTGTGTGAAACTCCCCCCAGTATTTTTAGCTCTCTGGCGATCCCATGGTGCATGCACAGGCTCCTGTCCAATCAGAATTATTTGCTAGGTGATGCCAGCCAGTTAGAATAGATCCCCAGATGCCACAATTTAATCTGAGTGACTGGAGGGCCGGGTGCCTCCCTCTAGCTGAGGGACACCGGTGCCCGTTGGGACACTGGTGATATGCCGCGACTGTGGGATCACCAGATCGATATGTATACTGGGTGAACCAGAGGTTTTCAAGGATTGGGTCACCACGGAGACAGAGAATCACACAGCCTAGGAGACTTTTATGAGGATGTCATTTAAGCTATAGGCTCTAGAAGTATAAGGTCAATTTAACCCCCCAACTGTCCTTGTGAAAAAGGAAAAAAACTTCCAAAAATGTGTCTGCATTAGCAGGGGCAGCAGTTACAAACACACAGTGCAGAGTGCAGGGTCCTGGCACACAGGGTGACCATAGGGAACTTGCCCCCCATCCCGTTACCCTATTGATATAGCCTCAGTCTTGGAGCACACTGGTTGACTGGCCAGGAAGCAGCATGGGCAGGCCGGGTGTTGGTAAAATCCCAGCTTGATTTTTGGCCCCAGTCCACCAGTGGTGAGGGGGCAGTAGTCTGCTCAACCAAACCTAAATGCTCCTTTTATTAAAAAAGAAAAACACGTTCAAACCAGTAAGGGGGTTAAAGAGGAACATCAAACCAAAAAAGGGGTCGATTCCCCCCCCCCCCCCATAACATTTGGATGTCGCCACAACGACATCCGGCTGCTTCAGGGCCCGGCCCTCTGCCCCCCACGCCAGTTTAGCTGTGCTCTTCAAATTCCCGTGCTGCTCAGCGAAGTCTCCCCCTATTTCGGATGGTCCCATTGCTTCCCATTCATGGGCACTGCGCAGGCACAAGATCGGGTGCCGCGCAGTGCCTGATGGGATGCAAGATGGCGCCATCACCCAGAAACCGAGGAACCTAGAAGATGGATCGCTTGGCGAGGTTAGTAAAGGATGCCACAAGGTAAAACTGGAGGGGGGGGGGGGAGCAGATCAGTGAGGCTTGGGGGAGGTTTCAACTCCTGGGGGTCACTGCATCTGCCAGCCCCTGGGCACCCCAATTTGCATGATACTCTCTACGTCCTATTTGTCCACTGGCAGCAATGGTAATACGCCAGTGCAACTGCTGGTGAGCCAGGAACGCAGACGGATGATGGGTATTATGTCGGAAGCTTTGTTAAGCTTTACACCGACGCGCATCCTAAATTGTGACGCCCAGGGAGTGTGGAATAAAACAGCTCCTATGGCCTGTTTTTAACTGTTAAAGTGGACCTACACCCCTTTGGGCACACTGAACTAAAAACTCCTATCTTTTAGTGAATCAAATTCACCTGTTCCTGTGCAGAACTATAATCTACAGGTACTGCAGTATGTGTTGTGGCTGCTGGCCCCCTGGAAGAGACCTGGCAGTGTATAGAGATATAGGCCGCCCTGCTGAGCTGAGAGGAGGAGGGAGGGGGGCTTGTCTCGTCTGCATTGCCTTATTCTTGGGAACATGTGAGTACAATAATGTTAATAATGTTATCACTTTTATAATCAAGACCATCAGCAGAATGGAAGCTAAACTTTTTTTTTTTCTTTACCTGTAGTAGACATGTGTGACGGTGGGAGGCCGATAACCCAGAATCCAGGTCTGAATGTCCATAGGATGTGCACTGGGATATGCAATGGTGGCATCAATCACCCACTGTAAACCTTTTGGCTTCTGATCTTTATACACAAAAAATAATTTTTTTTCAGATTACAAATGCATCTGCCTACATATGAGCCCTACAAGAGAAAGTTCTATAAACAATTTAAAGCAGACCAAAAGTAAAATAAAAAGCGAGTTAAGTAAATTGCACCCCCAAAGCCCCACTCTGACAATCAGTTACAAACTATTTGAGAAGGCTTAACACTATGCAGATTCGATACTGCATGGGAGCGACCATCTTGCCACATATGTGAGGCAATTTTGACTGTGGGACTGGGTTTTTCAGAAGCTAGACTCATATCAGTGCAATCCTCCTTTATTTCTGTGATGACCCATTGCTCTGCTGAACAGCTGAAAGAATTGTAACATTTTAGAAAATACATATGTTTACACAGACTGAATGGTGTGCCGTAAATCCAGATTCTGCAGTGAACTGTGATAGAGAAACATTGTTGCAGCTTGGACCTGTGGGGGGAGGGGGGCGTTATGGATTACAGTGGGTCTTTTGGATTTCCCTACTTCAACTATTATGAATAAATTGATGAAGGCCAGAGATTCTTTTTTTTTTTTTAAAACAAAAAGACTGGTTGTTTCCCTGGACACCGTGTAAAACTAATATTCAGCTACTTACCTATAGAACAAGTGACTCAAATCTAAAACGTTTGTCCCAGCTCATTAATATTTTATCGGCGCCAGGCCGCTGGATGCGGTTTCCCCAGCAAATGAGCAGACAGCAGAAATACATCGTCTACTGAAGCTGCTTAATCAGTCGCAGAGCGGCCCGGCATCCACACAACATCTGACCCCTGCGCCATTACATCTGCCGGGGGCACACGACCTAAAAGGCTCCTTTATGGCAGCAAAACATTGCCCAGTGCTGCCAAGCTAAGCCCATGGCAGCGCAGACCACCGAGGGCCAGTCTGAGGAGCCCCATTCCAATGCCCATACCCCGGAGTAGATGGTAAAAATATTAGCACAAGTCTCAGGGAAAGAGGGGGCACAATTGAAAGTGATACATTCATTCATTAAAAGCCCAACCCCCCCTTTGTGTTAGGATTGTGCCTCCGGACCTAGGATTTAATTATAAGCATGCCTTTTCCATGTTTCTTTTATCCCTGTGGCTCTGTCTTGGTAAAACAGGGGCCGCTTTCCTCGTTTTTAGTAAAAACTACTGGCTGTAAGTCTCAGAATTCCTCCACTGTAACAGGTGAACTCATCAGCAGCTTTGGCTACAGAAAGCAGTAGTAATGAACTCCCCAGGTGAACGCAGCCAGTAACCCTTTAGCTATTGGAGCACAAGACTTTGATCCCCATCATCTGAGGAGGTTGAATCATTGCAGATCTGTCTGTCTCTCTAAAAATCAGCGCAGTGGAGGGGGCACCCCAAGAATCCTATTGGGCACTGGGGAAAAACAGGGAGACCAGGGACTGGATAGGCAAAACTGGGAGGACAGAGCTGAGGGGACAGTGACTGGATGAGGCAAAGAGACAGAGAAACAAAGTTTGTGTGCACCTTGCAATGCCACTTCCTGCCCGTGCAGTACTTCATATTGCAATGCTAGGAGCCAGGGAGCCATGACACTGGAAGAGAGACTAAGCACCACATCGCCGATCAGATAAAGGGGGCAGCTTTGAGCACAGCAACACAGAAGCAACCGAGTTCAGGGCTCTTAGGGCAGGGGTCCGGAAATCTGTCGCCGAGGTCCGCATTCGGACCCCGTTTCACCAGTTAAGTACGGCTGGTCTAGAGGTTAATGAAACTGTTTAGGCCCTAATTTTATATATTGTTTGTAGTATTTTTACATATGTACAACTGTCCTGTATCAAAGTCTGTGCACAATATAATCTTTTCATACACAATCATTGGCGAGATTAATTTCGTCTCCCACAACCTAGAACCTACAGTGAACAGTTGTTATATTAATCATTGATATTTTTATTGATGTTTTTATAATAATAATTGTTTACAGCACCTTGGGTCTAGATCCCCCATAAATCTCTAAAGAAGCCTGCTATTTAATGCTATTATCCCCTTACTCTATATATTGTTAAAAAGGTTACTTACTACTTAACCCCCAAAAAAACAAAAACAGACACTTAACTTTATCTCCCATGCAGCAGCTGCAGCCCTGTATGCCGCTGGGGGCCCTCCCTACTCTGCGACCAACAGCGAACAGCCACGCAGCTTCTGCCGGTCTTGCTGGTCCCTCATTCGTTTATTGCGGGTTTAGCAACCCTTAAATTTTAATCAACAGCAAATTGTGTACTCCTCCATGGGTGGAAATACTCCCCCAAGAAGCAGGAAGAAGTATTTTTACTCTTCTGGGGGGAAAATGTAGCCCAATCTCTGTACATTTTTTTAAACAATTAAGGGTTTTTTTATTCTTTGACAAAAATGGACTAAATATTGTGTCCACAGTAATAGAGTCACTTGATCAGTTCACACAAAGCCAGAAAAAGAGTAATTGACTATCTGATTAGGCATTTACAACCACAAACACCTAATTGCTGGTATATTTAGGGCAATTACTATGTCAAGCTGAAAACTCCTAGCAGTCAGGCAATCCCTGCCCATAAATATTTAACGCTGGTGCCTCATTATTGCCTTCCGTCTGTCCCTGAACAATGCAATTCGCTGCTAGGAAGCCATTTTTCTGGCACAGACACCCCAATCAATGTAGATCCCTAGATCTGCACTGCTCTGCTAGCCTTTACCCACCTCCCCCAAAAAATCTAAGCATAACCAGCTATTGCTTTCTACTCCGCTTAGACTCAGCTTCTCAAACTCCTTTGCTGATGCTGCACCACAACACAAAAGAAAAAATATATATTTTTCCTCCTTCTACCACAATAGATAGAATACAAGACCCACACTCAGAAGCAAAGAAATCTATTAAAAGTGGAACAAAAATCAAACAAATCAGGTCCAAAACAACCTCTAGACCAGTGGTCATGTGGGGCCAGGCCTAGCCAAGAAATGAGGACGTAAGTACTGGAAGCGCAATACTCACCTCCTCTACGCTAGCATTTGGGTTCGCCAGTTGGCCCTGCACGTTTTCTGTGCCCATCGGACCGCCGGACATGAATGGTCCACAGCAGTCAGGTGAGTGACTTTCGGAACATGGAAATGGAGAGTAACAAGCGGCCGGGATGCAGCCTTTTGGTCTCTTAGCCGCTTTTAGCCATGATCGTCAAAGTCCTGCGCTGCTCAGCGAAGTTTCGGGAGATTTTCGGCAGCTCCATTGCATCCCATTCATGGGCACTACGCAAGTGCGAGATCGGGAGCCGCACGCAGTGCCTGATGGGATTTGACCAAAAGCTTAAAGTGGACCAACACCCAGGATTTTGACTATCCTGGGTCTTGGTCCACTTCGGTGGGGCACCCCCGATCGGGGTGCCCCGTTGTGTGAAACCCCCCCGAACAACTCACCTCTCCCTGCTCCCAGCGCCGACGGACAAGCCGCGGACAAGCGGCTCCTCCTCCACCGCCACCTCCCGCGCGTCACTCTTGACACGCACGCGCCCGTGCCGGCCATTCACAGACGGCCGGCGCGGGCGCGAAGCTAAGGTAAGGGGTTTTGGGGAGGTTTCACCCCGCGGGACATCCCGATCTCTGATGTCCCGCGGGGAGGGAGGTGATCGGCCCGGGAATCTTATAGATTCTCGGGCCGATCACCCGAGGGTGATGGTCCACTTTAATGGGAAAGCACTGCAGGGTAACATGAGGTTAGCTCCTACAGCAAGCACCTGATGGGTCAATAAACATAAATCTATATAATAAACTATAGGATATGGGTCACTAAATTTCAGCACTAATTTATGTCTTTTATTGATTTTCTTTTAACTAGACGAAAACATGCTCATGTTTATGATGGGGGAAGGTCTCTACTCCAGACAGTATGGCGTGGCTTCATCTACCAACAGTCTGACACCTTCAACCCCTTAATCAGATGAAGTATTAATGGAAAATAATTCTTAGGGCAGTGGGTTTGCAGTAATCTTGGCAAACACTTGGATGATCTGCATTGACGAAAGTAAGCAGTAAACTCAGGCCAGAGCAGGAGCACTGCTTTGGTGGGGGACATTGGGTGCATTACCTGAACTCAATGGGATGCAACTTGGAATTAAGCCAACCAGAGCCATTGCTCTCATTGCTGCCACACTTTCACAATGGTGGAGTATTGTAGAAGTGATGTGCAGCTACATGTGTGAGACATGCCCCCGTCACTCCTGACCAGAATCACCAAGAGTGCCTGCCATTCAGGGGCGCAAAATCCCCCCAAAATAAAAAAGTACAGCAAGAAAACCTGGGCAAAGGGAGTAAGATGGGCAGGAGGGAGGGGCCTCTCAATAGCCCTATGGTCCATCCTGCAGGTCCACCATACACTGCGACTGGAATTCCCTTAAATAGGAAGAATATCACCGATCCTTGAGTGCTAGCCAAATAAAAACAGCCCCCCCAAAAAACAAACAGACACTCACCTTTGCTCCCATGCAGCAGCTGCTGCCCTGTTCACTGGGGGCTGGGAGCAGAGGTAGGGGGCGCTCCCTGCTCCTGGGAAGATCTAAGCCCCACAGATTCCACTGGTCACACAGTGCCATCCATAAATTGCAATGGCAATGCCCAGTGACAAGTCCGAGTCTGAAGCCGGAAACTGGACGAGCCGACTGAGGCGGGGAACCTGCCAGCTGCGTAAGGCAGCGCAGCACAGTAGTGCACCCAGCGCACAGGTTCCCTCGTCTGAGGTCAGACGCGCTTGGCACATGGGACACACGGCACCGCTCTCCGTTAAAATATGAACCTCTGATGCCTCCGACATGGTAAAATGGCTGCTACTGGTCAGACCTGCCTGCACTACTGGAAAAACATCCTTCCTGCGGCCAAGCTTCCGGATCCCCACCCTGCAACAACCAGAACAATGTCAGATTCCTAAAGGAATCATTACAAATCAAAAGGCTTCTCCCCCAGAGGAAGCTCTACCTGACAAGGGAAAACAGTGGGGTGGCAGCCGTACTGGATCCAATATTCTGAGTTAGCAAATAGGCAGGCCGCATGGCCTTTGGCCAAGCCCCCTCGCAACGAGGCCGCTTCCCCCTCCAAATGCCGGCAGTCGAGCTCTGACCAGCATGGGTGCCAGCAGTAGTAACATACCTCCCAACTTCTAAAAATGTGAAAGCGGGACAAGCCATGCCCCCGACCACCCCCCCCCGTCACACACCGGCCACACCCCCGTCACGCCCCGACCACACCCCCGTCACGCCCTTCAGCTCCAGCAATGTCGGCTGCCTTCACCCCTGCATGCGTACCTTTTTTTATCCCCAACCCAGCATACCGCCCACCCACCACCCCCTGAGCCCGCCCCACTCTCTCACCCCACATGCCAGGAAGCTAGTATCTTCGCGCCGGCGTCATTGCGGCCCTGGGCACACTGCCACGGAGCAGGGCGTCCCGGGACATTTGTTAACGTTCCCGGACCGCGGGATTCTTTGCGCAAATCGGGACAATCCCGGGAAAATCGGGACAGTTGGGGGGCATGAGTAGTAATTACAAATACACCTACATCAGGGAGCCTAGCCACTTAACTCGCCCGACCCAGCAGCTATGGGGAAGGCAGACTGTTTCTCTCACAGGGTGTCTTGGGGGTAGATGAACCGAGGCTCAGTGGGAGACACACAGCAGGGCCACAATGCAAGGCCCAGAGATCATGTACCCTGCTGCAGCAGCCCCGATGCTCTTCCCTGGACCCATGCACACTCCCCTCACTCTGCACAATCCCACGCTATCGGCTTATGAACCAAATTCAGCCATCTCATGGGGTTCCCCAGAAAAGCTGCAGCTGGAGAGGGCCTGGGAGACAGCACTGTAACTAAAAAAAAATCCAGACATCTTCACAGTCCCTTGCAACTGCAAAAAAAGATCCTGCCACAGCCTGCCCCATATAGGCCGGGAGGATCTAGTTTTTTTTGCAGTCCCCGCCTTTGGCTGAGATTAACCCATGCATTGCTACTATAGATGTGTATACACAACTGTGTATAAGGCTCAGCGAAAACTGTATTGACACCACAGGTGCTCTTCACACAAATCCAGTGACTTCAATCCACCACCACCTTCTTATAAATCACGTACCAGATGTATTCTTTGTAATTTGCATATATGATCTCCCTTCGATTTAAAAGGCTCCACAATTTTTCTTATAATTAGAAGGACACACTTATTTCATTAGGTGCCTGTATTTCACTTCATTAAACCAAGCACAAATGGCTCCAATCACTCCACAACTATAATTCAACTTGATCCAAATTTATTGTAGCATGTTAGAAAAAAGACAGAGATTGCTCTAATAGCGTAAGTACGTTCACATAAAACATAAAATCTCTATGGCCGCTGGCCCTTTAAAAAGCCGCTCACCAGATACAAGAATAAAATGCGCTTTTCTCAAATGTGACACAATAGGGCAGGCGTCATCTAAGCCCTCCGGTGTGTTCGCACACAGCACAAACTGAATACTAGGTAGGACGTGTTCAGCTCACCGCCTTCTCCGGCCGTAGTACGCGGCGCTGCCCGTCCAGGAAACAACTCACGTGACACTCCTAGGCGTGTCACGTGAGTTGTTTCCTGGACGGGCAGCGCCGCGTACTACGGCCGGAGAAGGCGGTGTCACGTGAGTTGTTTCCTGGACGGGCAGCGCCGCGTACTACGGCCGGAGAAGGCGGTGAGCTGAACACGTCCTACCTAGTATTCAGTTTGTGCTGTGTGCGAACACACCGGAGGGCTTAGATGACGCCTGCCCTATTGTGTCACATTTGAGAAAAGCGCATTTTATTCTTGTATCTGGTGAGCGGCTTTTTAAAGGGCCAGCGGCCATAGAGATTTTATGTTTTATGTGAACGTACTTACGCTATTAGAGCAATCTCTGTCTTTTTTCTAACATGCTACAATAAATTTGGATCAAGTTGAATTATAGTTGTGGAGTGATTGGAGCCATTTGTGCTTGGTTTAATGAAGTGAAATACAGGCACCTAATGAAATAAGTGTGTCCTTCTAATTATAAGAAAAATTGTGGAGCCTTTTAAATCGAAGGGAGATCATATATGCAAATTACAAAGAATACATCTGGTACGTGATTTATAAGAAGGTGGTGGTGGATTGAAGTCACTGGATTTGTGTGAAGAGCACCTGTGGTGTCAATACAGTTTTCGCTGAGCCTTATACACAGTTGTGTATACACATCTATATATGTCTATTTGGAAGCTGATTTGACAACAGCATAAAGGCTTGGAGCGAAAGACTTTAAACTTCATTTAAATAATTGTGAATTGTTTAGGAGCGCGGTTTTTTTGTTGGAGTTTTTTAGCTCTAAAAAATTTTTTTATATTACATGCATTGCTACTGGTGGTGCCCCAGAATGCAAGAGATGAGAAAATAAATAAAATGGACTGCTGGTCCACTTTAATATCTGCCCCAGGGCCCTATCACATTTAGTAACACTTCTGTTCTCAGGTGCTCCGATATCCACTCGGTGCCTCCAGTAGAGTATGGAAATATTGGGTTAACCCGGCAGTCTATTACCAGCAATGGCATTAGGATATAAATTCCTGGCTGAGCCTAAGCAGTTGTGTGTGATCGGGTGATAATCTTGTAAAGACCTGCTGTGTGCCCAGGCTCATGTATTCCAAATAGTGCTGTCAGTGACCTCGGTGCCCTTCAAGTGGACCCAAGCACTCTATGCCAGGTAAAGCCCCACTGTCAGTGACTCCAGAAAGTAGGAGATACTCCACTTTGCCTCATGGAGCTGGAAACGGGTGCACACTGTAGTGCAGTACCACCCCTACATGTGCAGCCAGGCTTGCCTCCTACATTTTTATTTGATACAGAGTCACTATTTGAAGGGATGTTCCAGGCAAAGGGTTAAATTAGGCTGCTTTCTGCTCTCCCTATGCTGTCTGTCAGGGGCGGCACCTTTCATCAAGCCATCATTCAGCCTGCTTGGTATTACTCAAAACCTCCTCCAGGGGCATCCTCAGCAGCAGATGACTTATCTATGCATGTTTAAAATGTCAGGGTTCTTTCAATGTAGGTCCTCTTAATTTTCTGGCATATATTCTTACAAGGTTTTCTAGCATATCTTGAAATATTTTGCTCTGATCCCCCGGCGCTGGAAAACTCCAACCCCCCCCTCCCCCCCAAGTATGGTGGAATGGTTTACTGAAATGGACCACATTACGGAGGATGGAGGAGCTAGTTTCGGAGACTAGAGATCTGACCCGGACGAGCTGGATCAGCTTCAGAGAGTCTGACGCGGCAAAGGCCTTCTTGGCATTGGATTCTGACTGAGGGTGATGTGGTCCCCTGTTAGACTGGACCTTCACTCATAAGATTATATGTTATAAGTTTCCCACACCCTGTACATACAGATTGATCACATTAAAAATCATCCTCATTGCATCTATTGCATTTTCTGAGACTTTAAACATCCAAGATGGTGGCCCATGGAGGTGCAAGCTGCCTGCAAACAGGAAGTTTCTTCTGACTGTGCCACTCTGCATTCTGGGATTGCTGTCATTTTTCTGACCCCAGCTCTGCTTTGTATGTGCAAAGCACAGCTATAACCCCGCCCCCTGCACTTTTGACCCCTCTTCCTCTTTTCAGTATGTGATGCTTCTAAACCAAGATGGCGGCGCCTGTATCCTAGAGTGCTGAACACTCAGGCCAGTGAGGGAAAGAATAAAAAGTGGCTAAAAACAGTAAATATATTAATTCTAGATGCTGGGGAATATTTTTTTTTTAAGGGTTTGAGCTTTTCATTAACCCTTTCGCTGCCAGCCTACCTGCAGCATTTGCCACTCCCTGTTGCCAGACTGAGTTTGACTGTTTTGCGCTACACATGTTCAACTGTCATTTTCGAAGGGATTTCCAGGGATTTCCCAGGAAAATTATATATTGTTTTTTTCAACAGAGTCTGGGCTTTAACATGAAATGTCTTGTTTGTGTTTTTTAGGTGTATTCTCAACATTTTTGGGTGAAATGTGTGAAAAAAAATAAAAAAAATATATTTTTTTACAATTTGTAGAGTTTTTTTGTAATAAAAAATGTAAGTTTGTCAATAAAATCTTATTGCGTGAGAAACCCCAATTTCTCCCGCTTACAGCGATACCACATATGTATAGGTAGACACCCTTTCCTGCCCAGAAGCCTTTTATAGCTGCTGGATGACAAATGGTTAATTAAAAAAAAAAATGACATAGGGTCCCCCTTCCCGGGGAGGGGGACCCCATTTTTTTTTGGATTTTTAAGGGTTAAAAACCCTTAAAAATCCAAAAAAAAAAATGACGTGGGGTCCCCCTTACCCAAAGTAACCAGCCCGGGACCAGCTATGGGGGCTTGTAGGCACAGAGTGGGGGGGCCAGCTTTGGTGGCCCCCCCACCCTGCAGCCTACGAGCCCACATAGCCTATGTGGGCCCGGGCTCTTCTGCCCCCCCCTGGCCTTTGGGGAGGCAGGTAATGGGGGTGCGGGGGTTAATGGCAATGCCACCCCCCCAGCCATGTGAACTGGTATAAGGGGTCTCATGGACCCCTTACCAGCTCACAAAGGGTTAACTGTAAAAAAAAAAACACCACACAATAAAAAAAAGTATTTTATTAAAAAAAAATAATTTTTTTTTACTGTACTTACCTTCGATTGCAAGCTCTTGTCCCTCGCCGCTCAGCTGACAGATGCCGGTGATCGGTACAGGAGAAGGAGGAGGCAGGAGATCAGAGGATCTCCTGCCACCTCCTTACCCTGTGCCGATCACCGGCATCTGAGAAGTTGAGAAGGGTGAAGCCAGATATCGGGGGCCGGGATGACGTCATAAGCCCCGCCCCCAAGGGGGCGGGGCTTAGCGGCAAGATGGCGGCCGCCATCGAGGATCAAAGGGGAGAGAGCCTCTCAGGCTCTCTCCTGAAGATCGGTAAGTCCTGGGGGGGGATCGGAGGCCCCCCAGGTGAAGAGGAGGGACAGCGGGAGCCAGCGCACATGGAGGTAAGTGAATGTCATTTTTATTTTTTTTATTTTTTTACAGTTAGCAGCTGCTGCTGCAGAAGCGGGGGGGGGGGGGGCGGCCTATTCCGGGGGCTCTCCTGGAGCCATCCGACCCCCCACGGGGGATCGGATGGCACCAAATTAAAGGGGAGACCCGGCCGGATCCAACAAGGGGTCAGGTGAGTATTTTTTATTTTTATTTTTTAAACTAGAAGCGATCAAAGTCAAGCACGTAACACCTACGGGCTTGGCACTTAAGGCCCAGCCAAGCCAGCACGTAGGTGTTACGTGCTTGGCAACAAAAGGGTTAAATGATGCTGAAGGTCGGCTTTAAGGTTGGTCCGGATGAGGTGCAAGATGAGAGCTGGCCTGGCTGGGGGGGGCTCTCCCCTCCCCCCATGGTCCCCTAGCTGCTCCCATTCTCCTTTTTCTCTTTTACCTTAGCTTTCTCCTTTCTTCCCTTCTCTTTCTCCCCCTTTATCTATTCTACGCCCGACCTCCCCCCTTCACCCCTTCTTTCCCGCCTTGTTGCCCTGCCCCCCCCCCCCTTCTTGTAACCCGGAGTGGAGATTTGCAGTGACCCTCTCTCATCCCTGTGCCCCCCCGCTGGATTACCGGATGTCTCCCTGGTTGTGAACCACAGACAGAAGCCTGGCGCATTGAAAGCTTCAGCAGATCAGCTGGGGTTGAGGCGCCATGCGAGAATTATGCGCCTGATGTGGTGCTACGACATAGGAAGCCCTGTGTATCTCCCTCTGTGTCTGGGTGCCGTTTTAGGTGCTATACCCTGATATGCACACTTTAGACTTGTCTGGCCTGTAAACAACTTGTCACTGTGATATGACCGGCGGGAGTATGAGATGCAAACATTTCTGCTGGCTGCTCTGGCTTCCACCTCTTCATCGGAGCCTCCTAATAGGCGAGGGCAGAGGGGGATTAATATCGCCGGGTTTTGTAGGTGGGGCTGTGACGGCCTATGTATGGGGTCGCTGCTTTTTCTACTCGTCCCTGGTTATGAGCTCACCTATATTGCTGTTCCTCCCCTGTATTGTGTTTTTGTTTTCATGCCATGTACAAAATCTCAATAAAGAAAAATTAAACTAAAATATTTTCCTCTGAAAAATCCTATAAACGAAATTCATGGGAGCTGCCGTTACATGTGGCGTCTCTCACGGTGAGCTCCCAGTTTTACCAGCATTGTCACATTCTGCATGCAGGTCCAGGATCCAAAATGTGAATGCAGCTTATTATAAAGTCTGTGCTGGTAATTAAAACCACTTTGGTTTGTAGCAGCTCCTATCTATTTGCAATAATTGCCTCACAGGTGGCACAGTGGGATGATCTGCTGACATGCCCTCTGTTGAGGGCATAGCTGGCATATGGAAGGTTCATCCAAGGATCTAATTATCAAGGAAACAGATGACCAGATCCTACATGGACTTTGTATTTTAGGGCGGGGGGGGGGGGATCCTGCATCAGCCCACTCACCCTGGCGAAGTGTCACTCAGCCACGCAACGCGTCGGTGGAAGGCTGCTGTAGGAGGACCCTGACTCACATTGGTGATGTTATTTACTTACTTATTATTGGCTGATTGTTGTGGATTCATGGATGTACAAGTTATTTTTCTCTTGCACTTGTAGCACTTTATCAAAGCAATTATTTGAGCATTTGCACTTTTTTGCACTTTTTGCACAGACAAATTAAAATACTTTTTTTTCATACATTTGCACTTATTCAATCACATTTTTCTGTATATTATATGCATTTTTGCACTTGCCTTTCTGCACTTAGTTGCTATTCAATCTTGTATATATTCATCAAATTTTTTGCATAACTGAATTGCATTTATATTGGAGCCACTGTTAGGGTTCCTCCATAGCTTCTTGTCTATACATGTTTTTTTAATCTCGTCTTCTTATGTTGTGTGTTTTAGCTGCTTGTTCGATCTCAAAAAAATTTTGCTTTTACATTTCTTAATATATTTATGAGTGCGGCCATTTATTGGGGTTTTTCAGGGCACATCTAGGGCCCCAGCTTCACAATTTTTTCCTGGTTTTTATAACTCCATGGGCCAGCACCTGTAGTAGTTATTACTTGGCTGTGTGTATCCATATCGTTTTTTTTTATTCCCTACATGGACTGCCAACTTCATGTGGGCTGATCTGTACAATGAGGGGGGATTACAATTATTTTGAAATGAGGACCAAAATCTGACCCAAAGTATATAAAAAAAGACTAATAACAAAAAAAAGGGTTTTTCTCCCGCAGAGCAACCACCACTCAGTCTGCCGCTGAGAACTAGTGATGCGGTAAGTACACACCTTACCATTGCTTGCTGTTGCCCAGGGCTCTGGATGCACATCGATCATAATGTTTGTGCACACCAACTCCATTTACTGCAATAGAGGGGCCGTGTTATTACAGTGACTGGCTTGATGTGAGTGGTGACGGGAACATGAGCAGACAACAAGATGATCAAGTGGACACTAGAAAATTTGGAAGCTGTTGGAGCGGCAAAGAGAAGTACTTTTTTAATTATTATGGTTTCATAATTATTATTATTGGGGGGGGGGGGGGGGGGGGAATTAGAGAAGAGATGGAAACAAAGAGGAAAAACCTGAAGGTAAAAAAAAAAAAAAAGCGATAGAGGCAATGTGGTAATAAGTGCAAGGTGAAGGGAACTTGACAAAGATATAAAAAGTGTAATACAGAAAGAGAGAGATCACATAGGAAAAGAGATGGATACAGTGAAGGGCAAGAAGAAAGAGTGAGAAAAAAAAATGCTGGAGCCACAATGATCGGGAAATGCACAGAAAAAGGGAAGGGGGGGATAGTGTGAGAAAGAACCTGCTGAGCCAGCTATGGTCTCTCTCTTTGAACGGGTATTAAAATTTGGTCACCTAGTGCTCCCCTTGAAGAGATCTTGAGATGGCGCACTGCGTGACCGCACAGCGCGGGGCTTCTCAAATCGGGGTGCCTACAAGGGGAGGGTTTCTGCTGAACCTCAAGTCTTTTAGACTTCAGATCTGGTTTTGGTCCCGTTTCTGGATTACTTCTGTGCCGATACCCTTAAAACGGACCTTCACCCTAACTAAGAGCGTTTCTTATACAGGTCCTTCTAAAAAAATTAGCATATAGTGCTAAAGTTAATTATTTTCCATAATGAAATTATAAAAATTAAACTTTCATATATTTGAGATTCATTGCACACCAACTGAAATTTTTCAGGACTTTTTTTGTTTTAATACTGATGATTTTGCCGTACAGCTCATGAAAACCCCCAAATCCTATCTCAAAAAATTAGCATATCATGAAAAGGTTCTCTAAACGAGCTATTAACCTAATCATCTGAATCAACTAATTAAGTCTAAACACCTGCAAAAGATTCCTGAGGCTTTTAAAAAAGCCCGGCCTGGTTCATTACTCCAAACCGCCATCATGGGTAAGACTGCCGACCTGACTGCTGTCCAGAAGGCCATCATTGACACCCTCAAGCAAGAGGGTAAGACCCAGAAAGACATTTCTGAACAAATAGGCTGTTCCCAGAGTGCTGTATCAAGGCACCTCAATGGGAAGTCTGTGGGAAGGAAAAAATGTGGCAGAAAACGCTGCACAACGAGAAGAGGTGACCGGACCCTGAGGAAGATTGTGGAGAAGGACCGATTCCAGACCTTGGGGGACCTGCGGAAGCAGTGGACTGAGTCTGGAGTAGAAGCATCCAGAGCCACCGTGCACAGGCGTGTGCAGGAGATGGGCTACACGTGCCGCATTCCCCAGGTCAAGCCACTTTTGAACCAGAAACAGCGGCAGAAGCGCCTGCTCAGTGGTCCCAAGTACTTTTTTTCTGATGAAAGCAAATTTTGCATGTCATTCGGAAATCAAGGTGCCAGAGTCTGGAGGAAGACTGGGGAGAAGGAAATGCCAAAATGCCTGAAGTCCAGTGTCAAGTACCCACAGTCAGTGATGGTCTGGGGTGTCATGTCAGCTGCTGGTGTTGGTCGACTGTGTTTTATAAAGGGCAGGGTCAATGCAGCTAGCTATCAGGAGATTTTGGAGCACTTCATGCTTCCATCGGCTGAAAAGCTTTATGGAGTTGAAGTTTGCATTTTTCAGCACGACCTGGCACCTGCTCACAGTGCCAAAACCACTGGTAAATGGTTTACTGACCATGGTATTACTGTGCTCAATTGGCCTGCCAACTCTCCTGACCTGAACCCCACAGAGAATCTGTGGAATATTGTGAAGAGAAAGTTGAGAGACACAAGACCCAACACTCTGGATGAGCTTAAGGCCGCTATCGAAGCATCATGGGCCTCCATAACACCTCAGCAGTGCCACAGGCTGATTGCCTCCATGCCACGCCGCATTGAAGCAGTCATTTCTGAAAAAGGATTCCCGACCAAGTATTGAGTGCATAACTGAACATAATTATTTGAAGGTTGACTTTTTTTTTATTAAAAACACTTTTCTTTTATTGGTCGGATGAAATATGCTAATTTTTTGAGATTTTGGGGTTTTCATGAGCTGTATGGCAAAATCATCAGTATTAAAACAAAAAGACCTGCAAAAAATTTCAGTTGGTGTGCAATGAATCTCAAATATATGAAAGTTTAATTTTTATCATTTCATTATGGAAAATAATGAACTTTAGCACTATATGCTAATTTTTTGAGAAGGACCTGCATGTATCCTCCATCCTGTACATACAGATTGCCCACATTAAAAATCATCCTACCTGCATCTACTGCATTTTCTGAGCCTTTAAACATCCAAGTTGGCATCCCATGGAGTCTCTGGCTGCCTGCAGGAACTGTCTTCTGACTGTGCTGCTCTGCATTGTGGGATTGCGGTCCTTTTCCGGACCCCAGCTCTGCTCAGTCAGTGCAAAGCACAGCTATAACCCCGTCCCCCTGCTGTTACCCCCCCCCCTCTTCTCTCTTCAGTATGTGATGCTTCTAAGGCAAGATGGAGGCGTCCATATCCTAGAGTCCTGAACAGAGTTGCAGCCCAGCGGGGGAAAAAATAATGAGTAATTGACTAAAAATGTAAAATATATTCTTCATTTTAGTTTAGTTTTTTAAGGATTAGGGCTTTTCATTAAATTATGCTGATGGTCTGGTTTAAGAAATAAACATGGAAAACTCAAGGTTGAGATATGAGTCTTGGGATTGGTCATGGATCTATTCTGCACGCATACCCATCAAAAATAAGCATGATCATCCCATCCTGAAAAACAGTTGTGCCCCCCTAAATGGGCTCTAGATAGAGGGCATGAATCCTTACCAGAGACCAGCGCATCTCCTCCCACTACGGTACCATTCTCTTGCTGCACCAGCAATGTCTTGAGAATAACTTGTGTGGCCCCTAGTCTTGGGAGGGTGACGTGAGTAAGATGTGGAAGGTTGTTCTTCTTGGCGTACAGCTGGCTGGTTTCCCTTCTTTTTCTGAGGAAGCCGCCCTCTGGGAATAAGATGATCCACTTCCTGTCCCGACTTCTGTAGTATTTCTCAAGATGGTCTTTGAGGAGGATCAGCTGTTGGTCACGGTAAGCTTTGCCCTGTAAGAGATCAGACACGGTTTACCAAACACTGGGAAGCAAATCAAACATTTTTACATTTTGTTATTCACTTGTAAGAAAAAAGCATTAAAGCGGACCAACAATCAAAAATGACTTGAACCAGATGCATCCCTCCCTAGATTGCTGTACATAAAATTAATTTACCTTTTTCTAACTCCTGTTGTAGTCAATTTTAAAAACAAGATGGCGGTTCAAGGACTCGCAGGCCACCTGCAAACAGGAAGTGCTACTGGGCTTCCCGTTACTGCGCATTGTCAGTTATGTCACTGGGGAAAGAAGGCTCCAAAATGCCTGCTACCTTTCCAACTGTGCCAGGCTGTTGGTCCAGTTTAATTCTGGGCAGGTAACTTCTGGCATATTTATATAGTGCCTTGAAAAAAAAATACAATTCTGTGAGTACTCACCTGTAGAATTGATTTTGTAGTATACAGCACGTCCTGTTTCACAAATATTGTTTACGCTTGGGATATCCACCACAAGGTGGCGCAGTGGACTGCAGAAGAGACTTGTGGCGTCTCCCGGCCCTATAAAAAGACAGGAACCTCCCACAAATTCCCAGTGTTACAAAGCAGTTAGACAAGAAGCCGGGAGAAAAATAATGAAGGAACCCCAACCAAACATCTGAACAAATCACTATACAGAGGTAACCAAGAATAATGTTAACAAGGGAGGGGTGAAAACAGGACGTGCTGTATACTACAAAATCAATTCTACAGGTGAGTACTCACAGAATTGTATTTTTTCAAGTATACAGCACGTCCTGTTTCACAAATATTCTTTACGCTTGGGACGTCCAAAAGCAGTGTCCGTAAAGTAAGGTGGGATCCCCAAGAACAACAGCGGACAGGTTAAACCACCACCGCCAGAGGAACTTTGCGGCCAAAAGCAGCATCAGCTGAGGCCCTAACATCAACCTTGTACAACTTGGAAAAAGTATGAAGAGAAGACCAAGTTTTGGCCTTACAAACTTGTTCAACAGAAGCCTGGTGCTGAAAAGCCCAAGAAGCCCCAATAGCACGAGTGGAATGAGCAGTAAGGCAGAAGGGAGATTCCTTCCCCTTAGCAGAATAGGCCTGAATCACAGCCTGACGGATCCACTTGCTGATAGTGAACTTAGCCGGAGGCAAACCCTTCCTAGGACCAGAAGGAAGAACAAAAAGAGCATCAGTCTTCCTGAAAGATTCAGTAGCTACCAAGTAAAATTTAAGAACCCTGACCACATCTAAAGAATGCAGAGTCCTCTCCTTGGAATTAGCAGGATTAGGACACAAGGAAGGCAAAACAATGTCCTGATTGAGATGAAAAGCAGACATACCTTAGGCAAGAAATCTGGTTTAAACCGAAACACCACCGTGTCCTGGTGTCGCTCAAAATAAGGTTTGATGGAGAGCGCCGCCAACTCAGAAACATGCCTGACAGAAGTGATAACCACCAAAAAGGCTACCTTAAGAGTCAAAATGGGCAAAGCGGCCTCACTGAGAGGCTCAAAAAGACGACCCTGCAGAGCAGATAACACCAGATTCAAATCCCAAACTGGTAACGTGTGGTAAATGTACGTGGTGGACGCACATGAAAACCCCCCTGGAAAAAAGTCTTGACCAAGCGGTGACTAGCAAAAGAGCTGAAACATGACCTTTGAGGGTACTAAGCTGAAGGCCCAAATCCAAACCATGTTGCAAGAATTCCAGAATCCTGGGAACAGAAAACACCCGACAGGAAAGAGATTTGGACACCAGGCAATGTAAGCATGCCAGACCCTGTAGTAGATAAAGGACGAGGACTTCTTCCTAGCCCTAATCATGGTATCAACAACAGAGGCAGGCAAACCCTTTTCCATCAAGATGGTAGTTTCAGCAACCAAGCCGTCAAAGCCAGCGTTTGTAAATTGGGATGGCACAGCTGCCCCTGAGTGAGCAGGTCTGGATCCTTGGGCAGGACGTACTGATCTACTGCCAACTGCACCCTTCTTGGCCAACAGGGGGCCACCAGAATGGTTGGCATCCTTTCCTGGGCTACCTTGCGCAGCACCCTGCCCAACAGAGGAAACGGAGGGAACACATAGAGGAGCCGAAACCCCTTCCAAGTCTTTGCCAGCGCATCCGTGGCAAAGGCCAGAGGATCCTGTGACAGAGAGACAAAGAATGGAAGTTTGTGATTGTGACGTGAAGCAAACAGGTCCACATCCGGCAGACCCCAGCGGTGGCACAGGGAGTGAAACACCCTGTTGCTGAGGGACCACTGCCACAGCCGAGACATCCCCCTGCTCAAAGAGTCTGCCTCCAGGTTCTCCACCCCCGGGATGTAAACTGCCGAGATGCAGGGGACATTCTCCTCCGCCCAGGACAGTATCAGGGACACTTTATTGAGGGCTCGCTTGCTCAGAGCCCCTCCCTGATGATTGATGTAGGCGACCGCCGTCTGGTTGTCCGATCGGATCTGAACCGCCTGACCCCAAAGGTGTGGGGTCAACTGAGAAAGGACCAACCTTATCGCCCGCAGCTCCAGAATGTTGATGGGGGAATGAGCCTCCTGAGGGCCCCACTGACCCTGGAACTTCAGAGACTTCCAAAAACCCACCCAACCTGTCAGACTGGCATCTGTGGTGACAGTCTCCCAGCACGGAGGCAGAAAGGTCCTGCCCAATAGGAGATTCCTTGAGTCCAGCCACCACGAGAGGGACTGACTGACCAGAGGGGACAGAACAAATGTCTGATCCAGGGACACAGGGTCCCGATCCCAAACTGACAAGAGGTGCAACTGAAGAGGTCTCATGTGAAACTGAGCATAGGGGACCGCCTCGAAGCATGACACCATCAGGCCCACCAGCTGCATCCCCTGCCGAATGGAGGGATGAGGGCAAGAAATCAAGAGACCGTGCCTGCATCTGCAGGCTCTTCACCTTCTGCTGAGGCAGAAAAACCTTGACCTGAGATGTATCCAGAGTCATGCCCAGAAAGGACGTCACCAAGGACGGAGACAGAGAAGACTTGGGGTAGTTGATCACCCAACTGAAGGACTCGAGCGTGGAGACCACCATCTGGGTATCCAGCTCAGCATGATGGAAGGACTGAGACACAATCAGAATGTCATCCAGATAAGGAAGGATGCGAATGCCCTGAGATCTCAACAGAGCCATCACCCCCGGCAGCACCTTGGTGAAGACCCGAGGGGCTGAGGTAAGACCGAACGGTAAGGCCACAAATTGGTAGTGCTGATTCTCCAGAGCGAACCTGAGAAATCTCTGATGACCTGGAAAGATAGGAACATGAAGGTAAGCATCTTTGATGTCCACAGAAGTCATGAAGTCTCCCGGGCGCAAGGTACTGACCGCCGAGCGCAGAGTCTCCATGCGAAAATGCTTGAATATAACAAATTTGTTGAGGCGATTCAAATCCAGGATGGGCCTCAGGGACCCATCCTTTTTGAGAACAGTGAACAGATTGGAATAGAAACCTCTGCCCCTTTCCTGGAAGGGCACCAGGCAAATCCAAAAGACTTTGGACAGCAAGCCCTAAGCTGACAAGAGATTTTGAACCATCCGGGATCTGATGAATTTTGGGGGCGGCCAGGCTGCAAACTCTATCTTGTACCCGGAGGACACCACCTCCTGAATCCACCGGTCTGAGACACGCAATCTCCAGATGTGAGCAAAGAGCCGCAACTGTCCCCCCACCCGGAAGGGTGAGGGTGCCTCCTCATGCCTGAGGGGACTTGGAGGAAGATTTGAACTTGGGACCCCATGAGAGACCAGGGCGACCACGGCCTCTACCCCGGCCCCAAGGGTCTCTACGTGCCCCCGCAAATGGTGCACCCCCGACCGGACCTGGGAGCACGGAAGGAGGGGAGGGAAGAACCAGCCCCCTGAATGGGCCGTGGCTGCCTCCTGCGTTGAGGCAGCCTACCATCCTTAGCAAACAAATCCAGACGCTCCCCAAAGAGCCGTAGCCCAGTAAATGGGAAGCCAGCAAGAGCCTTCTTAGCAGCATTATCAGCCGCCCACTGACGCAGCCAAACAGAGTGGCGTATAGCCATCAAAAGGGCAGAAGTCCTACCACACATCCTGACCGCATCATCCATAGCAGAAAGAATCAATGCCACAAATTCATAGCAAAGCAGGAGGGATCTATACTCCTCCCCCCTATTGGCACCCGAGGAATTATCCAGAAGGCACTTGAGTATCCCTTTAATAGCAAGAGCCGTGATGGCAAAAGCGCACACAGGGCGCAGCGCAGTCCCTGCACAAGCAAATGCGTGACAGGCCAGCTGATCAACACGCCGGTCCTCACCATCCCTCAAAGTAGAAGTGTCAGGGGAATGCATGACAGAGGTATTGGACAACCCAAGCACAGGAGCATCCACCTCGGGGGGACATGACCAGCGCTTAACCACATCAGCAGGAAATGGATACCTCCTGTCCCAACTCTTAGGCACTGTGGGCAATCTGCTAGGACGTTCCCACTCCTTGAGCACCAAATTATTGAAGTGGATCTGCTCAGGGAACTCCAAGCGTTGTTTAACAGTGTGAAAAAGCTCACCCTGCTTAGCCGGGACAGGAGGTGTAATACACAGCACTTCAAAAATGTTAGCCAACAGTCTGTAAGTATCCTCAGGAGACCATGAGTCTTCTCCAAAATGAGACCCAGTACCAACATAAACCTCCTGCTGCTCCTCAGAGAAATCAGAATCAGAGAAAAGTTCCCCCTCTTCTAGGGGGTACAGGCCAGGGAAAGAAAACTGTCCCTCATCCTCCTCAGGAAAAAGGGAAACAGCGGGAGTAGAATGCCGCTTCTTGCCAGAAGCCTTACGAGGGACCGGCCCAGCTATATGCCTTTGCAGGCTGGCCACCCGCAAGGCCAAGTCATAGTTTGATTCCCCACTAGCATGTCCCTCACTAGGGGTCAAATGCAGGCGCGGGGGGGTAGGTGATGTAGGAGGAGGCGCAGAGCTGGGCAGCGTAGCAGGCAACCCAGACTGCAGCGCAAGTACCTTCTGAGCGCAGGGCACACAAACCCTGACACCGTCACTCACAGGGGATACCCCACACGCGGCACACAGCTGGGCAAAAAGCGTCATCCGCGGGACCCCCCCCCCCGAAGAGTGCAAATCGCGCTCCACGTGACCCCCCAGTGCCAATAACAGCGCAGCAACATGAGGAGAATGTCGCCACCAGGTGCGGAGCGCCGTACAAAACGGTGCGGCGGCGGCAAGCGCGGACAATAAGAGTAAAAAACAGACAAAATAAAATGTGACCCCCCCCCCCCCCCGAGAGCTCCCCAGGGAGAGCACGAGGCGGGGAAGAGTAACAGAAGGCGCACCCAAAGTATGCTTAGCTAGGGAGGAGGGGGGGTAAGGGAAGGCCCAGAATAAGGCAGGAAGGGGCATCCCATAAGGCTCACCATAAGCCTGAACCGCCTACCCTTGTAGGTACAGGGATTGCGGTTGGAGCAGCGCTCCTCCAGCACCTGACCCTGGTGCTGTCCTACCTTCCCCCGAACCAGGCAGCCGAGGCTGGGAGGCAGTGGGTCCAGAACGGGTGGAAATAGTCCTGCAGGGCCGCAGGCTGGTAAGTCCCGCTCACCTGCGTAATATAGAGAGTCATATTCTATCCTAGCAGTCCAGACTGCAGAGGAAAACTGGGAATTTGTGAGAGGTTTCTGTCCTTTTATAGGGTCGGGAGACGCCACAAGTCTCTTCTGCAGTCCACTGCGCCACCTTGTGGCGGATATCCCAAGTGTAAAGAATATTTGTGAAACAGGACGTGCTGTATACTTGGAAAATATTCACATCCCTTGAACCTTTCCACAGTTTTAAATGTTATAGCTGCAAACGCTGTGTGGCTGTCCCTGGAATCAAAATATGACACCCATCCCCCCCCCCCCAGATCAGCAGCAATAACTCACCTTTCCTTGGTCCCACTGCGCATGTACGGACGCTCGTCCAATCGGAGCCATTTGCCGTGCCTAGGTCATTCGGCAAGCGGCTTGGTTTACAATAGAGAGCTAAACGGCCACATCCCCTGCATCTTTGGCCCGTGTGAGCGCTATACTCCAGCCATTCTGATAGGTGCTGCTGGTGATGCAGCCGCTTGCATTCCCCATTGCAGACTATCCAGGTCATTTGGAAAATTACATAAGCACGGCAAACGGCTCTCATTGGAGGAGAGCCCAAGCATGTGCTGTTGGATCGGGAAAGGTAAGTCTCGGCTGCGAGTGTGTTTTGTTCCGCTTTAACACCCAGGAACATCGCCCTTGTGGGGCAGGGCCCTGGTCTGCCTGTGACATCTCATTGGACGGTCTCTCATTCCATCACTGGCATCTGACATGGTGGCAGGGCTCTTGTTCCTGGAGTGCATGCACTCCTGGGGCCGAGGTGGGTGCATACACACTGACGCTGTTCGCAGCCGCAGGATAGGCGAGTTTGGTTACAGACACCTGCTTATCATGTATGCCTTTGATATTTTACGCACGCTGCAGCACACTGTCATTTATTAAGTAATAAAGTTTAAGTTTAGTTTTAATAGCCATTGGAGGCTATTAGAGTATTACTGCATTATCTATTGTACCACTGAGTCATCTAGAATACAATTGAGTAATTTAGAGCACCCCACCCTTTTTTTTTATCAAGTGCCCCTTTCTATTTTCTGATTATATCAAGTACCTTTAAACCATTTAAAGCCAATGAATGACAAAAAATCTAAATAGTATAGATATAGATGTATAGATGGCAGCAGATCAGGTTGGGGTACAGGTCAGTCTGTAGCAGGGGCGTAACTTGAGGGGGTGCGACCACATCGGGGCCCAACATTGTTGATCTTCCAATGTATTTAGCATATTTTTGCTCACTTGGCATCATTTAGATGAAGCAAACACCATGTGCCTCTTCTTAGTCTTCAGTTTCATGTTTGAATCAGGGCCCCGTCACACTTAGTTACGCTACTCGTCTGCAGCCTTGTCAAGTACCACCTGAAAGGATCTCAAGTACCACCAGTGGTACTATTACCACCTGTTGGGAACTAAACTAAGAGACTTATTTCAAAACAAGCACCTGGGAGGGAATTAAATAATACTATTATTAATTATCCTGTCTTGAAAATGACATTGATATTTGATTTTCGTCATAGCATCTAGTTAAATAAATGTAATCATTTAGCTTTTCCAAAGCATAATATTTGGTGGGGTTAAGAAGAATTTAAGTAACTAATACTAAATTCGGAAACATTTCTTGTAGATTATTCTAATCTAAAGTTCTTGTAGATTATTCCTGAAAAAAGTAGCAAGGGAAATGTAAATTATATTTGTATATTAGGTTTCCTTTTGACAAAAAAAGTGCTATTAAAACCCACAATATAATACTATCTGATAATAAATGTATTCGCTAATCTCTACTGTGGAGCATTAGAGGATTGAATGGTCATTGTACATTTTGATCTGCGTATCAGTCTCCCATTTGTCTCTGTATGTTGGGGTTTTGCTATGTGTTCTGGCCAAGATAATAGCAAAATAATATGAAAGAGGAACTTGTTGTTTGAGTTCGTCTAAGAATAATCTTTGATAAGTGGAGCTAATTTCACTTATATTTGTGAGTATACTTTTATATTTAAACCTGGCTTTTTGGAACTCAACTGGAAGATCTAAAGTTTTTCAGATCCTCATTTACAGAATTATATTGATTTAAGAATAAAATGTGTGTCCGGTTTTGACACAAGTGTGCTCAAGGTAGTTTGTTTGCCAGCGAGGAGGGTTTACATTTCTGTGTGTTTTCACAACTTTAAAGTGGACTAAAACCCTCTGAGGCCGCTTACCTACCTACGGAGCACCCAGAATTATGTAAAACCCTCGGAATCAAAAACCTTCTAGGGGCTCCCACAGCTGCACCCACCAGTCCAACACCCAGCCAGTCAAGACGTGCCTTCAACTAGAGGCAGCATGGGGTAAGTGGCCAGCGGGCTTGTCAAGTCACCAGGCAAATCTGAGGTCAGCCAATCTGCGATCTCAAATATGCTGGTTGGGCATGGCTACAGCGGCAAGAACCGAGTCACTGCCGAGCCAGCTAAATGTCTCCAGGTGCTCAGGTGGGGGGCAGAGGGTTTTCGTCTGCTTTAATGCTAAAGATGTATCTAAACCAGTAGTCCTCAAACTTCCTCCTCAAGGGTCGAGACAGGCCAGGTTTTGCAGCTCTCTATGCTGATGCACAGATGTAATAATTAGGGCTATAGCTCTGTCTGAGCACCAGTTAATTCACCTGTGGAGTAGCGTGGAGAGCTGCAAAACCTGGCCTGTCTCGGCCCTTGAGGAGGAAGTTTGAGGACTACTGATCTAAATGAACCATTACACAACAAACTCAAGACGCAAAGTGCTCACCTGCCGGATGAAAAAGTCGCCGTGTACATAGGACACAATACCAAAATTAGTATATTTAAATATATGGTCCATTAGCCACATCATCTGCCTTACCACCTGTCGGAAGAGAGAAGAATCCATTATTTCAGTACACGAGGTATAGCTAAGATTTAATTACAACTAGCAGTACGGAAAAAAAATAAATAAAAAGCATTAACATATTTAAAATCCATGTGAACCACCGATGTAATAAAGGTTCTTAAATGTAGTTTATTTTTAAAGCGGACCAAAACCCACATTTTAAATAGCATCCCCTGAATTGCTCCCCCCACGAAGAGCACCTTTTGCCAATTTTTAGTGCTCCTGCTTCATTCTAATCCCAGATATTGGCCCTTGTTTCAGCTGTAAAGCTCCGCCTCCTCCATTATTGTCATTATTATGATGTCATTGCCACACCTATGCAATGACTGATCACCTGCCATTTCACAGAGAGGGACAGCAAAAAAACAGTGTTCCAGGGCGATGCGAAAAACAGAAATATCCATTTTTAGTTCTACACCCTAAGAGGGGGATATTGGCAGGGACTATGGCCAAATGTATTTCACAAGTGGGTTTTGGTCTGCTTTAAAGCAGAAAAGAAGCTGGCACTGATCCCACAAAAACTTCCAGCTTTATTTGTTCTTCATAAAATATCATAAAATAGATAATTCCGAATCATGGTAAAGTTACACCTTTCAAGCCATAAAGGCCCTTGTCGCTTGATATGTGTAACATTACCTTAGTGGCTCGAAACGCGTAACGGACCCTTAGTCTAAGGGGCCTTGTGGCTCAAAACGCATAACGTTACTGTGATTTGGAAGTATCCATTTTACGACTGCAATATTTTATGGAGAACGCATAAAGCTGGAAGTTTATATGGGACCAGTGCAAGCATCTTTTCTGCTTTGAAAGCTTTTGGAAGGAAACTTTCCTCCATGGCATGGACTATAAAGAAGGGTGAGTCACATATGGGTTGTAGCGGGCTATCCACTGTAGTTTATTTTTAATCTTGCTGGAGATATGATACTTTTGCAACAGCTTATAGCTTTGTCTTAAAACGTAATCAATGATGTTAGATTTATTGCAATTTGCAGCTATTGCAGGTTGTGACACTAGATGGCACTGTGACCAATGCGCAACTGTAGAGTTTTCTATGGAATATACTTCTGTGTTGTTACTTCCTGTATATGAAGCTGTAATCTCTATGACTGCAAGTTCTTTTCCTGTCTGTGTTAGCCACCAAGTAAGGTGACATTCTCTTACTGCATTCATGTTCCAGTAAACTAAAGTTCCTATTATACCACTAACATCTATCTGGATTTAACTCCGCTGCACCCAGCACTCACACTCTGACCACCTAGCAGGTTGGCTTCGTTGCAGAGAACCCTTTGGAGTGTTGAAAGTGGAGCAAAACCTGGGATTTGGGAAGCCCCCCTTTGTGGGACCCCCGAGATCGCCCAAAGAACTCACATTTCCCCGGACCTATTGCACATGCACAGAGTCTTATCCAATCAGAGCCTTATGCCGTGCATATTACCAATTAGTAATATGGCTCTGTTTGGAATTAGAATACAGCAATCAGGAGCAAGAGCAGCCACGTCCCAAGATTCCTTTTAGATTTGGGAGTGCACCTGCCCCCAGCCTATCAAAATGGCTTAGTGCAGTAGTGCGTCTCAGCCTAGAGTTTGTGATTGTTTACATTGTCAAGGGAGCCACTGGAAAAAATGGATTTTAAGGGAGGGGAGGCGGGTATCACACAGTGGGGCATACCGATTTGGGATGCTCCAGGGGGGAGGCCACAGTTTTTGTTACTCTTTAACAAAGCTTCTCTGGAATAGCAGGGCTTTGATGTGATAGTGATACATTTGGAAGACATAAATGATCACATCCAACAGTGAAATGTCCAGCTTGTAGGTGAAATAAAACGTAACCTTTAAATCAGAAATTCTTTAAAAGAGTAGCAAATCCACAAATCCATATAAAACGTAGTGGTGATTAGTACCAGCATACGTCTCCCAGACCAGCATCTGAACAGCCCCACTACACGGACCTGTAATGTGTTTCGGGCATACATGTATGATTAAGGGCTGCGTTCAGCCCGAAATGCATTACAGGTCCGTGTAGTGGGGCTGTTCACATGCTGGTCTGGGAGATGTATGCTGGGACTTTAATTACCACTATGTTTTATATGGATTTGTGGATTTGCTACTCTTTTAAAGAATTTCTGAATTAAAGGTTAAGTTTTATTTCACCTACTGTTGGATTGTTCTAGAGATTACACCAGGAGATCTCCAAGTCCGTGCTATCGTTGGGTGCTGGGTGAGCTGGTTTCTTTTGAACTTTATATAAATGATCACATGCTCTAGGCTACTCCGCATGCTGCCACTCCGATGCAGAACATCCTTTTTTGTGCTGCCAAATCTCTCCCTCGCAGCTCGTCATCTAACATGCTACATAAGGTGACCTCTTCTCATACTGCGGGAGGTGATCTTCAGGGCGCCTTCCGCAAGAATTCAGGGTGGAGACCCTCAAACAAACACATTCTCCAAACAAACACTTTCAAACACAGACAGAGAAGGCTCAGTTCAGCACCATGTAAGTGTGCTTGAGAAATGATCTCGCATCCACTCACATGAGCAAAATATTCAGAGAACCACAAAATGATCCACATGTAAAAGATGTTGCGAGCTTGTATGCAAGATTTTATTGACTTGCATGAGCTAGTATGCAAGAATTTTTTCAACTCACTTGAGAGTTTTTCATTATAAGGGAAGAGACAGCATGCGAGTTTTGTTTTTTTTTTTTAAAAAAGAAAAATTGAAAAAGACATGCTGTAATGTTAAAACCTGAAAAAAAATTGTGCCCCACCTACCTGAGCCAACCAGCCTGGGCACCAGGCATAGGAGCTGGTAACCCAGCGTTCAAGGATTAAAGTGGACCAAAACACAGGATTGTGGTCCTTTCCCCTGGGGTTCCCCCGCTGAGTAAACCCCCCCCCAGGACGCCGAGCCCAGCTCACCTCTTCCCAGTCCCATGGCGCTGCTGCTTTTAGACACGCTTTGGACCGGGAAAACGAGGTAAATGAATGGGGCAACCTTGGGGGGTTTCACACAGCGGGCCATCCCGATTTTGGATGCTGTAAGGAAGAGGAATGGATAGACAGAACAGGAAGAGCAGGGAGGAACGGAGAGAGAGCTGGGAGAAGGGATGGGGGGGCAGAACTAGGACAGGAATGAATGAATGGGAAAGCTGGGGGGTAGATGGCCAGAGCTGGAAGAAAGGATAATGAATTGGCAAAGCTGGGAGATGGTGGATTGGATGGGCAAAACTGGGAGGATGACCTAGGGGGTTTCACACAACGGGACATCCTGGATCAAGGCCTAGAACCCAGGATAGTCAAAATCACATGTTTTGGTCCACTTTATAGTGAAACAAAATATTCACGATCCCCGGGCTTTTGTCCGTAACCCTGGGGCATCCTGATTTGGTGTGTGTGTGTGTGTGTGTGTGTGTGTGGGGGGGGTGTCTGTGTGACCCCACCAGTGACCCATTAATGCCTAGCTGGTGATCCCATGGACCATGTGCTGATCTCCTTCACTCAGCTATTTTGGCCATACAATTAAAAAGACCGGCTAAAAAAGACCTGAATAGATGTGTAGCTGCTGCATTGGCAAAAGACATCCCCTGTATTCCACTATGGCCATGCACCGGGCTCGCCAACTGTACAAAATGGTACAGGATATGCAAATGGCGTTTCACACAGTCAGGAATCCCAAATCAAGATGTCCTGATGGACTTCGAGTCTTATAGATCTAGGTCTGGTTTTGGTCCACTTTAACCTGGTCCCCACAGCAGCAGTGCATCATTGTATAAATAATGTGATTAATGGAGATTTTCTGATTAGAAGAGGAACATTTTCTCAACTAACCAATTAACCCCCCACCCCGGGAGGCACGTCCAGAATGTCATGGCTGGAGGTCACCTGTCCTGGCGCAGTCAAGCATCACTCAGTCTGGTGAAGCTGGGAATTGACAGCGAGATGCAGGGACACATTAACTCACATTAGACGGAACTCTAAAAATAATCTCTCAAGGACAAACAATTCACAAGGGCCGGGGTCCTGCCGTCTCCTTTATGAAGGGCTGCGTTAAAAGGAAATTATTTTTAAAGGGTTAGCAGAATGATGGAAGGCTGAATTCCTTCCATTCATCTCAGGGACTACAGCATTATCGAGGACTTGAGGTCCCCCTTGGGCTATAGAGGCAGAACATAACCAGGAGGTTAATACCTCCCAAGTGTCCCTGATTTGGAGGGACTGTGCCTCTTTTGAGAGAAAGAAAGAAAGAAAGAGAGAGAAAGAGAAAGAAAGAGAAAGAAAGAAAGAAAGAAAGAAAGAAAGAGAGAGAAAGAGAAAGAAAGAGAAAGAGAGAGAGAAGAGAGAGAGAGAGAGAGAGAGAGAGAGAGAGAGAGAGAGAAAGAAAGAAAGAGAAAGAAAGAGAAAGAAAGAGAGAGAGAGAGAAAGAAAGAAAGAGAAAGAAAGAGAGAGAAAGAAAGAGAGAGAAAGAAAGAGAAAGAAAGAAAGAAAGAAAGAGAAAGAAAGAAAGAGAAAGAAAGAAAGAAAGAGAAAGAAAGAAAGAGAAAGAAAGAAAGAAAGAAAGAGAAAGAAAGAAAGAGAAAGAAAGAAAGAAAGAAAGAAAGAAAGGAGGGAGGGAGGGAGGGGGAGAGAGAGAAGGGGAGAGAGAATGAAAGAAAAAGAAAGAAAAGAAAAGAAGCGAGAGAGAGAGAAGAGAAGGGGAGAGAGAGACAAAAGAAGAGAGAGAAAAAAAAGAAAAGAGAAAGAGAGAAGAAAGGAAGATATGTTAGGAAAGCTAGCGGGTGGAGTTGGGGTGGTTATGGGGGTGGCATTTTATTTTACTGGACATTAATTTCCAGATAATATTTTCAAGGCAGCCCCCCAAGAAATAAAATTGGACAGCCAGAAACTCCCATCTCCTCAGTCATGGAAGAGAATAAAGGGCATTGGCTCTCCATTACTAACTCCTTAGGTTAGAACAGGAACTGCAGAACACCGGAGAACAAAGAGCTTACACTTATCCCCACTTAGCATCTCTCATCTCTAGCGTACGTTCAGTTTCCATAGAGAGACACCATACCCGGCCTTTGTCCTGTAAGCACATCATTAACGTGCAGACGTCTCCCGTGGCTTGATGGTTCACCAGCATGACAGCTTCGTCTTCTGTAATTGTGTGGACGTCGTCTCCCCATTCAATAACTGTAAATCACAAGAAAATCCCATCATTAGCGCCTGACCACTAACAGACAGTCTCCAAATCAAAGGCTTCGAAATAACTGCCTACAATTACTGTAATAATTAGCACTGCTCAGAGGAAAAGAAAAATACCATTTTGCGAGTACTCACCTGTAAAATGGATATTATGAGTGTCATACACTCCGCTTCCACTATTCATGACATCTGGGTAGTCTCCAGTAGAGGGCGAACTTCTGCAGAGATGAATGCAAAAAAAGGAGCTCCTCCCGGTCCATAAATACCTGGGACCTCCCACAAAACCCCCAGTATATGATAGCAGTAAGGGGACCAGGAAGAACAAATATAACAATACTAACTAAAAAACCAATGGTTCACCATATAAAGGATCCGGAATACCAAAAGGGTGGGGTGAAGCGGAGTGTATGACACACTCATAATATCCATTTTACAGGTGAGTACTCACAAAATGGTATTATTCCAAGTGTGTCATACACTCCGCTTCCACTATTCATGACATCTGGGACATCCAATAGCAGTGCCCGTCATGGGTGGGAACTGAAAAACAGTAAAATAATGTACCAATTTAAACCACTGCAGCTTGCAGAACCTTGCGGCTAAACACAGCATCCGCTGAAGCCCGCACATCAACCTCGTAAAACTTGGAAAAAGTAAAAAAACGGAAGACCAAGTAGCAGCCTTACAAACTTGTTCAACAGAAGCCTGGTGCTGAAAAGCCCAAGACGCACCAACAGCACGAGTAGAATGCGCAATGACCTTAAAAGGGGGAATCCTCCCCTTAACCTCCCTGGCGTTATGATTATGTCTGGAATTATGTACCAAAAGCGTTACCATTTTTTTGTATGGAAATTTGGTGTTATGTATTGTAGGCCTGCAATTCTTAGTAATTACTTACTTAAACCTGACCATAGAAGACTCTAGTAGACCTCTCAGATGTGATAAAGTTCGAAACATAAAATCATGAATTATAATCTAATAAATAATATAATTTTATTCAATAATGTAATAAATAATGAAATTTGTCAAACAAAGAAAATTCAGTAAAAATCCTGGGTGTGGTAAATTTTGAAACATGGGACTGCACATAGACCGACGTCACAATCAGGGCAATGGAACCTGGTTTCCTTTCTGATTTTTTTTCCATTGCCATCTCGCTTTGAGCAGCAAACTACATCCTTGTAGGTGCTGCCTTTTTTGCGGTTGGCGGGATGTAATCCATAAAGTGACGACCAGTCAGGCGTTCTGGGTTGACAACGTCAACAGCACGACGTCCAGATCTGTTCACGGCCACTGATGGCATTTGGTAGTTCACAAAAATCCGCTCCGCCACCTTCCAGATAAAGTCAGAATGAACAAGAGGCTTGTGACTCTTTCCTCTGTGTAGTGTATAGGCATTCCAGAGGCATTGTTCCAGGAGATGCCTGAAGATTTTTTTGTAATTTTTTTTTGTTGTTTCCGCATAGCCGGATAAAATGTCATCGCCTGATCGGCTCTATCGTGTCCTCCCATGGTGTTGTTGTAGTCCATCACAAGTTGTGGCTACATGACATCTTTCCCACCTCTTGTGTGGCCCATAACAGTGGAGGTGTTATGCACTGTACTCATTAGGCACACGTCTTTTTTGTCACGCCAACGCATTGCCATCATCTTTCCTTTCTGCCAGGAAACCATTCTCCTGTTTTCAGTTTTTTCTTGGCAAACAGATGGCAGGTAACGCCGGTTGGCCCTAACGGTTCCATATCCATCAGTCTTGTGTTTTAGCAGAAACTCGTACAGCTCAGGCGATGTGTAAAAGTTGTCCGTTGTCACACAATACCCCTGATTCAGCAAAGGCTCAAGCAGTGTGAGGACTGATGACGTTGCCATCCCATAGCCGCTGTACCTGGGGTTGAATTGTGTTCCTTTACCGGTGTATATGACGGAATTCCATATATAGCCAGTGGCAGACTCGCAGAGCATATAGGATTTTATTCCAAACCGTGCTCTCTTGGATGCGATGTATTGAATCCAGCTGAGGCATCCCTTGTAAGCCATCAGACTTTCATCAATGCTGATGTCTCTATCTGGCACATAGGACTGCTGGAAATGTTTTATGATCATTTGGTATACTTCCCAGATCTTCTTGAGTTTTGGCGCTGGATGTGTGGCTTCGTCAAATTCCTCATTGTTGGTGAAGTGCAAATTCTTCATTATGAGGGAAAATCGGCACTCGGACATGATGGTGCCAAAAAATGGGGTTGCCAGCAATTTATTGGTAGTCCAGTACCATTTCTGCAGGGGTTTCCCCACCACCCCAGAAAGAAGTATTAGCCCCAGGAACTTGCAGATGTCCTCTTTAGTCACCGGTTCCCATTTTCTGTTCCTGGAAAACTTGCTATGCAGAGTTGCGGATTGCTGCTCGTTGTAGCGATTTGTCTCCGTGACAATCTTTTCAATGATGTCATCTGTGAGAAATAATTTTAGGTACGCCAAAGGATCATTGTGCTCAACGTCTACCTTCATCCCAGGTGATCCAGTAAACGGAAATCTTGGCGGCGGTACCTCATCCATACCGCAATCAATTGGGCACCAAGTGCGCACATCACTGAGCTCGGGTGCAGAATCGTCGCTGTCGCCACTTCTCTGGTCAGTGTCCGAGTCAGATGACGAATCTTGCCACGAATCGCTATCGCTCATTTCTGCGAAGGGCTCTGTGTCGCTGCCGCTGTCACTTATCTGATCCAAAACCGCTTTGGAGATGCTAAAGTGACGCTTTGATGCCATGGTAAAAAATTTATTTTATGGGCAGAAAAAGGGCAGGCAGGGCAGTGTAGGATGATCAAAGGGCAAATATGAGGTGTTACAGTGTCAAATCTGAGGTGATACAGTGTAATCTCACAGGATTTCACTGTATCACTTGACTTTGTGTGTGTTTCACTTTTACATTTGAATCTGCCGCCCAGTTCCGCCCCCATGAGCCTCTGCGGCTCACAGAGACGGAACCAGGAAGTCAGAGGGACGCATCTGCCGGGGCTCTCACCGGCGATCACAGCGGGGACATCGCTGGATCGCAAGGAGAAGGTAAGGGGACTCCGCTGCCAGACTCTACTCCTCTGACTAATATACCCTGAGCGTGACTCGGGGTTACCGCTACTTGCAGCGAAAATTAACCCAGAGTCACGCTCGGGAACACCGCCAGGGAGGTTAACAGAATAGGACCCAACAATGGCCTGACGAATCCATTTGCTAATGGTAGACTTAGCAGGTGCCAAACCTTTCCTGGGCCCGCAGGGCACCACGAAAAAAAAAAAAAGGTGTCCATCTCACGGATAGAAGAAGTAGCCACCAAATAGTACCGAACACAACGAAAAGCCAAAGTGTGCAAAAACCTCTCCTTGTCATTGCTAGGCTTAGGACACAAGGAAGGGAGAACAACATCCTGAATGAGATGGAAAGTAGAAACCACTTTAGGAAGGAAATCCGACTTAAAGCGGAAGACCACCTTCTCCTGGCGTCTTTCAAAGTAAGGGGCTGAATAGACAGAACCGCCAACTCAGAGACACGCCGAACAGAGGTAATGGCCACCAAGAAAGCAACCTTTTGAGTGAAAACAGAAAGAGCAATATCCTGTAACGGCTCAAAAGGAGGACCCTGGAGAGCCGAAAGACCCAAATTCAAATCCCAAACAGGGACCAGAACCTTCCTAGGGGGCAGCACAAGAGTGGCCCCCTGGAAAAAAATCTTAACCAGCGGGTGTAAGGCAAAAAATCTTTGGAAGAAAACAGCCAGAGCAGAGATCTGCCCTTTCAAGATACTAAGCTGGAACCCAAGATCCAGACCGTGTTGAAGAAACTCTAAAATCCTAGGGATCAAAAACACCCTGCAAGGCAAAGCCCTAGCCTCACACCAGTCAATATAGGACCGCCAAGTCCTATAGTATATGCCAGAAGAGGACCGCTTCCTAGCTCTAATCAAAGTCTGAACAACAGCCTCAGACAAACCTTCCTCCATCAGAATGAAGGTTTCAGCAGCCAAGCCGTCAAAGCCAGCATTTGTAAATTGGAGTAAAGTAGTTGACCCTGAGATATCAAATCCAGAAGGAGTAGCCATTTATGTCAAGACTACCCTTCAATCAACAATAATTCAGCATACACATAATGAACTAGAAACTCTCTGGGTTACCATGCAGACTAAGGAGGGAGCTGTGGTCAGAATTGGTGTGATATATAGGCCCCCTGGACAATCTGAGGATCTAGATAACCTGTTAATAGATGAAATCAGTGGAATGGCAGAGAAGGGGGACATTGTAATTACAGGTGACTTCAACATGCCTGATGTGGACTGGAATATCCCAAGTGCATCGACATGCAAGAGCAGGACTATATTAGAGGCACTTAATGGAGTGTCTCTAAAACAACTTGTGACATTGCCAACTAGAGGAGATAACATTCTGGACTTAGTTCTGACCAATGGGGATCTGGTGTCCGAGGTCAGGGTTGAAGAAAATCTGGGTTCCAGTGACCATCAATGCTTATGGTTCAGAATAAAAACAGACATTGTGCAATCACACACCAGAACCAAAGTGCTAGACTTTAGGAAGACAAACTTCAAGGAAATGGCGGAGTATGTAGAAAGAAAATTAGGTGAGTGGAACAGAGTAGCAGAAGTGAGTGCCCAGTGGTCACTATTAAAAATGGCCATCTTAAAGGCAACTAAGCAATATGTGAAACAAACTAGCAAGAATAAAAGGAAGAAGAAACCATTATGGCTTACTAGGGAAGTCAGCACTATCATAAAAGATAAGAAGTCTGCCTATAAGAAGTATAAAGTAAGTGGAAGTGTAGCTGACAGAGAGGCGTATAAAACTAAACAGAGGGAAGCAAAACTAATTATAAGGACTGCTAAAGGGCAAAAAGAGGAAGAAATGGCCAAATCTATGAAGAGGGGAGATAAAACCTTTTTCCGATATATTGGTGACAGAAAGAAGAAAAACAATGCAGTCTCAAAAATTAGAAATAGGGAAAATAAATAATATATTGACGGAGATAAGGCTGTGGCTGACCATCTGAATAGCTACTTTTGTTCGTTATTTTCAGATAGTAGCAGGCATGGCCATAGCACAACATCCAGCTGGGAGGGTCCAGCTCCAGAGTTTCTGGAGGCTGATGTCTTAGCCGAGCTGGCACATCTAAAGGTAAGTAAGGCAATGGGTCCAGATGGAATCCACCCCAGAGTTCTAAGGGAACTTAGGTTTGTGATTGCAGCCCCTCTAACTGATTTACTTAACCATTCCCTTTCAACTGGTGAGGTTCCAGATGATTGGAGAATGGCCAATGTCGTGCCAATCCATAAAAAGGGGAGTAGAGAAGAAGTCAGTAATTACAGGCCAGTTAGTTTAACATCTATAGTGGTCAAATTAATGGAAACACTCTTAAAAAAACAGATAATTTCCCATCTAAAAATTAATGACCTATTGGACCCAAAACAGCACGACTTTACTGAGGGCAGATCATGTCAGACCAATCTTATTGATTTCTTTGACAATGTCACTAAAGTGTTAGATGAAGGTGGTGCTGTGGATATCGCCTATCTGGATTTTAGCAAAGCCTTTGACACTGTACCACATAAGGAGCTCATAGATAAGTTATTGAAGGTAGGACTCAATCCCTGGATAGTTCAGTGGATTTGCAGTTGGCTGAGGGATCGGTATCAGAGCAATCTGAACAAAGGCCAGTTACAAGTGGTGTGCCGCAAGGCTCTGTCCTGGGCCCCATTCTTTTTAATATATTTGTAAGTGACATAGGAGAAGGCTTGGTAGGAAAAGTTTGTCTGTTTGCTGATGATACAAAGGTTAGTAATAGGATGGATATTCCTGGAGGTGTCTGCAACATGGAAAATGATTTAGCTTTACTGGATAGATGGTCAAAACTGTGGAAACTAGAGTTTAATGTCTCTAAATGTAAAATCATGCACTTGGGTAGAAGGAATCCCTGCTCTGAGTACCGTATGGGCAGTACTGTGTTAGCCAGGACCTCGGAGGAGAGAGATTTAGGGATACTGATTACTGATAGCTGCAAGATGAGTGGACAGTGCAGCCAGGCAGTGGGAAAAGCAAGCAGGATGCTCGGCTGCATAGCTCGAGGCATCACCAGTAGGAAGAGGGAGGTTGTGATGCCGCTGTATAGAGCCCTGGTAAGGCCACAGCTAGAATACTGTGTGCAGTTCTGGAGACCTTACCTGCAAAAAGACATTATTCAAATAGAACGTGTCCAAAGGCGGGCAACGCAAATGGTGGAAGGACTTAAACTTAAACCTTATCAGGAGAGACTTAAAGAACTTAATTTGTACAGTCTGGAGGAAAGAAGGGAGAGGGGGGGACATGATTGAGACCTTTAAATATGTGAAAGGATTGAATAAGGTTCAGGAGGGAAGTGTTTTTAAGAAGAAACTTAACAATAGAACAAGGGGGCACAACCTGAAGCTAGTCGGGGGGAAGATCAGGAGCAATGTTAGAAAATATTATTTTACAGAAAGAGTAGTAGATGTTTGGAACAAACTTCCAGCAGAGGTAGTTGAAAAATCAACAGTCACTGAATTTAAACATGCCTGGGATAAGCACACATCTATCCTAAGATAAAGAGTACATACAGTATACACATAAGGGCAGACTAGATGGACCGTATGGTCTCCTTCTGCCGTCAACCTTCTATGTTTCTATGTTTCAGAAACATGGGCAGCCGGTACTGAACTACCGCCAGCCGTACGACGTCAGCGTACCAAACCCGTTCTGGCCACCTTTGGGGCCACCATAATTGCTGGTGCCCCTTCCAGAATCAGCTTGCGAACTACCTTGCCCAACCTGGAGAAGAAAGGAAACAGGAACCCCAGATCCTTCCAGGCAAGGGACAAGGCATCCACTGCCAGGGATAGAGGATCCTGAGATAAAGACACAAAGGATGGGAGTTTGTGATTGTGCCGTGAGGCAAAGAGATCCACCTCCGGAGTCCCCCACTTGTGACAAAGGGACCGAACAAAACTCCGAGATTGAGAAACCACTCCCCTCAGCGAGAGAACCCCCAGCTCAGGGAATCCGCCTCCGTGTTCTCCACTCCCAGAATGTAGACTGCCGAAATGCAAGTAACATTGCTCTCCGCCCAAGTCAGGATAAGAGAGACTTCCCTGAGGGCACTCCTGCTGCGAGTCCCTCCTTGGTGATTAATGTAGGCTACCACCGTCCGATTGTCTGATCGAACCTGAACCGGTAGGCCCTGTAGGTGCAACGTCAGCCGTGCCAGGACAAGCCGGATGGCTCTGAGCTCTAAGACATTGATGGGGGCGTGAGCCTCCTGAGGACCCCACAGCCCACTGAACTGATGACTTTTCCAGAAACCTCCCCAGCCCGACAGGCTGGCATCCGTGGTAACAGTCTCCCAACAAGGGGCCAGAAAGGATCTGCTCCTCATCAGGTTACTCGACTCCAGCCACCACCGAAGTGACTGCTGAACCCTGGGAGACATCCTGAAAAGTTGATCCAAGGACTACGGACATCTGTCCCAATGCGTCAATAGGTGAAGTTGGAGAGATCTCATGTGAAACTGAGCAAACGGGACTGCCTCGAAGGAAGCAACTATCAATCCCACCAGTTTCATCCCCAGATGGATAGAGGGGCAAGGATCGGCCAGAAGAAGGCGGATCAGATCCTGAACCCCCTGCACCTTGGGCTGAGGTAGAAACACTCTGGCTTGAATGGTATCCAGATTCATGCCCAGGAATGAAAACTCCCTTAATGGAGAGACAGAGAGAGAGAGAATTTGGGGCGGTTGATCACCCATCCGAACCTCTCCAGGGTCGACACCACCTTGTGGGTGTCCAGCTCTGCCTGACGGAGGGAAGAAGCTGAAATCAGTAGGCCGTCCAGATACGGCACAATACGATTGCCCTGAGCTCTGAGCAGGGCCATTATGCCCGCCGGAACCTTGGTGAAGACCCTCGGCGCTGAGGTCAACCCGAAGGGAAGGGCTACAAAACTGAAAAAGTTGATCGTACACCGCGAACCTGAGGAATCTCTGATGCGCTGGAAAAATTGAAACATGCAGATACGCATCCTTGATGTCTATGGACGTCATAAAGTCCCCTTGACGAAGGGAATTGATGGCCGAGAGCAGAGTCTCCATGCGGAACATCTTGGTTTTGATGAACCCGTTGAGGATCTTCAGGACCAGAATGGGTCTTATGAAACCATCCTTTTTGGGAACTGTGAAAAGATTGGAATAGTAACCCCTGCCTCTCTCTGAGGGAGGCACCGGGCATATGACTCCCATGTCCAGAAGATTATTTTTTTTATTTTTTTTTAACTGCTAACAGGAGCCCCTGTACAGCCTGAGGGTCCGAGGGCACCCGAAACCTTAAAAATCTTGGAGGAGGCCAGTACTCGAACTCCAGTTTGTACCCGGACAAGACCACTTCCAGAATCCATCTGTCTGTGATCTCCTGGGCCCAGACCTGGAAGAAGAGCTTCAGCCATCCCCCCACCCATACGGGTGAGGGCGCCCCTTCATTGTTGAGCTGGTTTAACAGCGGACTTGAGTTTGGAACCCCAGGCCGAAGCGGGACGGGCCCGACCTCTGCCTCTGTTCCAGGAAGAACCTCTGCCCCCGGAGTAGGCAACATCTCTGACCGCTCTGGCACCACGAAAGGAAGGGTTGAAGGAGCTCGCCCCCCGAAAGGAGCGATGCGGCTTCTAACGCTGAGGTAACTTACCTCCCTTAGCAACCGCATCCAACTTATCTCCAAACGGCGTACCCAAGAAGGGAAGGGCTGTGAGCGATTTCTTGGCCGCAAAGTCCGCCGCCCACTGGCGAAGCCAGACCGATCGGCGCATGTCTACCAAGAATGCCGAAGTTCTCCTACACATGAGAATAGTGTCCTCCATAGCGGTCAATACAAATTTCATGAATAATTTGCACCTTTTAAGGTTAGTGAACTCGGCACTGGCTGGGTCAAATTCGGCGTCAAGTAACAAGTCCCTAACCAAAGACCTAGTAGCCACCGTAGCAAGTGCAGATGCACACACAGGTCGCAAGGCTGAACCAACACTGGCAAAAGCATAACCTGCCATCTAATCAAGACGCTTAACCTCGCCATCCTTAAGGGAAGTGGCGTCTGGGGTGAGGAACACCCGGAAGCCGGCTCTGTTTCTCCCATTCCCTAAGGATCAATGCCTCAAAATGACCTTGGGTAGGAAACTCCAAGCATGGCTTGGAGGATCCTAAAAATTCCCCTTTTCTGACAGGGGGTGCCTCTGGCGGGGCAATATCCAAAACCTCCAAGAGATGTGCCAAAACCCTGGAAGTGTCAACGGCATCCCCAAGCGCCTGCCCAACATCAGTATCTCAAAAATGCACCTCATCAGCATCTGATACCTCTATCAATTCCCCTCTCTAACGGGGAATAATCCGACCAATCAAGGGAATCATCATCAAAATCCAAAGCCGCCTGGGCCGGCGACAAATGACTCATTTTAGCATGGGCCATCTTGCCCACCGCGCTATCAATAAATCTCTCGATGCTGGCCAAATTAGTACAAACATCAGAGTGCGACTCCCCGCTAGCGACCATGTCACTTGGGGTACGGATAAAGCAGAGAGGGGGAGGCGAAGCGGGAGGTGCCGCCCCAGACGCCTGGGGGCCCAACTGCCGCGTTATGGCCTTTTGTGCACATGGTATAAAGATCAGCATATCACCCGTAAGGGATATCCCCCAACCCACACATGGCGGGATTGTCCCAAAGGGAGCCCAAGCCCAATATCCTGGGGAGCCTCCATATGGTGATTTTTTGGATAGTCGCAAGACCTAGGGAATTATGCTAGTAAGCAACCCTGGGATGCCCCTTTAAAGTCCCTGTGGGAGGATTTTGAAAAAGAAGTGTAAACTTTTAATGCTAGGGATTCCTAGGAAAGACATGAAGAGAACCCCATAAGCACAAGTACACACACACACACACCCACACACAATTAAACACATGTGGCAGGAACAATGTCATAAAATGAATATATAAAACATATATATTGAAATATATAAAGGTATGCATAGGTACACCAAGGCCGGCAGCGCTGCCAAAATATCAAGGCATTATCACAACCAGTAAGGAACACAGGTGGGCCCCAATGGGGCACTCACGTGGAAAGAAGATGGCGCCCAGCAAGCAGAAGCAACGCATCGGCTGAGGAAGAAGAGGGGCAGGCCCGCAAGGATCGCGCGCCGCGCGAGGCCCCGCCCCTCTCCCTCCGGCGATAGAGAACTCCGGTTGTAGAGGCCGGGTCAGACAAGGCGGCAATAGCGGGGGGCGGCAGCGTGCGAGCACCCGGCCCCGCCCCCTCACCAGAGCACTGAGGGGGAGAAGCTCCCCAGAGGCCGCGATGCCGGAGGCCGGCAGACGCAGCCCCAAGAGAGTCCTCCATAAGGAGGCATGAAGTAAAACACCAACAGACACTCGAAATGCAAAATAAAAAACACAGACAACCTGAATACAATGGAAGACACCCCCCCCCCCCCCCCCCCGACGGGTAATAGAGGGACCTGGAAGGGGGGAGATCCTGCACCGTACGGTGCACAAGGGAAGAAGGGACAGGGCATCCCCAAACGGGATCACGAACCCGGATTCCGCCTACCCCATAATGAGGTCTCACGGGGGAGCATAGGCTCCCTATCACACCTAAAGAGGTGTATCCTACCCTCACCAGGACCTCTGCAGAAGTGGAGACTACCCAGATGTCATGAATAGTGGAAGCGGAGTGTATGACACACTTGGAATACTCTAGTGTAGGAAGTACAAACCAACAGATAGACCAGGAAAAAATGCTCGTACAACAGTTCCCTGCGCATTTCTCTGCAAAGGGTTAGTCTAGGTTTGGGACCCAAAATTTAGCAGTCACTGGACATGTGTCTAGACTCATGCACATGTATGGACATGCACCTTGCTGTGTTAATATATGTAGCTTGGTAGGACCAATCTGTGCAGAAGGAGAGGAAGCAGCCGGGAGCAAAATAGTTAGGCCAGGCAGCCACCACAAGGAATCTGTGGAGGGAGCTAAAGGCCCATGTAGCCACTTGTGTGCATTGTGTGGGACTGTATGGTGTCAGCTGGAGTGGCTAAAAGGGGAACCCAGGTCTTGGTGTTGCGATGAGCAGGTGTGCTTGTGTAACTGAAGTACTGTCAAGCGGTACTAATGCTGAAGAGTGCATTATAAACCTGGAAAATCAGTCACTACTCCATGAGTTACAGGGAAAATAATTCATGATACTATGCAGCAATATATGTCAGCCCCCATCAATGCGATGCAAGTTTGTAGGGGCAAATCAAGCCTCTACCTTAAATGGCTGGTAAGAGGGGTGCATCCAGAAAGGATGGCCAATCATCAGAGAGACCACTCCCTTCTTCTAACCACCTTCGTCCCGCCCCTGGAGCCAAGCGCTGTACGAGTGGCTGGAATTATGACAGAAATGGTGTCGACAGCTCTTAAATCGGACCTTCACCCTAAATAAGAGCATATCTCATATGTTTCCCACACCCGTACATACAGATTGCTCACATTAAAAATCATCCTACCAGCATCTACTGCATGTTATGAGCCTTTAAACATCCAAGATGGCGGCTCATGGAGCATCAGGCAGCCTGCAAACAGGAAGTGTCTTCTGATTGTGCCGCTCTGCATTCTGGGATTGCGGTCCTTTCCCTGACCCCAGCTCTGCTCTGTCTGTGCAAAGCACAGCTTTAACCTCGCCCCCTGCACTTTATCCCGCTCTCCTCTCCTTAGTATATGATGTTTTTGAGTCAAGATGGCGGCACCCGTATCCTGGAGTGCTGAACAGAGTTCAGCCCAGTGGGGGAAAGAATAAGTAAGTGACTAAAAACTTAAAATATATTAATTTTAGATACTGGGGAATATATATTTTTTTTTTTTAAGGGTTTGGGCTTTTCATTAAATTATGCTGAAGGTCAGGTTTAAATGCGTGGGAAAGGGGGGTGGATCCAGAAAGGATGGCCAATCACCAGAGAGACCACTCCCTTATTCTAAGTATACAGCACGTCCTATTCCAGAAGATAATCCTTACTCTTGGGTTATACATCCAGTAGATGGCGCTGGACTGCGGAGACAGAAAATCTATAAGATTCCCGGGCCGATCAGATCCCTCCCCGCCGGGCATCTGAAATCGGGATGTCCCGCGGGGTGAAACCCCCCAGGAAGCCCACAATCCTACCTTTTCCACATTCCAGCGGCACATGCACGTCCGCCGCCGCCTCCCGCGCCGTCCGTTTGTGAATGGCCGGCGCGGGTGCGCTCCCTGTAAGAGGGACGCGCAGGAGGCAGACGCGCTCTGCTTGTCCGGCGCTGCCGGCGGGGATTGGCTGCAGCGGTCACGTGGGAGCGGGGAGAGGTGAGTTTTCAGGGCTTTCTGGGGGGTTTCACACAGCGTGGCACCCCCGATCGCCCCACCGAAGTGGACCAAGACCCAGGATAGTCAAAATCCTGGGTGTTGGTCGACTTTAAGAGCCTGCTCAGGGGTCTCTTAGATGGGGCCCCTGATGATGCAGGTAGTGAAGAGTATAGAGCTCTTCTGCGTTGTGAGGAATTTGTTGCATATGTTCTCTCTGCCTTGGATGATACCATTAGAATGTGTGGCAGAGCATCTGCCTTGTTGGTGGCAATACGCCGCTCGGTCTGGCTGTGCCAGTGGGCAGCTGACAACGCTGCTAAGAAGGCTCTCACTGGGTTTCCCTTCAAGGGGCTGCACCTCTTTGGTGAACGTCTGGACTTGTTTGCCAAGGGAGGCAAGTTACCTTAGCGTAGAAGGCAGCCCCGGTCCTTTCGGGGTTCAGGTGCCTTTCTTCCCTCCTTCCGGGGTTCCAGAATTGGTCGGGGAGCTTCCTTTGCTGGAACCCGCAGAGATTTTTGGGGAAGGGGCAGAGGACGTGGCCGCCCTGGCCCCTCCTGGGGTCCCAAGCCTAAGTCCTCCCCCAAGCCCCCTCAGGCATGAAGGGGCGCCCTCACCCATTCGGGTGGGGGGACGGCTTCGGCTCTTGGCTCATGTCTGGAGGCGTCATGTCTCAGACCGGTGGATTCAGGAGGTAGTATCCTCCGGTTACAAGATAGAGTTGGCAGCCTGGCCGCCCCCAAGATTCATCAAATCCCGGTTAGCTCAAACCCCCTGTCAGCTCAGGGTCTGTCCCTGGCTGTCCAAGGCCTTCTGGAACTGGGAGTCATCTGCCGGGTGCCCTTGAGGGAAAGGGGCAAAGGCTATTATTCCAATCTTTTCATTGTTCCCAAAAAGGATGGGTCCATCAGACCCATCCTGGATTTAAAGCGCCTCAATAAATTTGTCAGATTCAGACACTTTCGCATGGAGACTCTGCGCTCCGCTGTGAATTTCCTACGCCCAGGGGACTTCATGACCTCTGTAGACATCAAGGATGCTTACCTTCACATACCAATTTTTCCAGGTCATCATAGATTCCTCAGGTTCGCTCTGAAGGATCAGCACTACCAATTTGTGGCCTTGCCCTTTGGTCTCACCTCGGCTCCCAGGGTATTCACCAAGGTGCTGGCAGGAGTGATGGCTCTGCTGAGATCTCAGGGCATTCGCATTCTTCCCTACTTGGACAACATGCTTATCGCTTCTCAGTCCTTCCATCAGGCAGAGCTGGATACTCAGAGGGTGGTGCCCATGCTGGTCTTTGTCTCTCTGTCACAGGATCCTCTGGCCTTGGCCATGGATGCCTTGGCATTGTCTTGGACGAGTTTCTAGCTCCTGTATGTGTTTCCCCCGTTTCCCCTGCTGGGCAGGGTGCTGCGCAAGATAGCTCTGGAACGGGTGCCAGCCATACTGGTGGCCCCCTGTTGGCCAAGAAGAGTGTGGTTCGCAGACGTCGTGCAGCTGGCAGTAGATCAGTATGCCCTGCCCTGGGTTCCAGATCTGCTCACTCAGGGGCACCTACGCCACCCCAATTTACAAACACTGGCTTTGACGGCCTGGCTGCTGAAACCTCCATCTTGATGGAAAAGGGGCTGCCTGCCTCGGTTGTTGATACCATGATCAGGGCTAGGAAAAGGCTTCCATCTACTATAGGGTTTGGTGTACTTACATTGACTGGTGTGAGTCTAAGTCGCTTCCCTGTCGTGTGTTTTCTATTCCTAGGATTCTGGAGATTCTGCAACACGGTTTGGATCTGGGTCTTCAGCTCAGTACTCTGAAAGGTCATGTTTCTGCCTTGGCCATTTTTTTCCAAAGATCCTTTGCTCAGCATCCCCTGGTCAAGACCTTCTTCCAGGGGGTTACTCACGTGCGTCCCCCACGTAAGCCTATGTTACCAGTCTGGGACTTGAACTTGGTCTTATCTGCCCTGCAAGGGTCTCCCTTCGAGCCCTTGCAGGGGGCCCCCTTGTCCATTATTACCCTTAAGTTAGACGTTTTGGTGGCTATCACTTCTGTTAGGCGTGTTTCTGAGTTGGCAACACTTTCTATCAAACCTCCTTATTTTGAGAGACACCAGGACAAGGTGGTGTTTCGTATTAAGCCAGATTTTCTGCCTAATGTTGTTTCTGCCTTTCATCTCATTCAGGACATTGTTTTGCCTTCTCTGTGTCCTAATCCTAGTAACTCTAAGGAGAGGGTTTTTTTACACTCTTTGGATGTGGTTAGGACTCTGAAGTTCTATCTGGTGGCTACTAAACCCTTCAGGAAGACTGATGCTCTTTTTGTGCCCCCGTCTGGTCCTAAGAAGGGTCTGGCTCCAGCTAAGTCCACTATCAGCAAGTGGATCCGTCAGGCTGTGATACAGGCCTACTCTGCTAGGGGGAAGGAGCCTCCCTTCCGCCTTACTGCTCATTCTACTCGTGCTATTGGTGCCTCTTGGGCTTTTCAGCACCAAGCTTCTGTTGAACAAGTTTGCAAGGCCGCCACTTGGTCTTCTGTTCATACAAGGTTGATATTAAGGCTTCAGCTGATGCTGCTTTTGGTCGCAAAGTTCTGCAGGCGGCAGTGGTTTAAACTGCCCGCTGTTACTTTTGGGGAACCCACCCTATCTTACGGACACTGCTATTGGATGTCCCAAGAGTAAGGAATATCTTCTGGAACAGGACGTGCTGTATACTTAGAATAATACAATTCTGTGATTACTCACCTGTAGAATTGGTATTATACATATACAGCACGTCCTGTTCCACCACACCCTTGTTATTATTTTTAGTTACCTCTTTATGGTGATTGTTCTTATGTTCAATTTTTTATATGATGGTTATAGTTCTCCTGGTCTCATTTTAACTGCTTTTCAATACTGGGGAATTTGTGGGAAGTCCCTGGCATATATGGGGCCGGGAGGATCCACTTTTCTGTCTCTGCAGTCCAGCGCCATCTACTGGATGTATAACCCAAGAGTAAGGAATATCTTCTGGAACAGGACGTGCTGTATACGTGTAATACCAATTCTACAGGTGAGTAATCACAGAATTGTATTTTTCTAACCACCTCCACCCCTGGAGCCCTGCGATGTACGAGCGGCTGGAATTATGACAGAAGTGGTGTTGACAGCCCTCAACCTGTGACACAGTTCCATCTTCATTACCTTCATTCATTTTGGATCACATCTGCCTCCGTCCCTTTGTGACTAGGGCTTATTTTCGAGAGTAGGGCTCACATTTCAAAGCATTTGTGAAAATGCTGAAAAATGACACTAGGCTTACTTTCAGGGTAGGGTTTATTTGTGGGGAAACACAGTAGCTTATCCACCTCAGCCACTACGTGCAAACGTTACATTCACTTTATAGCCTGCTTGTGTTGTAACCTAATTTTCAATCTGCCGCTTCTTCATATGAGCTACTGCAATGCTGATCATATCCAGATGCAGTCTAATGCAACATCCCCCAATGGACTGGAACAAGGGTTCCTTGAATTCAGAGATTATTCTTGTTCACCTCCTCTACTGCTCCACAAGTGCTACTTCCCTCTGTCAGCCCCTGATTTGCTGCCAATATCACAGTGCTGACTGTTTACGAACAGGTCATGTATTTCACATCTCACACAAGTAATTAGTGCTTAGATAAAGCTATAGAGCGGGGAGGTCCACATAACATGACCTGTTGGGGGCTCTAAAGGGAAGGGTTGGGGAACGCTGGCTTAAAGCAGAAAAGAAAAAAATTTAGGCCCGGAATCTAAAAGCCAAATCCTATTAAACCCTCACCTTTCCCAGCTCCAACAGCGCATGCGCGGGCTCTCGTTCAATGAGAGGCGCCAGATATGGGAAGGTAATGCTAGAGTCGTGTTGAAAAGCAGAACTGGAAAATTAACGTGGACAAAAACCCACCCTGGAGTCCATGAGACTTTAAGGCTGGCATACTTCCTACCCCCTGTGTAAAACCCCCCATGTGACTCAGTAAACTCAACAGCTCCCTGATCCAACGGAGCATGCACGAGGGGCACTGTTCCCTGCTATACCGTTAGCATGGCGCACGCCAGGCATTTCAAAATGGCTGGCGCAAGCACGTTCCCTTTTAGAGGGCAGCGATGATGCAGCCGCCGGCGTGCTCAACTCCACTCATCTACACTCAGCTGGAGCCAAGTGCTTAGATAAGCCTAGATGAGATAGCATCAGTGCAGTCAAGCACACGGATTGGACAGTGTGCCGTAGGACCGTGGAAACGTCAATTGGAGTGGGCGACCGGGGTTCATACAGCAGGGTTCCTCCGGGGGCAAGGACCAAAACCCAAGATAGTCCAAATACTGTGTTTTGGTCCACTTTAAAAATCTGTCAAAGAGGATGGCCTGGATTCTGCCCTAGAGGTGATATGAAGTGTGGTAACTTGGTCAATGGGGCAAGTACAAACAGCCAGATAAACAGGCAGACTGAGCAAGCTATACAGAGGGGTCATATTTGACAAGTTCTAAGCAAGCGTTCATAAGGAATTCTAAGTACACACACACAAAAAATGTTAGGGACATTTAGCTTGCGGGTGAAATTTCTGGATGAGCCTCAAATGGACTTTACAGGTGAACTTAATGTGACCTTTTCTGAACTTTTGAATGCACATTTCCAACTCCTAATTATTCGGTACTTTTTTGCACTACTTGCTATTCTCAAACAAGGAGCTTAACAGCAAAATTTACAACAGGGGTTTCAGCCAAGAATTGCGCCATTGGAGCGAGGAATAAGGAATTGTAGTGGGCGAACTGGGGGGTTCATACAGTCAAATTCCCAGGATTTGTTCAGCTTTAAAGTGGACCAACACCCAGGATTTTGACTATCCTGGGTCTTGGTCCACTTCGGTGGGGCACCCCCGATCGGTGTGAAACCTCCCCGAACCCCCCGAACTCACCTCTCCCCGAGCCGACGGACAAGCCGCGGACAAGCGGCTCCTCCGCCGCCGCCTCCCGCGCGTCCCTCTTGACGCGCGCGTGCCCGCGCCGGCCATTCACAGACGGAAACTGAGGTAAGGAGTTTGGGGTGTTTGGGGGGGTTTCACCCCGCGGGACATCCCGATTTCGGATATCCCGCGGGGAGGGAGGTGTTATATCTTATAGATTCCCGGGCCGATCACCGGTGGGTGTTGGTCCACTTTAAAGGAGATGAGAGTAACCCAAGTGCCACTTATGACCATTCAAAATAGGTTACATTAGCATGGTCTGTGTGCTAGGTGACCTGCAAGAGTACCTGACCACACCACCAGATACAGGCATCATCTTCCTCATGGGAAGCATCTACACTGGCCGAGGGACCAGTGGGCCCCACTGCTGTTCACGGATAAAAGTCGATTCACCCAGAGCAGAGATTATGGTCACCAATGGTGTTGGAGACATCAAGCAGAGAGCTATGCATCAGCCACTGTTGTCACCAGATGGACCTTTGCTGGTGTTGTCACAGTGCAGAACTGCCCTACAAATTGTGAATGGTACAATGACAATCCACCGCACCCCTGTATGAACACAGTGAACACAGGCCTAATTTTATCTTCATGGATGACAATACTCCTGCTCATCGAGGTTGTATCATAAGGGAACGGTTGCTGGAGACTTGAGTCTCTCAAATGGAGTTGCCTGCACTTTCTCTAGACCTGAGACCCATAGAAAACTTATGGGATCACCGGGTAGAGTTTGGTAACTATGTACCCCAGAACCACATTGACCTGGGGGTCGCCTCTCCGAAAGAAAGTAAAGGGGAAATAGGCAACCCGTGGGATTCCCCAATCACGTTCCCCTCTTCCTACCCCTCTATAGTTTTTAGGTCCAAAAAAAAGTTATTTTTTGAGAAGATTTTGACTATCCTGGGTTTTGGTCCTTCCCCTGGGGCACCTAGATCTGCTGAGTGGAACCCCCCAGATCGCCAACTCACCTCTTCCCGGTCTTACAGCCCATGCACAGCCACTCGTTCAATCAGCGAGCTCGGAGACGCTGATGTCACGTCGTAAAGGCCGTCTGCTCCGAGCGCACTGGCGGTCGCATCCTCCGCTTTCCTCTAACAGGAAGAGTGCCCGTGCCGGACATTCACAAATGCCTGGCATGCGGTCGCACCCTGCTAGAGGGATGGGGCCGCGGCTCGCGCATGCAGCGTTGGACCGGGAAACAAGGTAAGTGTATGGAGCGACCTGGGGAGTTTTACACAGCGGGGCATCCCGATTTTGGATGCCCCAGAGGGGAGTTAATTGATCGGCCCGGGAATCTTATAGCCCATTGTGGTTAAGGGCCCCAGGTACAGTATTTTTTCCTTTAAAATAAAAGTCCAGCCATATAACTAATTGGTGGTTGTCTGCGCCACCCTTGTGTGGGTGCGTGTTGCTCAGGAACTCCTGCTTTGCCATTCTTGGTAGGGGATAGTGTAGTTGCCCAGCTGGTCCAGCAGAGAATAGTTCCCTGCATTGAGCTGCCAACGGCTGTGCTTGGTGGCTTATGTGCAGTGAGCTTTACTGTTATAGACTCTCCATCCTGCCCTGTGGTGGCTTTGGCTGCAGGTTTGCAAAAACAAAAAAAGGCTTAGGGGGGCACCCACTGCCGCCGATAGCTTTGTTGCTGGCCCCGTGGCCCGTCAGACTTAAGACTAAAAAGCCACCTGGACCAAAACATAACTCAAAAGTTGGTGGAGGCTCCCTTTGCAGGGCAAGTGGTGGAGGCCCCTTGTGCCCCTCTCAGAATCAGGCCCTGAAGGTATGGATTGTCAAAGCAAAGAATACACTCCGCCAGGTTACTTTTATTGATGTAACAGTGAGTATGTTTGGTTAGGTCTATGACATTTCCTCACTGGCCACACCTAACCTCATCACTAGCGCAGAATTACGACTGAAAAGCTTTGGGTCGCATTTGGACACAAGTCCAATGCAGGCGGCTCTTAGTCGCAATCCAAACAATATGTGGTTAGACACATCACTTTTTTTGCACACCTGCTACAGTGGTGCTGGTCACATTTATCTTATCCATTATTAAACAATTCCAGGCCACCAACAAGGTAAATAATACTTTATAAGCCACACCTATCAATCCCTGTCTTTCTAAAGAAGCTCCCATCTTCACTTTATGCTGTTAAGGTGCACTTGGCCTTTCTTTACAGCAAGAGAGCACATTGCCATACAGCAGCGCTTGGCATAATGACATGTAGAAATCACAGGCAGGATCAGTACAAGACCTCAGAAATCAGGATAGCAGAGGAAATTGCAGATTTTTATATTAGGGCGGTCTGTGTTTTCTTTATGCTTTTTAGCGGAAGAAGCAGAGGTAGGGTGTGAGAGCAGGACAGGATCCCGACTTCAGACTGTGTTGGCTGTGACCATCCTGCGGTATGGGGTAGCAATAGCAGAGAAAATACTTTAATGCTGTCCCAAATAGTCAGTTATAAACACATGATGCCCCTGCTAAACAGCCAAAACCTAGTACAAAGACTTGAAAATTTAGTGCAAAGAATATTTAAGAAAAAAAAAAGGAGAGGGTGCTGTAGAGTGCACTACAACGACTATGGTATTTAAAACCAAAAAGAAAGAAAAGTCCCTTAGTGCTCCTTTTAGCCCGTGTAGGATCATAAAATCACAGACAATCGCAAAATTGTGTAATATTAAAAACACATATAAACACAGTGGCTAATGAAAGGAGGGGATCACTTAAAAAAACGAACTGAATAAAACTCCCGCTTGTGGTTTTCTTTTCCTGGTAGGACTAAAACCTAGGGGTCAGGTTTGAGTGTATTAGGGGTCACAGAATCTTTCACCCGATTACCTCGTCCTTCCATTAATAAAAATAAAAAAAATACAATTCTGTGATTACTCACCTGTAGAATTGGTATTATGAGTATACAGTACGTCCTGCTCCAAATCTAATACTTACAGTTTTATTCCTGCAGATCTGGCACCAGGGGCAGAGCGTACTGATCTACCGCCAGCTGTACCACGTCTGCGAACTACACTCTTCTTGGCCACCTGGGGGGCACCAGAATTGCTGGCACCCCTTCCAGAGCAATCTTGCGTAGAACCCTGCCCAGCAGGGGGATTGGAGGGAAGACATACAGGAACTGAAAGCCCTGCCATGACATTGTTAGCGCATCCGAGGTCAAGGCCAGAGGATCCTGGGACAGAGAGATAAAGGCTGGGAGCTTGTGATTATGGCGGGACGCAAACAGATCCACATCTGGCCCCAACGGAGACACAGAGATTGGAACACTCTGCTGCATAGGGACCATTCTCCCTGGCGAGAGGTCCCCCTGCTCAGGGAGTCCACCAGGTGATTTTCCACCCCCGGGATGTTCACAGCTGATATGCAGGGGACATTGGCCTCCGCCCAAGTCAGGATCAGAGACACTTCCAGGAGGGCCCCCTTGCTCCGGGTCCCTCCCTGATGATTGATGTAGGCGACTGCCATCTGGTTGTCCGAGCGCACCTGAACAGGCAGGCCCCGAAGGTGAGTAGTCAAGTGAGCCAGAACTAGCCTGATCGCCCGCAGTTCCAAGACATTGATAGGTGTGTGGGCCTCCTGAGGGCCCCATCTCCCCTGGAACCGCAGGGACTTCCAGAAACCCCCCCAACCTGACAGACTGGCATCCGTGGTGACCATCTCCCAGGAAGGGGCAAGAAAGGATCTGCCCCCCAACAGGTTCCTTGAGTCCATCCACCACGAGAGGGACCTCCTGACCAGGGGGGGAGAGCACGCAGACCCTGTCCAGGGACGCTGGATCCTTGTCCCATACTGACAATAGGTGAAGTTGCAGGGGCCTCAAGTGGAACTGAGCATAAGGGACCGCTTCGAAGCATGCCACCATCAGGCCCACCAGCTGCATCCCCTGCCTGATGGAGGGATGGGGAAAAGCTAGGAGGGACTGAGCCTGTGCAATCAGACTGTCCACCTTCTGTTGAGGAAGGAAGATCCTTGCCTGAACTGTATCCAGATTCATTCCTAGGAATGGAATTACCAAGGAAGGGGACAGTGAGGACTTGGGGTGGTTGATCACCCATCCAAATGACTCCAGAGTAGACACCACCAGCTGCCTGATGTAGAGACTGGGAAGTGATGAGAATGTCGTCCAGATAGGGAAGCACGTGGACAACCTGACATCTGAGCAGAGACATCACGCCAGCCAGCACCTTGGTGAACACCCTGGCAGCTGAAGTGAGGCCGAAGGGCAAGGCCACAAATTGGTAGTGTTGATCCATCAGAGCGAACCTGAGGAACCTTTGATGACCTGGGAACACAGCTATATGAAGATAAGCATCTTTGATGCCCACAGAAGTCATGAAATCCCCTTGGCGCAGGGAACTGATGGCAGAGCGCAGAGTTTCCATGCGAAAGCGCCTGCCCCTGACAAACTTGTTGAGGATCTTCAAGTCCAGGATGGGCCTGACTGAACCATCTTTTTTGGGTACTGTGAATAGGTTGGAATAAAAGCCCTTGCCTTTTTCTCTTAAGGGGACCTGGCAGATGACCCACAGCTCCAGGAGGCCTTGCACTGCTTGCACTAGCTCCTGAGCTGACACAGGGTCCTGAGGAATCCGGGATCTGATGAATCTTGGAGGGGGATCGGCAGCAAACTCCAACTTGTAACCGGAGGACACTACCTCCTGAATCCACCGGTCTGAGACATGAAAGGGCCGAGATTGCCGCCTGTGCTGGGGTAACCTGCCTCCCTTAGCAAAAAGGTCCAGGCGGTCCCCAAACAGGCGCAGTCCTTTAAAGGGAAACCCAGTGAGGGCCTTTTTGGCAGCATTGTCAGCAGCCCACTGGCGCAGCCAAACCGAGCGGCGTATAGCCACCACAAGGGCAGAAGTTCTGGCACACATTCTGATGGTGTCATCCAATGCTGAGAGGACAAATTTTACAAAAACATCACAACTGGAGAGTGCATTAAACACCTCACAAGGCAAATCATCAGGGGCACTATCAAGCATATTTCTGATAAGGGTTCTAGTGGCCACAGCAGTAATGGCAGAGGCACAGACCAGGCTCAGCGCTGTCCCCGCACATGCAAAGGCGTGGGATGCCAGCTGGTCAACGCGCCGGTCCTCAGCATCCCGCAGGGTAGTAGAGTCAGGGGAATGCATGACAGAGGTGTTAGATAGCCTTAGGATCGGGGCATCCACCTTTGGGGGGGGGGGGGATGACCAACATTTAACCACCTCAGCAGGAAAGGGATACTTCCTATCCCAACTCTTTGGAACCCCGGGAAGTTTACTGGGGCGCTCCCATTCCTTGAGCACAAGGTTATGGAAATGTGCCTGCTCGGGAAATTCCAAATGTGATTTTGCTGTATGGAAAAGTTCCCCTCTTTGCCTGGGAGCCGCAACAGGGAGAGAGATGGACAGAAGCTCAAAAATCTGGGTCAATAATCTGTCAGTGTCATCCGGGGTCCGGGGATCAGAGCCAGAATCGTCATGACCCCTTGGTCTCTCGTCAGATGAGCCTGAATCAGAAAAGAGCTCCCCTTCATCAGACGGGGTATAGCGACAAAGATTCCAAAACTCCTCAGTTCCCATAGGGAAAACAGTGACATTAGGCGTCAAGTGCAACTTCGTAGCAGGGGCCTTATGCTCTAAGGACTTAGCAATCAACTGCTCAACAGTAGCCAGTCTAGAAGACACATCAGGCTGAGAATCCCCACTAGTATGCAACTCAGCAGGAGTGAGGTTTAAGCTTGGGGGAGTAGGCGAAGTGAAACGAGGTGCAGCCACTGGCAGGCCAGATTGCAATGCAAGCACCTGCTCAGCACAGGGTACACAGACCCGCGCCTTGTCAGCGTCAGCATGAGGCTGCCCACACGCTACACACAGCCGGTCTTGTCCCGAAGGGACCCCGGTCACATTATCCTGGGATGCCTCCATATGGTGATTATAGCGGCGCTAAGGATAAGGCCGATAAGGAATAATGCTAAATAGCAACCCCGGATGCCCCAATAGCCCGCTAGGGAAGTGGGAGTATTATTTTTACAAGGCCTACAAGTATACACTAATACAGGGCCGGGAGAAGCCAAAAGGGTTCGCCCCGCCTGAAAGACATAAGCAGACAAGACCTGTAAGCACACAGTAACAAAAGTGAAAGATATAAAGCCGCCCGCGAGGGCACTTACGGACCGCGGTAGGTAGGGGTCCGTTGCACATGGGCCAAAAAGGAAGGATAAAGATGACGTCGGTATACCTCGAGGGGCGGGCCGGTATCAGCGATGACGCGGAGCGCGCCAAAGACCAGCGCCCGAGGTAATGCCGCCGCCAAGCGCGGAACCAAGTCAGCGCGCGGCGGCAATTTTAAAAAGACAAGCCAGCGCGGTGGTTGACACAAGACTAACAGAATGGAAAAAAAGGTGTAAAACACAGAATGCATAGCATACATATTTACACCCTCCCCTCTTTTCCCCCGAAGACTACGAGGATGATGAGGGAGGACAGCGGCCACTTAAACAGGGCCCACCGATGGGCAGGGGCAAGGGGGCACTAGTGCGGGAGGGGCATCCGTAGAGGCTCACCATAAGCCTGAGCCGCCTAACCTTTGGTGGGGGATTGCGGTGGAGCAGCGCTCCTAAGCACCTAACAGCGTGCTGCCTACCTTCACCCGACCAGCGCAGCCAAGGCTGGGAGGCATATTACTAGTGGAAAAGGTGGGAATAGTCCTACAGGGCCGCAGGCTAATAGCCCCGCTCACCTGCGAGTAGAGAGCCATTTCTCGTCCTTCGCAGCCAGACTGCAGAGAAATTCTGGGGATTTGTGGGAGGTCCCCGGGTATTTGAGGGGCCGGGAGGAGCCTATTTTCGATGTCTCTGCAGTCCAGCGCCATCTGGCGGAGTATATCCCAACTGTAAGTATTAGATTTGGAGCAGGACGTACTGTATACTAAGAATACAGGCCTGGCTAGATATTTCTTGGATGCCGGGTGTATAAGTGACCCCTCCTCCTGCCATCCAGCATATTTTTTTTTATTTTTATAATTGGCCCATTTTTGTGCTCCTTTAAAGTGGTTAAAGTTAAAGTTTTAGGATCAGTCTCTGTGCAGCTGTACACAACAGGAGCATTGGAGCCTGACTATCCAGTACACACACACACCCCTATACACCGCATATACAGGGCGAATTGAATACATTTTAACCCAGACAGGAGCTGGCAATGCTCCTTTGTCCATTAGGCTAGTGCGCTGCAGGAAGAAGGATGTGCTAGAAGAGACCTACAGGGAAATAAAAAAAAAAGGTGTCAGCACCCGGCAAGGTGGGACAGCTGCCGGGGGCCCACTGACAGGGCCAATCTTTGGGGTGTGCGACGGTGCATGACCGGCGGAGGACTGGGAGGGCCACTCCACAGCTGGAGCCCACATCTTCTTCGCAGCGTGGTAGTGATGACTGAGGCGGTGGTGCAACTACTTTGCCTAGTGGGGACAACACTATGCAGCAATAAGGTTCCTCTGCTGCCTGTGCTGTTGGCCACCGGGGAGAGACGCAGGGGCCACTGGCTTCCTTCCACGCCCGCCGCAACTGAATGGCTGGCATGGCTGCGCACAGGCAAAGGATGCGAGTGATGCCGCGTGCCACTCGTGTGTGGGGATTGGGATTTCATTCAGTTTCTCCAGCCGTACAATAACATGCACAGTCAGAGAAGCTGATTGGACAAGAGGCCACGCATGAGCCGTTGGACAGAGGAAAGGCGAGTTTACTGGGTGAATGGCTGGGTTCCACACAACGGGGCATCGGGGCATCTCCATTTAGATTCCAGGGGAGGAATTGCTGGGTTTTGTTCTGCTTTTAAGTTCCCCACCCCAGCTGATTTCCAATCCCTGGAGCATTCCAACCTGTGATACCCTACTGTGTGAAACCCCCTGGGATCGTTGGCATACCCACTATGCAAGCAATTGCACCCCTGGGTTTTGATCCGCTTAACACGGGGCATCTTAATTTGGGAGGCCCATGTTTGAGTTAATGGCCAAACCAGGGGGGTTCTATCACAAACTGGCGATCCCACATCGCCAGTTCGAAGAAAGTAATGTATGAATGGGGGGTTCACAGACAGGGGCATCCAAAATCAGGAGTCTCCAAGGTCAAGTTTAAAGGGGTTTGGTGCGCATCAAAGTAGGTGGACGAAAAAAAGAGTTTTGGTCCAAATAGCATGATCCTTAGGGGGCATCAAGATTTGGGCTGTCCCTCAGTGATGTGACGCGACTCTTCACCACAAGGGAGCCAACTGAGAACATGCCGCCCAAGGGCTCACATAAACCTGGAGCCAGCCCTGTAATAATATATATATATTATACTATATAATATATATATATATATACAGACAGACTATATACTATATAATATATATATATATCTCTATCATCATTCCACACACACAATCATCAGCTATACACACACACTGAACATCAGATTATATATGCATCATGTCTGTGCTCCTCCATAGTCCTCATACAGCTCTGTAATAACAGGCTGCTCTGGTAGAGAAACAGTCTCCAGGGACTTCCTGAGTGCTGGTGAATCTGACCAATACATCTACAATGTACAGGAACCGCAGCTATGAAGGTCATTAGATCCATTGCTGTAGAGGGCTGCATCTACAGAAAGAACCAGAAAATGACCCTCTACACTTCCGTCTCATTAGTATCAGTTCAAAAACATTTCACATTCACTAATGGAGAGCGCAGGCCTTGCTGGAAGATCAGTCATCCCATGTACAATACGAGCCGGAAATTTCCTTTGAGAAAATTAAATCCAAACAACCAAAATTGGTATAGCTAGAATCTGTAACTTTTCAATTTTCATTACTTATTTTAGAATCGGTTGCCTTCTATAGTCTCATTATTCCATATTCTGATTGTTTCTCATTAGTATTATTATATACGGTAATTTTTAGATTAAATGAAATGTTAAATAAATAATATTAAATATTATCAGCCCCCAAAAAATATATATAAATCCGTGTATATAAATATAAGAAAATATATTTAAAAAATATAAAAAATAAAAAAAATATCAGAAATTATTTAATTATGAAATTAAAAAATCATTAAAAATATAAATTATTAAATTATTATAATTATATTATTGAAAAAAAAAAATATATATATATATATATATATATATATATATATATTATTATATATATATTAGGGGAATTCTCATTCTATATTCTTCCTAAAGCAGTTTGCAAAGATTTTTATTGTTACTTTCTATTTTGTGAAAAAAGACAAAAAGTGTTAGAAGGAAGATGATTGCTGTAGTTCCTCCAGTGAACAGCAGGAGGACATTGACGGAGAGCCCCCCCACATCTTTACTTAAACCAGACCTTCAGCATCATGTCATGAAAAGCCCAAACCTTTTAAAAAAAAAAACAAACTTTTCCCCAGCAGCTAAAATTAATATATTTTAAGTTTTTAGTTACTTGCTTTTTATTCTTTCCTCAACTGGGCTGCAACCCTGTTCAGGACTCTAGGATACGGGCGCCCCCATCTTGTCTCAGAAGCATCACATACTGGGAAGAGGAGAGGAGGGCAAAAGTACAGGGGGGGCGGGTTATAGCTGTGCTTTCCACAGACTAAGCAGAGCTGGGGTCAGGAAAAGGACAGAAATCCGAGAATGCCAAGCAGCACAAGCAGAAGACACTTCCACTTCCTTTTTGCAGGCAGCCTGAGACTCTCTAATTCAGACTCTGCAAATATGTGGATCACAACCTAATGCTCCAGTAGCTAAAGCATACCTTCCAACTTTTCAGGGTGGGAAAGAGGGATCAGGGACCAAATCAGGGACAGTTGGGAGGGATGGCTAAAGGGTTACTGGCAGTGTTCACAGCTGGGGAGGTGATAACTGCTGTGTGATTTAGCCAAAGCTGCCGATTAGCAGTGGAGGGATGCTGGGACTTGTAGTCCTTGGTTGTTTCTCAAGGCCAGCAAAGCCGCTCCCACAGGAATGTGGCCGCTGCTCGCGCATTCGCTGTTGGACCGGGAACGAAGGTGAGTTTTTGGACGATCTGGAGGGTTCCCACAGCGGGACACCCCCCGATCGCTTTAATTAATTTTTTCATTAGTGCAATAATAAAAATATATTAAAAAAAATACAAAAATATTTTTCCCACAGTAAACCTTGAGAAAAAAAAAAATTTCACGGTGTTGAATCAGCCATAATGCGACAATTTAGTTTTAACTGAACTAATTAGCATATGGCAAACCATTCACCATAATACTACTTTCTGTTAGTCTTTTTATCAGTATTGGGCAAAGGCTCTGCTTTAAACCGGACCTTCACCATGATTTATTGAAAAGCCCAAAACCTTATAAAACGATTCCCCAGCATCTAAAATTAATATATTTCAAGTTTTTAGTCACTTACTAATTATTCTTTCCCCCACTGGGTTGCAACTCTGTTCAGGACTCTAGGATACAGGAGCCGCCATCTTGACTCAGAAGCATCACACTTACTAAGGAGAGGAGAGTGGGATAAAGTACAGGCTGGCGGGTTATAGCTGTGCTTTGCTCAGACAGAGCAGAGCTGGGGTCAGGAAAAGGTCAGCAATCCCAGAATGCAGAGCAGCACAGTCAGAAGACACTTCCTGTTTGCAGGCTGCCTGATGTCCCATGAGCCGCCATCTTTGATGTTTAAAGGCTCATAACATTCAGTAGATGCAGGTAGGATAATGTGAGCAATCTGTATGTACAGGGTGTGGGACCCATATAAGATAGGCTCTTATTCAGAGTGAAAGTCCACTTTAAGCATTGTATTGCACCCCATGGTCAAGCATGCTCACTGTCTGTTATAAGGGATTGGGTGTTACCGCACACTGCCTGTTATAGGGGATTGGGTGATACTGCACACTGCCTGTTATAGGGGATTGGGTGATACTGCACACTGCCTGTTATAGGGGATTGGGTGATACTGCACACTGCCTGTTATAGGGGATTGGGTGTTACCGCACACTGCCTGTTATAGGGGATTGGGTGATACTGCACACTGCCTGTTATAGGGGATTGGGTGATACTGCACACTGCCTGTTATAGGGGATTGGGTGATACCGCACACTGGCTGTTATAGGGGATTGGGTGATACTGCACACTGGCTGTTATAGGGGATTGGGTGATACTGCACACTGCCTGTTATAGGGGATTGGGTGTTACCGCACACTGCCTGTTATAGGGGATTGGGTGATACTGCACACTGCCTGTCATAGGGGATTGGAGGGGATTCTGCACACTGCCTGTTATAGGGGATTGGAGGGGATTCTGCACACTGCCTGTTATAGGGGATTGGAGGGGATTCTGCACACTGCCTGTTATAGGGAATTGGAGGGGATTCTGCACACTGCTTGTTTTAGGGGATTGGAGGGGATTCTGCACACTGTCTGGTATAGGGGATTGGAGGGGATTCTGCACATTGCCTGTCATAGGGGATTGGAGGGGATTCTGCACACTGCCTGTCATAGGGGATTGGGCGATACTGCACACTGCCTGTCATAGGGGATTGGGCGATACTGCACACTGCCTGTCATAGGGGATTGGGCGATACTGCACACTGCCTGTCATAGGGGATTGGGCGATACTGCACAATGCCTGTCATAGGGGATTGGGCGATACTGCACAATGCCTGTCATAGGGGATTGGGCGATACTGCACAATGCCTGTCATAGGGGATTGGGCGATACTGCACACTGCCTGTCATAGGGGATTGGGCAATGCTGCACACTGCCTGTCATAGGGGATTGGGCAATGCTGCACAATGCCTGTTATAGGGGATTGGGCAATACTGTACATTGGCTGTTATAGGGGATTGGGCGATGCTGCACACTGCCTGTTATAGGGGATTGGGCAATGCTGCACACTGCCTGTTATAGGGGATTGGGCAATGCTGCACACTGCCTGTTATAGGGGATTGGGCAATACTGTACATTGGCTGTTATAGGGGATTGGGTAATACTGCACACTGCCTGTTATAGGGCATTTGTAGGGGAGGGGGGATTCTGCACACTGCTTGTTACAGGGCATTGGGGTGATACTGCACACTGCCTGTTATAGGGGATTGGGCAATACTGTACATTGGCTGTTATAGGGGATTGGGCGATGCTGCACACTGCCTGTTATAGGGGATTGGGCAATACTGTACATTGGCTGTTATAGGGGATTGGGTGATACTGCACACTGCCTGTTATAGGGCATTTGTAGGGGGGGGGGGATTCTGCACACTGTTACAGGGCATTGGGGTGATACTGCACACTGCCTGTTATAGGACATTTTGAGGGGGGGGGGATTCTGCACACTGTGTTATAGGGGATTGGGGGGGGATTCTGCACACTGCTTGTTAATGGTGATGGGGGGGTTCTGCCCACAGCCTGTTATAGTGGATTGGGGAGAATGGGGGAATTCTGCGCACTACTCATTATAGGGGAATTGAGAACTGCAAAGAGAATTATTGACGTTCCTTTTTCTATCACTGGAAACTCATTTTAAGTGCATTAAGAAAATCACGAGTGACCCATCCCACCATTTCTTCAGTCTGTTGCTCTCAGGCCACATATATAACATTGGATCGTCTAGGACCACCAGGCACTCAAACAGTTTCTTCCCTCCGCCAACCAATGTCCTGAACTCGAACTTAATATAAACAACTGTAAAATCCCTTGTATTGTATTAAGATTATGTTCTTAAACTGCTTCTTACCAGAAACATACTGTATATCACCAAGGATTTCCTGTTAATGTTAGTGAAACCTCAATGCCAAAAAAAATACAATTCTGTGAAACTCACCTGTATTGTTTTCGAATATATCCAGTCCAGGTCGTCTCCAAAAGTAAAGACATGTGGGTAGTCCGCCACAAGGTGGCGCAGTTACTGCAAGATCCAACGCTGTAACTCCTCTCGGCTCCCTATAAAAGGAGCTGTCTCAGTAGATTTCCCAGAGGTAAAAAAGCAGCAATAAAAGACAGGCCGCGAGGCCAATAAACCATAGTAATTCACATAGCTTCAGCATGTACTCTCGCCAACAAAAAACCTTAAAGACAACAGTCCAATACAAAGAAGGCAATCACCAAAAAGGCAAATAAGAGATAATGAACAAGGGCGGGGTGGGACGACCTGGACTGGATATATTCAAAAACAATTCTACGGGTGAGTTTCACAGAATTGTATTTTTCACTATATCCAGTCCAGGTCGTCCCAAAAGTAATGACATGTGGGACATCCAAAAGCAGTGTCCATAAGGGCGGGATCCCCAGTGCGGAACAGCAAATAGTTCATTTCACTACCGCCTGAAGCACCTTTCGGTCAAAGACGGCAAAGGCCCTCACGTCAACCCTGTAAAATTTGTAAGGGTATGAACAGAAGACCAGTAGCGGCCTTACAAACTAGTTAAACAGAGGCCTGGTGCTGAAAAGCCCAGGAAGCACCAATTGCTCTATTAGAATAAGCTGTAACACGAAAAGGGGATTCCTTCCCCTTGGCAGAATATGCTTGCATCTCCACCTGTCAGATCCACTTACCGAGAGTGGACTCAGCCGGAGGTAAGCCCTTTCTGGAACCCTCAGTGAGAACAAATAGCGAATCCGATTTGCCAGTCGCAACCAGGCAGTATTTAATGGCTCTGACCGCATCCAAGGCCTAGAGGGTCCTTTCCTTAGAATAAGTAGGTGCTGGACACAAGGAAGGTAAGACAACTACCTCATTAAGGTGAAAGAGAGAAACGACCTTAGGCAAAAAATTTTAAAGAGGTTTAAAGCGAAACACCACCTTATCCTTATGCAGCTCAAAATAAGGAGGCCTCATACAAAGCGCGGCCAGCTCTGACACGTGACGCACCGAGGAGACAGCCACCATCTATCTAGTAACCGGAGGACACTACCTCCTGAATCCACCGGTCTGAGACATGGCGTCTCCAGACATGAGCCAAGAGCCGAAACCGTCCCCCCACCCGGATGGGTGAGGGTGCCCCTTCATGCCTGAGGGGGCTTGGGGGAGGACTTAGTCTTGGGACCCCAGGGGGTGCCAGGGCGGCCACGTCCTCTGCCCCTGCCCTAAAAATCTCCACGGGCTCCAGCAAAGCAAGCTCCCGGTCCAGTTCTGGAGCCCCTGAAGGAAGGAGAAAAGGCACCTGACCCCGAAAAGGACCGAGGTTGCCTTCTACGCTGAGGTAACTTGCCTCCCTTAGCAAACAAGTCCAGACGTTCACCAAAGAGGCGCAGCCCCTTGAATTAGCAGCGTTATCAGCTTCCCACTGGCACAGCCAGACTGAGCGGCGTATCCCCACCAAGGCAGAAGCCCTGCCACACATTCTAATGGTATCATCCAAGGCAGAGAGAACATATGCAACAAATTCCTCACAACGCAGAAGAGCTCTATACTCTTCAATACCTGCATCATCAGGGGCCCCATCTAAGAGACCCCTGAGCAGGCTTTTAATAGCAACAGCCGTAATGGCAGAGGCACAGGCAAAGGCATGGCAAGCCAGCTGATCAATGTGCCTGTCCTCCCCATCCCTCAGTGTAGTAGAGTCAGGGAAATGCATGACGGATATGTTGGACAACCCCAGAACTGGTGCATCCACCTCGGGAGGACATGACCACCGTTTAACCATCTCAGCAGGAAAAGGATACCGCTTATCCCAACTCTTTGGCACCCCGGGGAGCCGGCTAGGTCGTTCCCACTCCTTGAGCACCAGATTATTAAAGTGAGCTTATTCAGGAAACTCCAAGCGTGGTTTAACAGTATGAAACAGCTCCCCCTGCTGCCGCGGAGCCACGGCAGGAGGAGAGATACAGAGTACATAAAAAATGTGAACTAAAAGCCTGTCAGTATCATCTGAGGCCCATGGGTCAGGCCCAGAATCGGCACCATACCCCCTGGGTTGTTCCTCAGATGATTCTGAATCAGAAAACAATTCTCCCTCTTCCAGGGGGGTATAACCGGTAACGTAAAAAAATTCCTCAGCCTCCATAGGAAAGAGGGAAACACCAGGTGAAAAATGCCGCTTCTTAGCAGAAGCCTTACGCGGGCAGAGCCAGCAATATGTCTCTCAATGCTGGCCACCCATGCAGCCAAATCAGGTTGAGACTTCCCACTGGTATGCACCTCACTGGGAGTCAGATGTAAGCGTGGGGAGGTAGGCGAAGCCCGAGGGGGCGCAGGCCCAGCCACAGGTAACCCAGACTGCTGCGCAAGCGTCTGCTGGGCGCAGGGTACACACACCCTGACATCACTTATAGGGGATACCCCACACGTCACACACAGCCGGGCTTGTCCCGAAGGAACCCCAAGCACATTATCCTGAGAAGCCTCCATATGGTGATTATTGTGGCACAATAGGCCAATTGGGAATGACGCCAATAAGGCTACCCGGGATGCCCCAATAGCCCGCTAGGGAAGTGGGAGATATACAATACAATAGCCCTCCAATAAGGAGTTAACGCCAAATAGAGGGGATAGGACCAAGAGAAACCACCAAAAAGTTTGAACCGCCTGTAAGACATAAAACAAAGAACCCGTAAGCATAATACAATGAAAGGTAAAGAAAAGCCAGCCCGCAGGGGCACTTACGGACCACGATAGAGGGACGCCAGACACGCAGCACAGGAGCTCCAAAATGGCGCCTGCATATACCTCTAGGGGTGGGCCGCGGAGAAGTGATGTGGAAAACGTCATCCGCAAGGCCCACCCCCCAACCCCCCCCCCCCCCCCGAAGTGCGTGAAAATGCGCCCCCGTGACAAGGCCAGCCAATGACGGCGATGTCGCCGCCGTCCGCGGAGTGGAGTACAAGCGCACGGCGGCGGCGGTAATAGCAAAACCAGTGCAACCAATGTAAAACACATAGCAAAAAACACACAGTAATATATATACCCCCCCCCCCCCCCCCCCAGGAGATCTACCCAGGGAGAGCGAAGGGGAAGAAGCGGACCTAAGAGGAGCCTAACTGAGGGGACAGGGGGCGAGGGGCAAGCGGCCGCGGGAGGGGCATCCCATAAGGCTCACCACGGGCATGTACGCCTACCCTTTGGTGGGGGACTGCGGTAGGAGCAGCGCTCCTTAGCACCTAGCAGCTGTGCTGCCTACCATCACCCCACCAGTGCAGCCTAAGCTGGGAAGCAGAGAAAGGAACGGGTGGGAATAGTCCTACAGGGCCGCAGGCTAATAAGCCCCGCTCACCTGCGAGTAGAATGAGCCATCTTCTAGTCATCGCAGCCCAGACTGCAGAGAAGAACTGGGGAATTTGTGGGAGGTCCCTGGTATATATGGGGCCGGGAGGAATATCTTCAGGAACAGGACGTGCTGTATACTTAGAATATTCCTTATGTGCCTTATGTGTATCCTGTATATACTTGGCGATTAAATGGATTAATAAAAAGGTGCTGGGGATGCGGTCGCTCTCACTCTCCATTGTAAAACAATTAGAGCGGTTTGCCGAATGACAGACACAGCATATGGCTCTGAAGAAAGAGAACCCGCACATGCGCCATTGGATTGGGGGAAGGTCAGCTGTGTGATCTGGGGGGGGGGGGGGGTTCACACAGTGGGGCATCTCAATCCAGGAAGCCAGAGACCAGCCATTTTTTGCCAATTGTTTAGATTCCAGGGCCGGTTGCCCTGGGTTTTGGTTCTGCTTGAAGAATCTTCATCTGTCATTGACTGGGCATACAATTTCTGAGCAGCGGTCACACAATCTGTGCCATGACATGGGCTGGAAGGTCTCATCCTAAATCATGGCAGAAGTAGGTCATCACTCCTATCCATCAATTTATTGGTACAGCATCATATCGTGATCTTCAACGATTCCACGGTTCATTTCAGAAAACATCTTGCCCAGCCCAGGGCTCACCCCATCCAGGCACTGGGAGCGGCGGTGCCCCAACCCTCTGCTCAACAGTCGCTTTGCATTGTGCACCTGACACACCCAGCTGCCAGTGTTGTCAAATTTTACAGTTCATTAGATAGAGCAATGATGTTTGTACAAGGCCTTTGTTATTGCTGGCGATACGGCTGGCTGCACCTTAAATAAATCCCGCACTCGAGGCAGGCAGCGTTCAGTCACTGGTCAGGTGGAGTCCTGTAATTCATCTCCCAGTAATGCAAACCTGCTTTAAAATGGATGGACACTAAATGAACTTAAGTAACATAAATCCCTACCCATGGTGGTCAATTCCTCTGGCAGGACACCACAGGTTTAAGTGGAGCAAAACCCAGGATTTGTACTATCCTGGGTTTGGTCAGATTGCCCACTGTGTAAAAACCCCCTGGTACCCGATTGCACTCAGCCTTCCTTGGTCCTACGGTGCATGCGCAGCCTCTCGCCCAATCAGCGTGCTCGGATCCGCTCACATCCGCTCGTCTAAGGCGAGCGCGCTGACAGCCACATCCCCCGCTACCCTCTAACAGGGAGCACGCCCGCCATTCACAAATGTCTGGCGTGGGCATGCGCCCTGCTAGAGGGATAGTGGGGATGTGGCTGCGGCACGCGCATGCCCCGTTGGACCGGAGAAGAATAGTATATGGGCGACCTGGGGGGGTCAAGGTATGCCAGGGACCAGCACCCTGCAATCAACACAGAAGCGGCTGGTGTTAAGGGACTTAAAGCAGATCAAAACCCACTGAACTTGTGAAATACATTTGGCGAAAGCCCCTGCCGATACTCTTTTTATTAGGGTGTAGAACTAGAAATGGATATTTTCCATTTCAAAAAAGGACCAATGAGACCTATGAGAATCCAGAGCAGGCATACCCCCCCCCGGGGCACCCCGACCGGGGGTGCCCTGCTGTGTGAAACCCCCCCCAGGTCACCCGAGCACTCATTTTTGTCCCGGTCCAATGGTACATGAGCGAGCAGCAGGCGCATCCCTGCTATCACTTTAGCAGGGCACCTGCCCACAGCAGGCATCTGTAAATGGCCAGTGAGGTCATGCTCCCTGTTAAAGTGTAGCAGGGATGCGACCGCCAGCACGCTTGGATCTGCTCTCATTAGCAGAGCTCCTGGACGAAGAGACTCAAGCAGATCCAAGCGTGCTGATTGGACGAGCGTCCATGCATGCTGGTGTGTAAATGGCTGGTGCAGTCATGCTCCCTGTTAAAGGGTAGCGGGGGATGCGGCCACAAGCGCGCTAGGCTCTCTCACGTTAGAAGAGCACCTGGACAAAGGTGCTCAAGCGGATCCGAGTGCACGGATTGGATGAGCGTCCGCGCATGCGCCTTAGGACCAGGGCCGATTGGGGTGCCTGAGAGGCAAGGACCAAAACCCAGGATAGTCAAAATCCTGAGTTTTGGTCCACTTTAAGACCAAAAACATAGCTCGACAAAATGGGCTAACAATTAGTAACATAGTATGTAAGGCTGAATAAAGACTTTTGTCCATCCAGTTCATCCTGTTTATCCTTCCAGTGGTCTAGTAGCCATAGCTGGAAATGTTATTACATGCAAGGAAGGCATCCCGGCCACTATAGATCTCCTTCCAGTGGTCTAGTAGCCATAGCTGGAAATGCTATTACATGCCAGGAAGGCATCCTGGCCACTATAGATCTCCTTTCAGTGGTCTAGTAGCCATAGCTGGTAATGTTATTACATGCCAGGAAGGCATCCCGGCCACTATAGATCTCCTTCCAGTGGTCTAGTAGCCATAGCTGGAAATGTTATTACATGCCAGGAAGGCATCCCGGCCACTATAGATCTCCTTTCAGTGGTCTAGTAGCCATAGCTGGAAATGTTATTACATGACAGGAAGGCATCCCGGCCACTTTTGAACATTTTTACTATATCCATCATTACTATCTCCTCTGGCAGCTTTCCATAGTCTCACTGCTCTTACAGAGAAGAATCCCCTTCTATGTCGGTGGAGAAAGCACCTTTCCTCTAACCTTAGTGGATGCCCTCGGGTTATAGTTACACTCCGGGGTATATATAGATTGTGGGACAGATCTTTGTATTGACCCTGAATATATCTATACATAGTTATTAGATCACCCCTCAAGCGTCTTTTTTTCTAAACTAAATAAACCTAATCTTTCAGGGTGCTCTAGTCCCCGCACTCCTTTTATTAACTTTGTTGCCCTTCTTTGAACGCGCTCCAGTTCTGATATGTCCTTCAGCACAGGTGCCCAGAACTGTACACATTACTCCATATGGGGTCTGACCAGTGACTTGTACAGGGGTAAAATGATGCTCTTTGCCTGCTATATCCCTTTGAATCTGCTTTGCAAGCTACTGACATGGAACCTGTAGACAAATAAGCAGCTCAGATTGTTCACACTGATCAAACTGCAATAAACTATGGCCTAGAAATCCAAATTTACTACAGAGGCTATTTGATGGAAGGGGTGAGGCGGGTCAAGGCAGTAGGTTACAGAGAACCCTTCTCACCATCATCATAAACTGATAAAAGTTTTTACCTGGAGGTCAGCCAGCGACGCTTCCTGCCTGGCAAAGCTGCATCATAGCCATTGCCAAAGGTTCATAGGTATACAAACTGGGAGGACAGCCAACCCTCTCATTTTGCCAACAAAACAGAGACTTTTATATTTTGTTTCATAAAAGAAACTATTGATGGCCAACTGGGTTAAAGAAGGAAAGAAAAAAAAAGCTTTTATGATGAAGATTGATCTGAAACAAAATGCAGCACTCTAGTGCTGGTTAAATGCTTCGTTCATAATTCATAAGAGCCGCCTCGCAGTCTCATTGTAACCGAATGTGCTCGCGTCTGTATTATAAGTGAGGACATGTGAGAAGCAGCTGCTGCCCAGCGCTTCCACCGCACTCTACTATCAGATCCAAAGCGCGGCCCATTATGTTCAAGAGCTCCAATTGTGCCTCGCTGAGGATACGCAAAAACCAGGCAATCAGCTATTTATTATAATAATAATACTAAAAAGAAAAAAAAAAAAGAAAACCACAATAGAAAAAGGCAATTCGGGATCTTTTTAAAGACCCATAAATGTAATCTAATATCTGATGAAAAAAGGCCATTAAATTTCGACACTCCTGTACATCAAAATCCATGAAGGGCTGCCGATTGGCTGGAAACATTTCACATCTCAAACTATAAATCAAACTCAAATCTATATTCGGGGCCCCTCTATGTAACCATTATTGTCTCCCAGGGACAGTTCAAAACATTTATACTGTCAGTTTTTTCCTACACACGTCAGACTACTGTAGAGGAAAGAACAACGCTCACATTGAACTAATGGCATCATCATCATCAAGCTACGGAGATCCACCAACAGAGCCAGCAGCAGTTATTATGGACATGTCCCTGGAGGCACAGTTAGTATCTGGTATGGCCACCACTTGCTACCAACATAGAAGAAACTGGCTCAATTTCCCCATTTCCCCTCCAGCTGTCTTACAGGCATGGCCGTCCTTAAAGTGGACAAACACCGAGAGGTGATCGGCCTGGAAATCTATAAGATTCCCGGGCCGATCACCTCCCACCACGTGGGACATCCGAGATCGGGATGTCCCGCGGGGTGAAACCCCCCCAAACACCCCAAATCACCTACCTTATCTTCCGCCGCCGCCGCCTCCCTCGCGCCCCTCTAGGCGTGCGCGCCCCCGCGCCGGCCGTCTGTGAATGGCTGGCACGGGCGCGCGCGCGCCAAAAGTGACGCGAGGGAGGTGGTGGCGGCGGAGGCCGCTTGGACGTTCCTGTTCCCCGCCTGGACGTTGGCGGGGATTGGACCGGGCAGTCACGTGGGAGCGGGGAGAGGTGAGTTTATTGGGGTTTCTGGGGTGCCCCGCCGAAGTGGACCAAAACCCAGGATAGTCAAAATCCTGGGTGTTGGTCCACTTTAAAGCAGACCTTCACCCTGAATAAGAGCATAGCTTATATGTACATACTGATTGCTCACGTTAAAAATCATCCTACCTGCATCTACTGTATGTTATGAGCCTTTAAACATCCAAGATGTTGGCTCATGAAGCATCAGGCAGCCTGCAAACAGGAAGTGCCTTCTCTGCATTGCTCTGCATTCTGGGATTGCTGTCCTTTCCATGACCCCTCTGTCTGTACAAAGCACAGCTATAACCCCCGCCCCCTGCACTTCTCTCCCCCCTCCTCTCCTCAGTATGTGATGTTTCTGAGTCAAGATGGAGGCGCCAGAGTCCTGAACAGAGTTGCAGCCGAGTGGGAATAATAATAAGTAGGTGACTTAAAACTTAAAATATATATTAATTTTAGATGCTGGAGAATATTTTTTTTAAGGGTTTGAGCTTTTCATTAAATCTTGCTGAAGGTCCAGTTTAAACCGGACCTCCAGCATGATTAAGTAAAAAGGCCAAACCCTTAAAAAAAATTCTCCATTCTGTTCAGCACACTAGGATACGGGTGTCGCCATCTTGAATCGGGATAAAGTGCAGGGGGCGGGGTTATAGCTGTGCTTTGCCCAGACAGAGCAGACTTGGGGTCAGGGAAAAGACAGCAATCCCAGAATATAGAGCGACACAGTCAGAAGACACTTCCTGTTTGCAGGCTGCCTGATGCACCATGAGCCACCATCTCGGATGTTTAAAGGCTCATAACATGCAGTAGATGCAGGTAGGATGATTTTTAATGTGAGCAATCTGTATGTACAGGGTGTGGGAAACATATAAGACAGGCTCTTATTCAGGGTGAAGGTTCCGGATTAATGTCAGCAATCTGTATGTACAGGGTGTGGGAAACATAAAATGCTCTTACTCAGGGTGAAGGTCTGCTTTGAAACGGACCAAAACCCAGGATTTTGACTATCCCAGGTTTTGGTCTTTGCCCCGCTGTGTGAAACTCCCCAGGTCGCCAACTCCAACTCACTGGTCCTACAGCAAATGTGCAGCCTCTGGACCAATCCTCATGCTCAACTGTACGGACGCAAACATGTCTAGACTTGTCCAAGCACTCGAGTCCAGCCAAGTGCAATGACGGGTGCATCCCTGCTACCCTCTAACAGGGAGCGTGCCTGCACCGGCCATTCACAAATGCCAGGCGCTCGCTCTACTAAAAAGTATAGCAGGGAGCGGCCGCTGCTCACACATTCGTTGTTGGATTAGGGGAGCAATTAAGTTTAATGGGAACCCTTAAAGTGGACCAACACCCAGGGGAGATCTTAGATTCCCGGGCCGATCAGATCCCTCCCCGCGGGGCATCCGAAATCGGGATGTCCCGCGGGGTGAAACCCCCCCCGGAAACCCGACAATCCTACCTTTTCCACGTTCCAGCGGCGCATGCGCGTCCGCCGCCTCCCGCGCGTCCCTCTGCGCTCCCTGTAAGAGGGGACGCGCGGGAGGCGGTGGCGGACGCGCTCTGCCAGCGGGGATTGGCTGCAGCAGTCACGTGGGAGCGGGGAGAGGTGAGTTTTCGGGGCTTTCTGGGGGGTTTCACACAGCGGGGCACCCCGCCGAAGTGGACCAAAACCCAGGATAGTCAAAATCCTGGGTGTTGGTCCACTTTAAGGGTTTCACACAGGGGGGCAATCTGGATGCCCCAGGAAGAGGGGGCTTTGGTCCACTTTAATGAGGACAAAATCATTTTGAGTGCCGTTCCTCCTTGGAAGTTTACCAGCACGGCAAACCGATTTGATTGATTTGGTGTGGCACCCCTTGGGTTTCCACAGATACCGTAAAGGGACTTGGCACTGTCCTAAACGGTTTTCAGTTTTTAAATTCAAGAATAAATGTTTCTCTGAAAATAACCCCTATCCCAAAAGTTGATTTTTCACCACTTTCACAAATGATTTGAAATATAAGCCCTCCCCCTAAAAGAAGCCCTAGCCACAGACAGTCCGCCCCTACAAACTCGCTTTGCACAGATGGGGCGGACATATACCAACACGTAGTATCAGTATCACGTAGCATCTTTCCCCTATTGAGGCACACTTTTAAAGTCATGGGGCAGTGACTGATTTTATTATTATTTTAGTATTTATTATTAAGACATCCCATGAAAATAAGCCCTATCATCTTTTTCAGAGCAGAAGCACAGCAGATCTATAAGATCCCTGGGCCAATCGATTCCCTCCTTCCCGGGGAACCCAAAATCAGGATGCCTTGCTGTGTGAGCCGCTGGCCTTAGACGCAGTTTTAGACGACATGATGTCAGCGGCTCCAAGTGCGCTGATTGGACGAGCAGGCGTGGATGCACCGTAGGACCGGAAAGAGGTGAGCGAGTTTGGGCAATTTGGGGGGTTTTACACAGCGGCACCCAAAACCGGGGTCCTCCGGGGGGAAAGGACCAAAACCCAGGATAGTCAAAATCCTGGATTTTGGTCCACTTTAAGAAAAGGAAACAGGGCACAAAGTAGAGAATGTGGAAAAGGGGAGAGGTAAAAAGAAAAATATGGGGGGGCACATAAAAGGGAGAAGGACAGAAAGGGAAAGACACAAACAAGTAAAAAAAAGGAGGAAAGAAAGAAAAAGGAGGAAGTGTGGAGGAAAGATCTATGAGTATTTTCAGGGGTAGCTCAATAGTTTCTCCTTATAGAGATACTGGGACGGGGGGGGCACCAGTCACACCCTTCAGGTTTCTGTCTCAGTAATCCAGCCTGGGCATAGCGATGATCAGATTAGGCTTGGCAGTACCATACGATTCCATGTCTTTTCACAGCCCATACGCCTTTGTGGTTTCGGCCATGTTTAAAGTCAATGATTGATCCTAACCTTTGCAACTCTTCAAACCTAAACTGCCTTCTGTTAATAACCAGGCCAGTTAACTCAACTGTGCGTGTCAGTTAATAATAATGAGCCGCTGACTGTTAACACAAAACAAATGGCTTTTTGGCTTCTATGAAGGTCGCTTCTGATAACCCTGTCAGGTTGAAATTGGATGGAACCATTTCCATTTCACCAGGATACCTAAAAAAAAACTGGCTCCCCCTAAGGACTTCCAGCATGGATGCACAACCTCCAGCCTGGGGGGGGGGGGGGCACATGTGGCCCGCAGCACCCCTAAGAAGTTAGCGAGCAGAGCTTTCCTTGCAGTGCAAGCTGCTGACCACTAGAGAGCAGAGTGTCTCTAATTTCCAAAGCAAAAAGTGGGTCACCGATAAACTTCTCTGTAGAGGTGGCCGACACACATGTGCTACTGGAATTTTGTTTGTGCTGGGTCTGGAGATGCCCAAAGTAGACTCACTCCAGCTCACCACTGCCCACCTCACCTCTACCTATCTCTATCCACCACTTTTACTATCTCACCTCTGCTCATCTCACCTCACCTCTGTCCATTGCTTCTCTTACCATTTTACTTCTGCTTCCCTCACCCATTACCACTTAGCCTCTGCTGAAAAAAAACGTTCCCTGACTTATTATTGCCCACTCCTTATCTCTACCCACCTCTGGTAATCTTAAAGGAGCACTATCGCGAAAAATGGGCCAATAATAAAAATCCATATAAATATGCTGGATGGCAGGAGGAGGGTTGACTTATACATCCGGCATCAGGAAATATCCAGCCAGGCTTGATTTTTTTATTTTAATGGAAGGAAGAGGATATCACGGGTGACAGGCGCCGTCACCCCTGAATATTATTCCTACCAGGAGAAGAAAACCCACAAGCTTGGTAGGGGTTTTAAATAGTTCATATGTATAAGTGACCCCTCCTCTCATTAGCCAACGTGTTTATATGGATTTTTAATATTACACAATTTTTGCGATAGTGCTACTTTAACTCTTCCACTTCATTTCACCCCACCTCTGCATATACATAAAGGCATTCACAGCTTACATTTTTGGATGCTTAAAGGCTCAGAAAATGCAGGTAGGATGATTTCTAATGTGAGCAATCTGTATGTAGGGGGAAACATGTAAGATAAGCTCTTATTCAGGGTGAAGGTCTGGCTTATAAAGAAATCAAAATAAGACTGGGTATAGTAAAAATGGACCGGGTGTCTGGTCCATGTGGTAGCCATCTAAAAAGGTGCTAAACTCAGCAATTGATAGGTTACTTTATTTCATTTATAAGGACTGGGCCAATTTAACAGGCTTGAAAGCATCTAAGTATTTAAAAATGAACATTTGGGGAGGTTAAAACCTTCCCCAAGCCTCACCGATCTGCTGCCCCCCACGCTCCGGTTTTACCTTTGGGCATTATTTACGCACCTCACCAAGGGATCCATGACTGCACGAAATCAGACTTCGCTAAGCTGCAAGATCACAATGGGACATTGACGAGCACGAGGCCATGCTTGTCATTAACAGACGGCCAAGCGAACGGCGGCGTGAAGTTCTAGCTCCGAAGCAGCCAGATGTCGCCGAAGCAGGCAGCAGTGACTTTTAAAAGGTAAGTAGGTGCCAATGTCCCGCTTTAAGTAAAAATAAATAAAGAAAAAAACTACACAGGACCTACCATAAAACATCTAATTCCACTGGATGAGAATCTAGCTCCAAGCGCCATTGGGGTCAACCGTTAACGACAGGCCAGAATTTCAGGATCCAGAGGAAGCCGGACGCGGCTGCTGACCCAGGGCCATAAACATTTCACCAATTGCTAGAACTTTCCCTTTCGTCACAGAAGAAAGGAATAAAAAAACTACACAGGACCTACCATAAAACATGTAATTCCAGTGTATGAGAATCTAGCTCCAAGCGCCTTAGGGGCCAACAGATAACGACAGGCCAGAATTTAGGGATCCAGAAGCAACCAGACCCAGCTGCTGACCCAGGGGCGTACGCATTTCATTAATTGTTTGAACTTTTCCTTTTTGTCACAGAAGAAAGGTAATGCTACAGCCGACAGTCCGACAACTGAGCCACAGAAAGAAAGATGGTTCTAACTTTCTAATTCTATCCAAACTTTTAACAGTGTGGAAAAGACATCATTCTAAATGCATTTGAGAGAGCTTTAGTATAATCGCAGAGCTATTTAAGCTATTCAGGATGCCCCAGAGAAGAGGAACAAAACCTTCTGCTTTAAGAGAAAAAAAAATGTATTCAATAATCCAGACATTTCAGCAAACTGCAGCTTGATAGGCAAGACCTGCGCCTTTCTTCCGGCACAGCCATAGAACACCCTGGAGAGAAACACAGGCCATCTGACTGCGACACAACACTGATTAATTCTGCCTCGGAGGAAGCGCCTTATCCTGGGAATCGTGGCACATATGTTTATACCCCGGAGGCTTTCATACAAATATAAAAAGAAAAAAACAAATTAGGATCGAGATTACAGATAATACAAATTAGGATCGAGATTACAGATAATGCACCGCAGACAACAGGCAATGAATAATCCCTGTAAATTAGACGCCCAATCATGTGACCAGAGCAGATTCCCAGACAACGGCGGTAGGCTGGAGATCTGAAAAGAAATCCCATGTTCACACACAGAAATAAAAAGACAATTCTATGAGTACTGACCTGTAGAACTGCTTTTGCCATGCATGGCACGGCCTGTTTACGAAGTCATTACATCTGGGTATTCCGCCACAAGGTGGCGCAGTGCACTGCAGAAGAGTTGTGGCTCCTCCCGGTACCATATAAAAATGGAATCACCATAGACTTATCCAGTGTTGACAAGCAGTTATTCAAGAACCGGGAGATAAAAAAAAGAGTAACAAGAAAAAACCCCAACTAACTTGGAATAATCACCATACAAAGGCAACCAAGAACAACGACAACAAGGGTGGGGTGAAGCAGGTCGTGCCATGCATGGCAAAAGCAATTCTACAGGTGAGTACTCACAGAATTGCCTTTTTCCCAATGCATGGCACGGCCTGCTTCACAAAGTCATTACGTCTGGGACATCCAAAATCAGTGTCCATAAAGTAGGGTGGGATCCCCAAAGAATAACAGGCAATTTAAACCACTACCACCTGAAGTACCTTGCGGCCAAAAGCAGCATCAGCTGAAGCCTTAACATCAACCTTGTAAAAAGTATGAACAGAAGACCAAGTTGCGGCCTTACAAACTTGTTCAACAGAAGCCTGGTGCTGAAAGGCCCAAGACACACCAATAGCACAAGTAGAATGAGCAGAAATCCTAAAGGGATGTTCCTTCCCTTTAGCAGAATAGGCTTGTACCACCACCTGACGGATCCACTTGCTGATAGTGGATTTAGCAGGAGGCAAACCCTTCCTAGGTCCAGCAGGAAAAACAAAAAGAGCGTCAGACTTCCTGAAAGACTCGGTAGCAACCAAATAAAACTTCAGAGCCCTGACAATATCCAAAGAGTGAAGGGTCCGCTCCTTGGAATTAGCAGGGTTAGGACACAAGGAAGGCAAAACAATGCCCTGATTGAGATGAAAGGCAGACACAAACTTAGGCAAGAAATCCGGCTTAAAGTGGACCAACACCCAGGATTTTGACTATCCTGGGTGTTGGTCCACTTAGGTGGGGCACCCCGATCGGGGGTGCCCCGCTGTGTGAAACCCCCCCGATCGCCGCAAAAACTCACCTCTCCCCGCTCCCACGTGACCTCGTCCGGCCAATGACAGCGCTCAGAGCCGCTCTGGTATGCGCGTCCAAAGCCGCTTGGACGCGCATACCAGAGCGCTGTCATTGGCTGCGTCTCTCGCTTCCCTCTAACAGGGAGCGCGCCTGCGCAGGCCATTCACAAGCCCTGCTAGAGGGAAGCGAGAGACGCGGCCGCGTCGGTAAGGTAAGGTTTGTGGGCCTCCTGGGGGGTTCCTCCCCGCGGGACATCCCGATTTCGGATGCCCCGCGGGGAGGGATCTGATCGGTCCGGGAATCTTATAGATTCCCGGGCCGATCCCCCCTGGGTGTTGGTCCACTTTAAGCCGAAACACCACCTTATTCTGATGCCTCTCAAAATAAGGAGGTTTGATGGAAAGCGCCACCAGACAGAAGTAATGGCCACCAAAAAGTCCACCTTAAGAGTCAGAATGGGCAAGGCAGCCCCATGGATAGGCTCAAAGGGAGGACCCTGCAGAGCAGACAACACCAGATTCAGGTCCCAAACTGGTAACATAGGCTTACGTGGCGGACACACATGAGTAACTCCCTGGAAAAAAGTCCTAACCAACCGGTGATTGGCAAAGAATCTTTGGAAAAAAATTGCCAGAGCTGACCCCTGTCCCTTGAGGGTACTGAGTTGAAGGGCCGAATCCAAACCATGTTGCAAAAAGTCCAGAATCCTGGGGATAGAAAACACCAGACAAGGAAAAGACTTGGACTCACACCAGGCAATGTAAGCATGCCAGATCCTGTAGTAGATAAAGGACGAGGGCTTCTTCCTATCCCTAATCATGGTATCAACAGAAGCCGGCAAACCCTTATCCATCAAAATAGAGGTTTCAGAAGCCAAGCAGTTAAAGCCAGCGTTTGTAAATTGGGATGGCACAGTTGTCCCTGAGTGAGCAGATCTGGATCCTTGGGCAGGGCATACTGATCTACTGCCAACTGCACGTCGTCTGCGAACCACACGCTCCTTGGCCAACAGGGGGCCACCAGAATGGCTGGTACCCCTTCCTGGGCTATCTTGCGCAGCACCCTGCCCAGCAGAGGGAACACGTAGAGGAGCCGAAAGTCCACCCAAAGCATTGCTAGCGCATCTGTGGCAAAGGCCAGAGGGTCCTGTGACAGGGAGGCAAACCTGGGAAGCTTGTGATTGTGGCGGGACGCAAACAGATCCACATCCGGCTGACCCCAGCGGTGGCACAGGGAGAGAAATACTCTGTTGCTGAGGGACCATTCCCCCAACCGAGACGTTCCCCTGCTCAGAGAGTCTGCCTCCAGGTTCTCCACCCCCGGAATGTAAACCGCCGAGATGCAGGGGACATTCTCCTCCGCCCAAGACCGTATCAGGGACACTTCCTTGAAGGCTCGCTTGTTCCGAGTCCCTCCCTAATGATTGAAGTAGGCAACCGTTGACTGGTTGTCCGAGTGGATCTGAACAGCCCGACCCTGAAGGTGTGTGGTCAGCTGAGACAGAACCAACCTGATCGCCCTCAGTTCCAGTACATTGATGGGAGCATGGGCCTCCTGGGGGCCCCACCGACCCCGGAACTTCAGAGTCTTCCAAAAGCCTCCCCAACCAGTCAGACTGGCATCTGTGGTGACAGTCTCCCAGCACGGAGGCAGAAAGGTCCTGCCCACTAGAAGGTTCCCTGAATCCACCCACCACGAGAGGGACTGTCTGGCCAGGGGGGACAGAGCAAATTCCTGATCCAGGGACAGAGGTGCAACTGAAGAGGTCTCATGTGAAACTGAGCAAAAGGGATTGCCTCGAAACAGGATACCATCAGACCCACTGATCCAACTGCATCCCCTGCCGGATGGAGGGATGGGGACACAAGAGCAGAGTCCGTGCCTGCTTCTGCAGGCCCTCTACCTTCTGCTGAGGCAGGAATACCTTGACCCGAGAGGTATCCAGAGTCATGTCCAGAAAGGACCTCACCAAAGACGGAGACAGTGAAGACTTGGGATAGTTGATCACTCAGCCGAAGGGCTAGAGAGTGGAGGTCACCGCTTGATTATCCTTCTCGGCCTGATGAAGAGATTAAGACGCAATCAGAATGTCGTCCAGGTAAGGAAGGATGCAAATGCCCTGATTCCGCAGCAAAGCCATCACACCCGCCAGCACCTTGGTGAACTCCCAGGGGCTGAGGTGATACAGAACGGTAAGGCCACAAACTGGTAATGCTGATCCTCTAGAGTGAACCTGAGAAATATCTGATGACCTGGAAAGATTGGCACGTGAAGGTAGGCATCCTTGATGTCCACTGAGGTTATGAAGTCGCCCGGGCGCAGGGTACTGACCGCTGAGCGTAGAGTCTCCATGCGAAAATGCTTGAACCTGACAAACTTGTTGAGACCCTTCAAGTCCAGGATGGGACTCAGGGACCCATCCTTTTTGGGGACCGTGAACAGATGGGAGTAGAAACCTCGACCCCGTTCCTGGGAAGGCAACGTGCAAATGGATCATGGTATGAATAACCTTAGCCGATGAACCCCTCTCTGTCAAGATCGAAGTTACAATAGCCAGGCCATCAAAGCCAGCATCTGTAAATTCAAATGCCGAAGCGTCCCCTGTGTGAGAAGCTCTGGATCGTCTGGCAGGCGCCAGTGATCTACCAACATCCTTATTATGTCTGAAAACCAGCTTTTCCTTGGCCAGCGAGGAGCCACCAGGATGGTTGGTACCCCCTCCTGAGCTACCTTCCTTAGTACACAGCTCAGAAGTGGGAGCGGGGGAAATGCATACAGGAGATTGAACTTTGTCCATGGGGTTGTTAGAGCGTCCGTTGCTATGGCCAGAGAGTCTCTTGAAAGAGACATAAACCTCGGCCGTTTGATTGTGTCTGGACGCAAAGAGATCCACCTCTGGACAACCCTAGCGAAGGCAAAGAGCTTGAAAGATCTTCTGACTGAGAGCCCATTCTCCCCGACGCAGCGACCCCCTGCTCAAGGAGTCTGCCTCCTGGTTCTCTACCCCCGGGATGTAAACTGCCGAGATGCAGGGAACATTCTCCTCTGCCCAGACCAGAACCGGCTTACTTCCCTTAGGGCACTCCTGCTCCGAGTACCCCCTTGATGGTTGATATAGGCTACCGCCGTCCGATTGTCTGCCTGGACCTGGACAGCCTGCCCCTTTAAACTGGGGGTCAGATGCTGAAGCACTAGCCAGACTGCTCTTAACTCCAAGATATTTATGGGAAGCTGATTCTCCTTCGGACCCCACTGCCCCTGGATCTTCTGGGTGTGCCAGATGCCCCCCCCCCCCCCCCCCAGCCTGTAAGACTGGCATCCGTGGAAACGATTTGCCACTGAGGTGTCAGAAAGGACCTGCCTGTTGATAGGTGTAGAGGGTCCAACCATCACAGGAGAGATTGCCTGGCTGAGGGAGTCAGAACAAATGACTGATCCAGAGATTGCGGGGCCTTATCCCAGCTTGACAACAGATTTAACTGAAGAGGCCTCATGTGAAACTGGGTAAAGGGCACTGCTTCGAAGCAGGCCACCATAAGGCCTACTAGTCTCATCCCTAGCCGAATAGTCGGCTGCTGACAAGCCAGCAGGGACTCTATCTGACTCCGAATCAGCAGGGCCTTCTGCTCTGGAAGAAACACCTTGACCTGAACTGTGTCCAGAGACATTCCCAAAAAAACCCTTACTGGCGCAGGAGTGATATGAGACTTTGGATAATTGATCACCCAGCCGAACTCTTCCAGAGTCGATAAAACCGTCTGCGTGTCCCTCTTGATCTCCTGATGGGACCCAGCAGAAATCAGAAGATCGTCCAAGTATGAGATTATGCATATCCCCTGGCTCCTCAGAATGGCCATGAGACCTGCCAAGACCTTGGTGAACATCCTTGGAGCCGAGGATATGCCGAATAAAAGTGCCACAAACTGGAAATGTTGGCCTTTCAGGGCAAACCTTAAGAATTTCTGATGCCCTGGAAAAATCGGGATATGAGGATACGCGTCCCTTATGTCTATTGTGGTCATAAGACCTCCGGGCTGAATTGATCTTACCGCTGACTTTTCCATGCGGAAATGTTTCACCTGGATAAACTTGTTGAGATCCTTTAGGTCTAAAATAGGACGCACCGACCCATCCTTCTTGGGAATCGTGAACAGGTTGGAGTAAAACCCCTGACCTTGTTCCTGAAAGGGTACCTGACAAATTACCCCCTTTTGAAGGAGATGCTGAACAGAGGCTCTCAGGGCATCTGCCTTTAACTGGTTCCGGGATGCCCCTGACCAAAGGAACCTTGTGGGCGGTCTGGCTGCAAACTCAATCTTGTAGCCTGATGACACCACCTCTTGGATCCAAAGATCCGCCACGTGGCTTCTCCAGTTAGGAGCAAATTGCAAGAGCCGGGCCCCCACTCGCCCGGGTGAGGGCGTCCCTTCATGTCTGGGAGGGCTTGGCTGGAGGCTTAGGCCTGCTTCTCCAAGTACCCCTTGCCCTGTTGCGGGCCCTGCCTCTACCCCAAAAATCCCTACGGGGAACATGAAAAGAAGGAGCCTCTACCGCTCCGAAAGGGCCGATATGATGCAGACCTCTGAAAAGGGCGAGCCGACCTCTTTCTCTGAGGAAGTTTGCCATCCTTGACCATAAGGTCAAGCCGCTCCCCAAAAAGTCTGCTCCCTAAAAAGGGCAAATCTATGAGAGATTTTTTGGCGGCAGCATCCGCTAACCATTGTCTTAGCCATAAGGAGCGGCGCAAGGCAACCAGAAGGGCAGAGGTCCTGGCACCTAACCTGACTGCATCATCCATAGCAGTGATAGCAAAAGCATCCAAGCAAGCTCTAAAAATACCATTTTGTGATTACCCACCTGTAAAATGGGTATTATAAGTATGTCACACACCCCGCTTCCACTATTCATGACATATGGGTTATGGTCCAGTAGAGGGCGAACTTCTGCAGAGATGAAAGCAAAAAAGAAGGCCCTCCCGGTCCATAAATACACATTCCCCAGTATATGACAGCAGTAAGGGGACCAGGAAGAGCTAATAAAACATTCTTAACAATAAAAGGTTCACTATATAAAAGATCCAGAATACTAAAGGGCGGGATGAAGCGGAGTGTGTGACATACTTATAATACCCATTTTACAGGTGGGTAATCACAAAATGGTATTATTCCAAGTATGTCACACACCCTGCTTCCACTATTCATGACATATGGGAAATCCAATAGCAGTGTCCGTCATGGGTGGGGATCCAAATACAGCAAGAAAATGCAACGATTTAAACCACTGCAGCTTGCAGAACCTTGCGGCCAAAAACAGCATCCGCTGAGGCCTGCACATCAACCTTATAAAAAACTTTGAAAAAGTATGAACGGAAGACCAAGTAGCAGCCTTACAAACTTGTTCAACAGAAGCCTGGTGCTGAAAAGCCCAGGAAGCCCCAACAGCACGAGTAGAATGAGCAGTGATCTTAAAAGGAGGAACCCTCCCCTTAGCAGAATAGGCCCCAACAATGGCCTGGCGTATCCATTTACTAATGGTAGACTTGGCGGGCGCCAAACCTTTTCTGGGCCCGGAAGGCACCACGAACAAGGTGTCCGTCTTACGAAAAGGAGAAGTAGCAACCAAATAGTACTTCACACAACGAACCACGTCCAAAGAGTGCAAAACCCTCTCCTCGTCATTGCAAGGCTTAGGACACAAGGAAGGGAGAACTACATCCTGATTAAGATGGAAAGCAGAAACCACCTTAGGAAGGAAATCTGGTTTAAAACGAAAAACCACCTTGTCCTGGTGTCTCTCAAAGTCAGGGGCCTGAATAGACAGAGCCACCAACTCAGACACGCCGAACAGAGGTAATAGCCACCAAAAAGGCAACCTTTTGAGTGAGCACAGAAAGAGCCACATCCTGCATCGGTTCAAAAGGAGGCCCCTGGAGAGCTGAGAGAACCAAATTTAGGTCCCAAACGGGAACCAAAGACTTTCTAGGGGGCCGAACATGAGTGACCCCTTGGAAAAAAGTCTTGACCAGATGATGCAAAGCAAAAGACCTTTGAAAAAAGACAGCCAGGGCAGAAACCTGACCCTTCAGTCAGTACTGAGCTGGAACCCCAGATCCAGACCGTGTTGCACAAATTCCAAAATCCTAGGAATCGAAAACACCCTGCAAGGTAAGGCCCTAGCCTCACACCAGTCAATATAGGACCACCAAGTCCTATAGTAAATGGTAGAGGAAGACCTCTTCCTAGCTCTAATCAATGTCTGAATAACCGCCTCCGACAAACCTTCCTCCCTCAAGATTAAGGTTTCAGCAGCCACGCCGTCAAAGCAAGCGTTTGTAAATTGGGGTAACGTAGCTGACCCTGAGAGATAAGATCCGGAAACAGGGGCAGCCTGTACTGATCTACCACCAATCTTATGACGCCTGCGAACCAAACCTGTCTTGGCCACCTTGCTGGTGCCCCCTCTAGAGCCAGCTTGCGCACTACCTTGCCTGCCATGGAGAAGGGAGGAAACAGGTACAGAAATCCCAGATCCCTCCAGGCAAGGGACAAGGCATCCACTGTCAGGGCCAGAGGATCCTGAGACAGGAGATACAAAGGTTGGGAGCTTGTGATTGTGCCGAGAGGCAAAGAGATTCACCTCCGGAGTCCCCCACTTGTGACACAGGGCCCGAAATACCCTGTGGTTGAGAGACCATTCCCCTCGGCGAGAGAATCCCCTGCTCGGAGTCCGCCTCCCTGTTCTCCACTCCCGGAATGTACACTGCCGAGATGAAAGGAACATTGCTCTCTGCCCATGTCAGACTTCCCTGAGGGCACTCCTGCTGCGAGTCCCTCCTTGGTGATTGATGTAAGCTACTGCAGTACGATTGTCTGATCGAACCTGAACCGGTAAACCCTGTAGGTGAAGTGTCAGACGTGACAGAACCAAGCAGATAGCTCTGAGCTCCAAGACATTGATGGGGGTGTGAGCCTCCTGGAGGACCCCACAACCCCTGGAACTGATGATCCTTCCAGAAACCTCCCCAGCCCGACAGGCTGGCATCCGTGGTAACAGTCTCCCAACAAGGGGCCAGGAACGATCTGCCCCTCATCAGATTGCTTGATTCCAGCCACCACTGAAGGGACTGCCGAAACCTGGGAGACATCAGAAATGACTGATCCAAGGACTGTGGACATCTGTCCCATTTCAGCAACAGATGGAGCTGTAACAACCTCATGTGGAATTGAGGGGACTGCCTCGAAGGAGGCCACCATCAAACCTACCAGTCATCCCTAGCCGAATAGAAGGGCAAGGATTGGTCAGGAGAACACGTATCAGATCCTGAACCCTTTGCACCTTTGGCTGAGGTAGGAACACTCTGGCCTGACTGGTATCCAGATTCATGCCCAGAAACGAGATCTCCCTTGATGGGGAGAGAGAAGACTTGGGGTGGTTGATCACCCATCCGAACCTCTCCAGCGTCATCACCACAGTCCTGGTGTCCAGCTCCGCCTGGCAGAGGGAAGAAGCTGTAATGAGCAGGTCGTCCAGATATGGCACAATGCGAATGCCCTGGGCTCTGAGCAGGGCCATAATGCCCGCCAGAACCTTGGTAAACACCCTTGGTGCCAAGGTCAGCCCGAACGGGAGGGCCACAAACTGAAAATGCTGATCTCCGACCACAAACCTGAGAAATCTCTGGTGTGCTGGGAAAATTGGTTCATGAAGGTAAGCATCCTTGATGTCTATGGACGTCATGAAATCCCCCTGACGAAGGGAACCGATGGCTGAGAGCAGAGTCTCCATGCGGAACCTCTTGGTTCTGATGAACCTGTTGAGAAGCTTCAAATCCAGAATGGGTCTTATGGAGCCATCCCTTTTGGGAACCGTGAAAAGGTTGGAATAATAGCCCCGGCCTCTCTCTGAAAGAGGCACCGGGCATATGACCGCCATGTCCAGGAGGTTCTTTACAGCCGACGGGTGCCCCTGCGCTGCCCGAGGATCCCAAGGCACCCGAGACCTTAGGAATCTGGGAGGAGGCCGGTACTCGAACTCCAGTTTGTACCCAGAAGAGACCACTTTCAATATCCACTTGTCCGTAACCTCCTGGGCCCAGACTTGGAAGAAGAGCCGCAGCCGTCCCCCCACCCGTAAGGGTGAGGGCGCCTCCTCATTGCTGAGCTGGCTTGGCAGCGGGCTTGGGACCCCAGGTAGAGGCTGGACGGGCACGTCCTCTACCTCTGTTCCAGGAACCCCCTCTGAAGCCAGAGTAGGCAAGGCCCCCTCTGGCGCCGTGAAAGGAAGGACTGAAGGAGCTTCCCCCCCGAAAGGAGCGACGCTGCTTCTTACGCTGAGGTAGCTTTCCACCTTTCGCCACAGAATCCAATTTGTCTCCAAACAGCCGCGTTCCCAGGAAGGGCAGAGCTGTAAGTGATTTCTTGGCCGCAATGTGAGCCGCCCACTGGCGCAGCCAGACCGATCGGCCCATGGCCACCAACAGAGCCGAAGTTCTACTACACATGGTAATCGTGTCGTCCATAGCCGACAAAACAAAATTCATGAACAATTCACACCTCTTAAGGGCTGTGAATTCAACGCTGGCCGGGTTGAGCTGGGACCCATTTAACATGTCCCTAATCTCCGACCTGGTAGCCACAGCCACGAGTGCCGGTGCACAGACAGGCCGCAAGGCTGAACCCACACTAGCAAATGCATGGCAAGCCATCTGATCAATGCGCTTGTCCTCGCCATTCATAAGGGTAGTGGCGTCAGGGGTATGTACAACGAAGGTGTTGGACAGTCCTAAGATGGGCGCATCAACCTAGGGAGGAAAAGACCAGCGCTTCACCGCGTCCACCCATCCGCGTCCACCCATCCCTGAGGAACACCATGAAGGCGACTCAGCTTCTCCCATTCTTTAAGAATCATGCTGTCAAAATGATCCTGATTTGGAAACTCCAAGCGGGGCTTAGAGAACCCAAAGAATTCCCCCTTCTTCGGAGGGGCCTCCGCTGGTGGGGAAATACCCAGAACCTCCGATAGATGGGTATCCACAGCATCCCCCAGCGCCTGCCCGGCATCAGAATCAAAGAACTGCAGTTCCTCAGTCTCAGATTCCTCAAATAATTCCCCCTCCTCGAGCGATTACCGGCATAGCCTTTTCTTAGCAGGGGCCTTTCTGCCCACTGAGCTAGAAATAATTTTCTCGAGGTTGGCCAGCCTAGCACATACCTCCGAGTGCGACTCCCCACTAATGACAGTGTCACATGGGGTACGGATAAGGTGGGGAGGGGTAGGAGATGAGACGGGCGGCACTGACCCAGACGCATGGGGCCCCGACTGCCACGTTATGGCCTGTTGCGCACATGGTATGCAAATCAGTACATTCTCCCCCGTAAGGGGAAGCCCACAACCCACACATAGCCGGGATTGCCCCAAAGGGAGCCCAAGCCCGGTATCCTGTGGAGCCTACATATGGTGATTTTAAGGTAGTCGCAATGACCAGAGGGAATTATGCTGGTAAGCAACCCAGGATGCCCCTTAAGTCCCGAGTGGGAGGATTTATAAGTGCCCCAAATTACAGCTAGGGACCCTAGGACCGGGAGAACCCCCTTTTAAGCAAGGCGCAAGGAGTCCTCCTGAAAGACACAAAATATGTGGACATAAGCACATGCACACACACAGCAACAGCAAAATAAATACATACAAGAGGCCAGCGCTGCCCCAAGCGGCGACTGATGCATATTGGCCAAGTATAGCAAGAAGCAAGAAGAGGGGGGAGCCCAGCAGGGCACTCACCCACCGCAGAAAATGGCGTCCTATTCAGCCAGCAGCGCCTGAGAGGGAGAGAAGGAGGGAGAAGAAGGGGCAGGCCAGCGTGGATCGAGCGCTGCCCCCGGCCCCGCCCCCTTCCCTCCGAGTCCTGTAATGCGGTTCCCAGCAATGGGATGGGTCCTCAATGGCGCCAACAGAAGGGGCGGGCCGCGGCAACACAGCCTGAGGGGAAGAAGCTCCCTCAGACTGCAGGCAGAGCGCACAGCGCAACGTGAATCAAGCGCACAAGCACACTCACACACACATATATAAAGTGAAAAATAGAAGAACAATTTTTTATGTTCTCAGTATACAGTATAGCATTTCATTCCCCTTTTACAGGGGTGAGAATGGCTGACCTCTAACGGATTTTCTCCTGAGCCAGCAGTAGCACTTACCACGTTACCTGTGGCCGAAGCAATGCATGATGGGTAAAAGTATCTACGCACATAAGAGAAATTGCAATAGCAATAAGCTGTTATTTCAGTACAGGCTATCTTAGGAACCCGGATGATGTTAGAGTTGAACAGTTCTCCCTGCAGGGCTGGCCTTTGGGGTGTGCAAGGTGTGCCATCGCAGAGGGTGTCAAGGTCGGGGGGGTTGCCACGCAGCTGCATCTGCGCACTTGATGCCCTAACTTGCCCAATGCTCTCTTGCTCCACATGCTTGCCCTCTCAGCTTATCCAGGTTAGCCACTTACTTCTCCCACCTGTTCTCTCACTTTGGGTCCTGCAATTGGAGCTGCTGAGAATGCATGGTTGGTTGGGTCACAAAGAAAGGGCGCCATGCTAACCTCTGTTCTGCCCTTTAAATCAGAACAAACCGGACGTTTCCCTATCCCTGGAGCTTCCCAATGAGGAATGAGTTAAGCCCCCTGGGATCACCGGCATACCCACCATGCAATAAATTCCATGGTACATGCGCAGGCTTTCATCCAATCAGCACTCTAGTTTCCCTTCAGCGTGGTAGCACATCAGCTGGAAAGCAGGGCATGTGGCCCATGCGTGTGCCATGGAATTGCTCGCAAGGTAAATATACCGGCGATCCTGGGTCTCATCTCACATTGGAATCCCCAAGAGATAAGGAATCAGCCAGACCTGGAGTTTTTTAGACTGCATGACCGGCAAATACGGGTTTTGTGCCACTCAAAAGTGGACCAAAACCCAGGATTTTGGCTATTTTGGGTTTTGGTCCTTGCCCCCGGGACACCTGATCGGGGATACCCTGCTGTGTGAACCCCCAAGATGCCCGAACTACTTCACCCCCTCGATCCTACGGTGCATGCACGGTCTCTCATCCAATCAGTGTGCTTGAATCCACTCCAGCCCATTCGTCTAAGGCGAGCCAATCCGAGCGCGCTGGCAGCCACATCCCCCACTACCCCCTAACAGGCAGCGTTGCCTATGTCAACCATTCACAGATGCCTGTCGTGAGCACATACCCTGCTAAAGGCTGGCAGTCAAACATTACAGCTGGTCCACTCGCCCTAGCATCATGCCCGATACCCCACATCTGCATTGCCTCCCCTCCACTGGCTGCCAGTTCACCACCCCCCAATAGGCAGGTAGTGAGAGGGTGCCATCCTTTAGCCACCCTAAAGCCGGCCCTGCTCCCCTATAAAGCAGAATCTGTCAGCCCTGATTTCTACGCAGGCTGAATATAAGTGACAGGCAAAGCAAATGGTCCGCACTCCTCTTCTCATAAAACTTCACTTTTAATTATGCGTTTAAAATCATCTCCATAGTGTATCAAAAGCCAATAAAATCAGTAGTAATCAAAGTCCTGGAAAGTCATATATACAGTGTAGGCTACTTACGTGTTTCTGACTCCTATCTTCAGTCTTTAATCATAGTATCATTAATTATAGTAATCATTGACTAAGGACTGGAGATAGGAGTCCGAAACGCGTAAGTCACCTACACTGTATATATGACTTTCCAGGACTTTGAGTACTACTTCTTTTATTGGCTTTTGATACACTATGGAGATGATTTTAAACGCATAATTAAAAGTGAAGTTTTATGAGAATAGGAGTGCGGAGCTTTGCTTTGCCTTTCATACTATTTAGTGGGTTTAAGACTACCCACGGCCGTGCACACTCGGGATTAGGTGGTGAGCGGACATTCCCTGTATTGTCCCTGAATATAAGTGACCCCTTGTCTTACCATCAGTCTATTTATGCCAATTGCGATTATTGGACCATTTATTTCAGCGTGCAGCCCAAGACACAACAATGGTCGGACATATTTTTTTTTTTTCCACAAACATAAGCGGAATTCTCTGCAGACACGCTGGGCGGCCCTGGCAGGTGCTGAGGCCCAGAAAACCATGAAACATTGTTCTATTATTAAAGGCTCAGGGTGACTCCATGCTATGATTAAACACAGGATCATATGACGGGCGAGCTTACAAGCCTGCAAGCTCCTCAAGGTGACAGGCCTGCGGCGAGGCGTGCGGGGGAGAGTCACACACACAACCCCGCTATGCTCACCCGCTTCCGGGCCTATGGCCACAGCTAGGTGGCAACGGGACGAGATGCCGGGCAGTTATTTTGTGGATACAGGGCAGCCAACTGTATACATACCCGTCCCCCCCCCCCCGCAGTCCCACTTTTCAGGTGTCCCCATCTAAAGCAACTATCTGCAACTATCTGCAACTATCTGCAACTATCTGCAACTATCTGCAACTATCTGCAACTATCTGCAACTATCTGCAACTATCTGCAACTATCTGCAACTATCTGCATTCATCAATAAACTATTGTTTAAAGTGGACCAAAACCCAGCAGGATCGGCCCGGGAATCTATAAGATTCCTGGGCCGATCCATTCCCTCCCCGGAGCATCCAAAATCTGTGTGAAACCCCCCAGGACACCCACAAACCTTACCTAAATCCTGGTCCAACGGGGCATGTGCGGGCCGCCTCTCTCTAGCAGGGCGAGTGCCTGCGCTGGCCATTTGTGAATGGCCGTCTCGGGCACGCTACATGTTTGAGGGAAGCACGAGATGCGGCCGCCAGCGCGCTCGGAGCCGCTGAGCTTAGACGCCGCTAAGACGTGCATAGCTCAGCGGCTCCGCACGCTCATTGGACGAGCGGCCGCGCATGTGCCGTAGGAGCGGGGTGAGGCGAGTTGATCTGGGCGTTCTGGGGTTTTTCACACAGCGGGGCACCCCCGATCGGGGTGCCCCGGGGAAGTGGACCGAAACACAGGATAGTCAAAATCCTGGGTTTTGGTCTACTTTAAATTGTTTTCATTGTACTCAAATACCCTCCAGTTTTTTATCTTTTCACTGGCTATTGTGAATGATCAAAGCTGACACTAACCCATCCTGGTAACTCTCCCCAAATGTTTGCCCTAGCCAGCACATAGTAGAGACACTTCTTTTATCAGTATGGCTCTGTCAGACTGGGGACCAGAAACCACAGCAGAGCACCTTCCTCATTATCTCAGGCTTTTCTTCCTCAATTTTAAAACGGAAAATAGTTTAGGCCATTGCTAAATGTAGCCCTGTACAAAGACTTTAATACACAGCATAAAGCTCTGTTTAGAAACAGAGAACAGTGTAGGAAGCAAGGGATGGGCACGTCCCTGCACTCTGACTCACGTGTCCCGAGCCACCTTAATGACTGGGCGCCATGATATCTCTCTCTAGGCCTATATCTATGCCTATGCCTATATCTATGCCTATATCTATGCCTATGCATATACCTAACCATCTCTCTGCCTGTACCCATCTCTCTGCCTATATATATATATATATATATATATATATCCCCATCTCTCTACATATACCCATATCTCTGTATCTCTCTACATAATACCCATATCTCTGTATCTCTCTACATAATACCCATATCTCTGTATCTCTCTACATATACCCATATCTCTGTATCTCTATACATATACCTTTCTATCTATCTCTATACATATACCTAGATAGATATATTTATTATATACATACACATATACATACACACACTCACACAAAAAGAATTCCTTGAATACACTTGTGTACTGGGTGAATAAATCTATTCAGTTCTATGCTATAGGCCCACTTTAGCAAGAGGCACTAGACTTGAACACAGAGGTCATCTAGGCCTTCAAAAAGGAGGCACCCAAGGCCCGAGCTCTGCCCTTGCCCTCTGTAGGACTCCTGCACATGGACTAGTGAAGGGCAACTTCTCTCTGACACAGCGCCAGCTTTCATAATCCAATATAAATACACATTATGTCACCACAGAGGAGCGCACACATGTATTAAGAAGGGTGGCAAGCTGCCATTAGGAAAGAGTAATTGTCTTGTAAAAAGCTGGTGGGGACAAATTTATAGCGAGATTAATTTTAAACAAATTTATGTAACCAGGGGAAATGCCATTAGAAAACAACGAGGCTATAAAATTATCTTAAATCAGTGGATGACCTAGATCGTATCAGGTGATATGTGACAAGACTGCAGACTGGCCTGTACCTGGACCCGAATAACTGCCGTCTATACATTACCCCAGCCCGGTCACTGCCATCTATACATTACCCCAGCCCGGTTACTGCCATCTATACATTACCCCAGCCCGGTTACTGCCATCTATACATTACCCCAGCCCGGTTACTGCCATCTACACATTACCCCAGCCCGGTTACTGCCATCTACACATTACCCCAGCCCGGTCACTGCCATCTACACATTACCCCAGCCCGGTTACTGCCATCTATACATCACCCAGCCTGGTTACTGCCATCTATACATCACCCAGCCTGGTTACTGCCATCTACACATTACCCCAGCCTGGTTACTGCCATCTACACATTACCCCAGCCTGGTTACTGCCATCTATACATCACCCAGCCTGGTTACTGCCATCTATACATTACCCCAGCCTGGTTACTGCCATCTATACATTACCCCAGCCTGGTTACTGCCATCTATACATTACCCCAGCCTGGTTACTGCCATCTATACATCACCCAGCCTGGTTACTGCCATCTATACATTACCCCAGCCTTGTTACTGCCATCTATACATCACCCAGCCTGGTTACTGCCATCTATACATCACCCAGCCTGGTTACTGCCATCTATACATCACCCAGCCTGGTTACTGCCATCTATACATCACCCAGCCTGGTTACTGCCATCTATACATTACCCAGCCTGGTTACTGCCATCTATACATCACCCAGCCTGGTTACTGCCATCTATACATTACCCCAGCCTGGTTACTGCCATCTATACATTACCCCAGCCTTGTTACTGCCATCTATACATCACCCAGCCTGGTTACTGCCATCTATACATCACCCAGCCTGGTTACTGCCATCTATACATCACCCAGCCTGGTTACTGCCATCTATACATCACCCAGCCTGGTTACTGCCATCTATACATCACCCAGCCTGGTTACTGCCATCTATACATCACCCAGCCTGGTTACTGCCATCTATACATCACCCAGCCTGGTTACTATTGCCAGTCACGTTAAAAATGCTGATGTTGGATTTGTAAGCCCCCCGTAATTTCCTAATGATGCTGGAACCATACAGATCAGCAGCGGGGGAAGGCACAAGAAAAGCAAACTTTATATTGTTTTAGAATTAGAAATACCCATGTAGCACCTTGATGGATTGAATAGATTAAAGGTTATTACTACTATAGGTTTGAATATTATGCCCCTCCCCAGTCTATGGTTGGGGGCCGATTGCTGTTCCTGGTATATCTATATACCATATATAAAACATCTCACCTGACACCACTAAAATGCTAGTACATGCCCTGGTCATATCCCAACTGGACTACTGCAACATCCTTCTTTGTGGCTTACCAACTAACAGACTGGCACCCCTCCAATCTATCCTGCACTCTGCTGCTCGCCTCATCCATCTCTCCTCTCGCTCATCCAGCTCTGCTCCTCTCTGCCAATCCCACAGCAAATCCTGTTCAAAACGCTAACTCTCACCTACAAAGCTGTCAGCCCCCCCCCCCCTACATCTCATCTGTAATCCAACAATATCAACATAGACACAGCCTCCACTCTGCTGCCGACCTCCTCCTGTCCTCCACCCTGGTCACCTCCAGGACTTCTCACGTGCTACTCCAACCCAATCCACACTACTCCTCAACCCTCAAAGCTTTTAAAGGTGCCCTTAAACCGGACCTTCAACATCATTTAATGAAAAGCCCAAATGCTTAAAAAAAATATTCCCCTGCATCTAAAATTAATATATTTTAAGTTTTTAGTCGCTTACTTATTATTCTTTCCCCCACTGGGCTGCAACTCTGTTCAGGACCCTAGGATAAGGGCACCGCCATCTTGACTCAGAAGCAAAACACCTAAAGGATGCCTACTGCACCACCAATCCACAATCAGTATAGGGGAAATATGTGCTGGGGGTGTTCCTTTTAACAGGGTGACACCATAAAAAGATATGCAGTAAGCATGCAGCTCCAGCAGCTACTCCGGAACAAACCACCGCACCAAAGAAATCCCCGAAAATCAAATCAATTCATTTCATCCAAACATAATTTATTAATCAAAAGAAAAAAATCACTAATTACATTAAAAATGGATCCAATCACAAACATACATAACATGGCAGGTAATCACCCCAGGGTAAAAAAAAAATAAACAACAAACAATACATGTACTAATCCCTAAAAGTTAATACTTCCCTTATAATATAAATCCAATGTGCAAAATATATAATTCCTCCAGTTAACAAGCAAAGTGCTACATAAAGTGCTGAAGCTATGTGTAAAAATATACAATGAAACTAGCTCATGAAAATAGTTCATTAAATAAAATCACCAACAAAGTCAATGCCAGGTAGAATGATGCCCCGCCATCCCCAAACAGGGAGATAAAGTCCACGTGTTCCGTGGTTAGATACCAACCACTTCCTCAGTCTTGCCTCAGAAGCATCACATGCTGAGATGAGGAGAGGGGTGAAAAGTGCAGGAGGGGCAAGTTCTAGCTGTGCTTCACACAGACAGAGCAGAGCTGAGGTCAGGAAAAGGTCAGCAACCCCAGAATGCAGAGAAGCATATCCAGAAGTCACTTCCTGTCTGCAGGCAGCCTGAAATTCCACGGGACGCCATCTTGGATGTTAAAAGGTTAAAGAAACGCAACAGGTGCAGGTAGGGTGATTTTTAATGTGAGCTATCTGTATGTAGGGGTGAGGGAAACATACAAAATAGACTCTTATTCAGGTAAAGGTCCGCTTTAAAACCCACCTATTCAGACAAGCATACAATTTGGCTTAAGCAATTCTCTATAGGTCACATGCGACAAAGCTCAATGCTGACTGTCTGTGATCCTTCCCCCTCGTCTTCACCCCTCATCCTGTAGACTGTAAGCTCACAAGGGCCGGACTCTCTCTCCTATTGTATCCTGAATATTCATTGTAAACTCAGTAACACTGTATTTGTAATATGTACTGTATGTTTCTACCCTGTCTGTAATTACTATTTTGTACAGCGCTACAGAAAATGATGGCGCTATATAAACAAACAATAATAATCTGTAGTAGTGAATTGAAGTAACTGCTAACGGTGCTTTCTTATAATTAACAAGGTTTCACTAGTTATCCTGTGTACAAAGCTCTGGCATGAAATGTTGCTTCAATCATAATAATTAGTTCATTACCATAATCAGCGAGGGGTCAGGGACCTCATGGAGATAAGCCGATTGCACTTAGAGATGCAGCTATGGTGTTATGAAACCGACAAGAGATAGTTATTACAATATCAGCATTGCTCCTCTTAGCTTTACAGTAATTAAAGTGGACCAACACCCAGGATTTTCACTATCCTGGGTGTTGGTCCACTTCCGCGGGGCACCCCAATAGGGAAACCCCTCAGAAATCCCTAAAATCTTACCTTTGTAGGAGACGGACAAGTGACGGATAAGCCGCCGCGCCTCCCGCGTGTCCCTCTTACAGGGCGCGCTCCCGCGCCCGCCATTCACAAACGGCCGGCGCGGGAGCGCGCCCTGCTAGAGGGACGCGTGGGAGGTGGCGGCGGCTTATCCGTCGCCTAAAGGTAAGATTTTAGGGGCTTTCTGGGGGGTTTCACCCCGCGGGGCATCCGAAATCGGGAGCTGATCGGCCTGGCAATCTTATAGATTCCCGGGCCGACCAGTGGTGGGTGTTGGTCCACTTTAAAAAGTGGACCAAAACACAGGATTTTCACTATCCTGGGTTTTGGTTCTTGCCCGCGGGGCACCCCACTGTGCGAAACCCCCCAAGTCGCCAGAACAAACTCACCTCTTCCAGCCTGATGAAGTGGGTGATGTGCCCATGGGACACTAGTTATTTTCATGATACATTGACTTTATTTCTGGTGATGTTTTTTTGTGATAGATTTGTGATATTATTTTTTAATTGGTATTGTGATATACATCGGTGGTTCCCCTTTGGGATGCCTAAATAATATATACAGGCGATTATATTTTCATATTATTCTTTAATTGGTGAATGGAGTAAATTGATATGTTTATGGGTTGTTATGGTTGGGAATATTAATTCTTAATGGATTGTTTGACTAGGAGCACTTGCACTTTATAAATATATAGATTTTAGTGATCCGGATCATAGGCAGGATTTGCACATGTTTAGTTGCACTGTTGGAACACTTTGTTGAATGATTTTAGCACATATATTTAGGCATTTGATATCAATTAGTGTGGTGAGACTCTCCCCATCGCCTACACACCTTTATGTTGGTTTGTCCTGTGTGTTATTGTTCAATTTATGTGTTTTTAAAGGAATTTTAATATGTTGAGTGTATTGTATGTAGTGATTATAAATATGTAATTAATAAAAATGTATTTTTTAATCAATTTATGAGTTGAGAGTTGCCTCCCTACATACTTTTTTTGTTCCAGGTTTGAACTCTTTTGCAGCTTTGGGAGCAGCACCTCTACAGATTAAACATTTTTTCCTTCTTCCCGGTCTTACGAGGCATGCATGGCCGTTCATCCAATCCGAGCGTGCTGGCGGACGCATCCCCCGCTACCCTATAACAGGGAGCATGCCCGTGCTGGCTAAATGTCTGGCGTGGGCACACACCCTGCTAAAGGGATAGTGGGGATGCGGCCGCTGCTAGTGCATACGCCACTGGACCAGAAAAGAAGGTGAGTTTTCTAGCGACCTGGGGGGGGGGAGGGATTCACACAGCGAGGTACCCCGGGGGAGAGCGAGTATGTCTGCCCTAGAGTCTCAGACTCCAGGTGGGTTTTGGCCCTCATTAAGAGGAGGATGGAACTTATTTGGGCAGCAGACAATCTTGAACGGATGCCGGCGGATGCACGTAGGGTTGAAAAGTAAAGTAATATATTTTCACCTCCCCTCCACAGCACGGGGACATTTGGGATGCCCCGATGGGTCACCTCTGGCTACAAGCACAAGGCCAGGCAGCCATACTTACCATGTTCCCATTGGCTGCCAGTCTGCCACACCATATTCACCCTCTGCAACCAATTGGAATACTGGGCAGATGCATCCCCACAGCCCAAGCAGCCAAATAGCTGCCATCATAGGGACAGGGCTGTATTTACCATTAGGCAACCCTAAGCTTGTGCCTAGGTTGACCACTTGCAGGGGGGAGTGTGCTGCTACTTCTATAGTTAGTAGTAGTATAATACATTTATAATACATTTTATAAAAAAAAAAAACCTTTACTGACACCGTGATGCCCCCTTCCCCCGTAGTGGGTGTGTGCAAGGGGTTAAATGTAGTTAGCAGCCAAAGCCCCTCTCAGCTATTAACCGGACCCGATTTCCCTGCCTCTGGGCTCTGGTCATGCGACTTCTGTGTGTCAGCCTGGGAAGACAGTAAAAATTATAGGGCTCTGCTTTTAAAGTGGACCAAAACCCAGGATAGTTAAAAGTTTTGACTATCCTTGGTTTTGGCCCTTTCCCTGGGGTGTCCAGCTGTGTGAAACCCCCGGGATCGCCCGCAGCAACTCACCTTATCCTGGTCCCGAGGCGCGTCTAGGAGCAGCGGCTCTGACTCTTCCTCTAATAGGAAGCGTTGCTACGCCGCCATTCACAAATGCCTGGCACGGACATGCGCCCTGCTAAAGGGATGCGCTGCTTGCGCATGCGCCGTGGACCGCCAATGAAGGCGAGTTTTCGGGCAACCTGGGGGGTTTCACACAGCAGGGCACCCCACCCCCCGGGTTGCCACAGGGGGAGCGAGTATGCCTGCCCTGGAGTCTCAGACTCCAGGGTGGGTTTTGGGCCTTTTTAATGCTACCAGATAGCTGGCAGAGTTTTGCTGTAATGAAGGAAGCCAAAGTGATGCCCATTATAAAGTATTTACAATAGCAAATTGTTACATTGAAGATTCTCAGTCTTTACTAGGACATAGGGGGAAGCTTTCCAAAGTGAAGCACAAGCAGCACAATAATAAATCAGCTGATCTGATGGCTCCATTAGTAGTTGATGTAAAGCTAATGATTCCAGTATGTTCCCTGGCTTTCCTGGCATACATCGAGGAATGGAGCGGTGGATTGACGGTCATATGACCCCTGTCTCCTCTATGCCCTGCTTGAAGCACATGGTGATCTCTTTCTGTCCAGGATTGTATTGGACACACGAGTTTAGCACATCTCACCTCGACATGCCCCTGCCATTGTGATGAATGATGAAGTAGGTGTATTAAACCAGACCTTCACCGTAAAAAAAAAAAAAAACAAAAGAGCCTATCTTATACATTTCACCCACCCTGTACATACAGATTGCCCACATTAATCCGGACCATCACCCTGAATAAGAGCCTATCTTATATATGTTTCCCCACCCTGTACATACAGATTGCTCACATTAAAAATCATCCTACCTGCATCTACTGCATGTTATGAGCCTTTAAACATCCAAGATGGCAGCTCATGGAACATCAGGCAGCCTGTAAACAGGAAGTGCCTTCTGGGATTGCTGAACTTTCCTGACCCCAGCTCTGCTCTGTCTGAGAAAAGCACAGCTATAACCCCACCCCCATGCACTTGCCCCCCTCTCCTCAATATGTGATGCTTCCGAGGCAAGATGGCGGCATCCGTATCCTGGAGTCCTGAGCAGAGTTGCAGTCCGGTGGGGGAAAGAACAACAAGTAAGCGACTTAAAACTTAAAATATATTAATTTTAAATGCTGAGGAATCTTAAAATTCTGGGCTTTTCATTAAATTATGCCGAAGGTCCAGTTTAAAGCGGAACAAAACCCAGGGATTTTACATTCCCAGGTTTTGTTCGGTGCCCCCGAAACCGAATTGGGGATGCCCCAGAGTGCCCCCCCCCGTTTGCCCAGTAAACTCATATCTTCTTGGTCCAACAGCGCATTCCCTGGCCAATCAGAGCCCTTTGTCATGTTTACATCCTCGCCAAAGGGCTCCATTTCCCTTCAATGGGGAGAACGCATTGCCGCATCCCCCGTGGTGTGCGCGCTCCGACTCCAACCTATGTGAATGGCTCCCCATTGAAAACAAGCTAATCATTTTACCAAAAGGCTAAGGGATTTGATTGGACAAAAGCTCGTACATGTACCATTGGACCGGGGAAAAGTGAATGATTACTGGAGCCCTGCAGGGTTTCACATGGCATGGCAATTCGGGATGCCCCGGGGGGAAAGCTAGTGGCAGGCCCTGGAATCTTTTAGATGACAGGATGGCTGATGGTGGGTTTTGTTCTGCTTTAAAGTGGACCAAAACACAGGATTTTGACTATCCTGGGTTTTGGTCCACTCCACCGGGGCACCCCGCTATGTGAAACCCCCCAGATCGATCGCATCAACTCACCTGACCGCGGTCCTACTGCGCATGCGCGGCCACTCGTCCAATCAGCGCGCTCGGAGCCGCAGAGCTATGCACGTCTAAACAACGTCTTACCTCAGAGGCTCCGAGCGCACTGGCGGCCGCATCTAGGGCTTCCATCTAACAGGGAGCGAGCCCGTGCCGGCCATGCTAGAGGGATAGCGGGGATGCGGCCGCGGCGCGCGCATGCGCCATTGGACCGGGATTAAGGTAAGTGTAGCAGGCGACCTGGGAGGTCTCACAAAACAGGACATTCCGATTTTGGATCCCCCGCGGGGAGGGAATGGATCCAGCTGGGTTTTGGCCCACTTTAAAAAGGGATGTAAAACCATATTGAGGATGTTGCCCAGTCTGCCCAGTAATGGAGGATGGGCAGAAGAGCTGCAGGGGACAGGTGGTGAGTATATAGTGTATAGACTTTATATTACCTGGATAGGGATTTAAAATTATTAAATATATATATATATATATATATATATATATATATATATATATATATATATATATATATATATATTTATATTTATATTTATTATTTTTTTCCCCTTACAGGCTTTCCAAATCCCGGCAATTCTATTCCGGCAAATGTTTTGGAGTCATTGTCTGCTCATCCCATCTATCCCAATAAAAAATGGCAGAAATGCGACATACATTTGAGTTAAATATTTAGTATTCCACAAAACTGCACTAATTGCCCTTAGGAAAGGCCCCATAGAAGTAGCAGTAATCAGTTTGCGGTGGCCGAGCCCCGATGGGGTTAATCCCTGTGGCTGACATTACATGCTTGCATTTCCCGCTGTTCTTTTCCCCGGCCTCTCTCCCCGGAGGCCCGGGTGTTCATTCACGTGGCCTCTCGGGGCAGGCGCGCAATTCGCTGCCATACTATAATCTCTAATTACTACTTGTTTTCAGCATCAAACTGGAGGTTTATAAAACGAGCGTGGAAAGCTTTGCTTCAAATCTCAGAGATTGGAGGGTACAAAACACTCAGAAAAATCATGACGTGCAGCCCAGCATTCAGCGGGCACAAAGAAAATGCTTGAAAAAAAGGCGCTGAGAGTGGGGTAAGTCTGCACGCATCCAGGACAGCGGCAAGAAGCAATTTACAGAGGATTTATAGAGCTGCATCAAGTGACGGGGGCATGAACAGGGTGGAGGGTGCTGCTCTGTGCGGCCTTTCCAAGATGGCTGCGCCCAGCACTGAAGTCGCTTTTTTTTTTTTTTTTATAAACCCCGTTGTCCTTCTGCCCCAGGGAAAAGGGAAGGCAGGTGGGTTCCTACATGATTGTTCAGTGGATTTCCAGTTGGCTGAGGGATCGGTATCAGAGAGTTGTGGTTAATGGCGCGCAATCTGAACAAAGGCGAGTTACAAGTGGTGTGCCGCAAGGCTCTGTCCTGGGCCCCATTCTTTTTAATATATTTGTAAGTGACATAGGAGAAGGCTTGGTAGGTACAGTTTGCCTGTTTGCTGATGATACAAAGGTTAGTAATAGGGTGGATATTCCTGGAGGTGTCTGCAACATGGAAAATTATTTAGCTTTACTGGATAGATGGTCAAAACTGTGGAAACTAGAGTTTAATGTCTCTAAATGTAAAATCCTGCACTTGGGTAGAAGGAATCCCTGCTCTGAGCACCGTATGGGCAGCACTGTGTTAGCCAGGACCTCGGAGGAGAGAGATTTAGGGATACTGATTACTGATAGCTGCAAGATGAGTGGACAGTGTAGCCAGGCAGTGGGAAAAGCAAGCAGGATGCTCGGCTGCATAGCTCGAGGCATCACCAGTAGGAAGAGGGAGGTTGTGATGCCGCTGTAGAGAGCCCTGGTGAGGCCACAGCTAGAATACTGTGTGCAGTTCTGGAGACCTTACCTGCAAAAAGACATTATTCAAATAGAACGGGTCCAAAGGCCGGCAACAAAAATGGTGGAAGGGCTTAAACTTAAAACTCAGGAGAGACTTAAAGAACTTAATTTGTACAGTCTGGAGGAAAGAAGGGAGAGGGGGGACATGATGGAGACCTTTATATATGTGAAAGGATTGAATAAGGTTCAGGAGGGAAGTGTTTTTAAGAAGAAACTTAATGATAGAACAAGGGGGCACAACCTGAAGCTAGTCGGGGGGAAGATCAGGAGCAATGTTAGAAAATATTATTTTACAGAAAGAGTAGTAGATGTTTGGAACAAACTTCCAGCAGAGGTAGTTGAAAAATCAACAGTCACTGAATTTAAACATGCCTGGGATAAGCACACATCTATCCTAAGATAAAGGGAACATACAGTATACACATAAGGGCAGACTAGATGGAGCGTATGGTCTCCTTCTGCCGTCACCCTTCTATGTCTCTGTGTTTCTATTATTGGACTTGGTTTGGTCTGCCAGGCACCAGGGCTGTGGAGTCCGTAAGCCAAAGCCCGGCTTCGACTCCTCAATTTTATCAGGCCCCGACTCCGTCCCCTTCATAAATGGACAGTAACTGGTAATACATTTCCTGTAGTAAATGGTCACATGGGGATTTTTCTCACCATTATATAAGTAATAGCGCTGCTTAGACACAGCATAAAGCATATTTATTAGAATACAATTGCTGAACATATAACTTAAAGTGGCTCAAAACCCACGCCCCCTAAGATTCTAGGCGCGCTGAAGTCCCTCCCCTCGGGGCCTCCAGAATCGGGATGCTCTGCTGTGTGAAACCCCCCAGGTCGGCCAGAAACTCACCTTCTTTCCCGGTACAATGGCGCATGCACGAGCTGCGGCCGCATCCCCACTATCCCTTTAGCAGAGCGCGTGCCCGCACCAGGCATTTGTGAATGGCCGGTGCGGGCACGCTCCCTGTTAGAGGGTAGCAGGGGATGCGGCCGTCAGTGAGCTAGGAGCCGCTCGCCTTAGACAAAGGAACGTCAACGGATCCAAGCGAGCTGATTGGACAAGCAGACGCGCACGCACCGTAGGACCGGGAAGAGGTAAGTTTGTTTCGGTGAACTAGGGGGTTTCACACAGCGGGGTGCCCCGGGGGTAAGGACCAAATCCCAGGATAGTCCAAATCCTGGTCCACTTTAAGAGAACATCAAATATATTTATGATTGTATTTAAAATGTCTATGAATTACATTTATATACCGTGTAAAGCGCTAAGGAAGATGATGGTGCTATATATATTAGGATTATTAATAATAATAATTTATATAATATGAGGAAGAAATTATTTTTATTAATTTGGTCGCAACATTTTTTCCGACTCCACAGCCCTTGCACTGCTGGGATGCTGCGGCCGTTCAGGAGGACAGTTTACAGGACACCAGGGGGTTTTACAATGTAAAGCATCCCAAATCAAGAAGCCACCAGGACAGGGAACCGTCCAGCCCTAGAGTCTTTTAGGCCGAATTGCCAGGCACTTCAGAGTTTTGCTCCTCAGCTGAATATTACATATACAGTAACTTTTTCACAAGGGTCCCTTACTATTAATACCAACCACAGAGCAACCAATTAGCAACACTAATTGCAGTGTAAATAGCTGGTGACAGATATATCGCGGTGCGTGTTCCGGAAGGTGCAGCACATGAGTAGGTGACACCTGTCAGCACTATTTTCTCATTTATAATGTGCTAACCCTGGGGTGCCTGGTGTGCACACCAAAGCGGTCACTAGATCCTGGGGGTGGGATGCCATTGCATATGTACAGGGTGCTATTGTGAGCCTCGCTATACAGCTTCAGATTGGGATTAATCTGATTTACAAGCGCAAGTGTCAATCCTCCACATTTTATCAATTAAAGTGGAACAAAACCCACCATCAGCAGGGCCTGGATGATGAAAGGTTCCAGGGCCAACCACTGGCTTTTCCCCCAGGGAATCTCAAACTGGGATGCCCCGCCCCCAGGGTGCTGGTACACACTCATCGCATACTAATGCGCCGCATAATGCCACCGATTTGAACTTCACACTGGCATAGGTGTGCAAGCAGCCGCATCCCCGGCTCCCCTGTGGAGTGTGCACTCCTGGATGCCCAGCCTATCTGAATGCCTGGATGCGGGGAGCACACAGCTACAGAGAGGCCGGGGATACGGCCGACAGTGACGCGGGAGCCATCTGGATCAGGTAGGATTGCCCCGGCAGGGTTTCACACAGCACAGCACCCGGTATAGGATGCCGCTGAGATAAGAGCAAGCTAGAGCCTCCAGCCCTGGAATCTGGCTGCAGGGGGGAGGGGTGATGGGTCCACATTTGTGAATGGCCGGAGCGCTCCCTGTTAGAGGGAAGTGTGAGATGCGGCCGCCATCATGCTCTGAACCACCGAGATAAGACGCGCATACCTCAGCGGCTCCGAACGCACTGATTGGACGAGCACCATAGTGGCAGGGTGAGGTGAGTTGAATTGGGCGATCTGGGGAAGTGGACCAAAATCCAGGATAGCCAAAATCCTGTGTTTTGGTCCTCTTTAAAGCTTTCTGCTTGCCACATGCTAGCTGCCAGGAGCGGCATCATTCATTAAAGTGGACCAAAACCCAGGATTTTGACTACCCTGGGTTTTGGTCCTTTCCTCAGGGGCACCCCGCTGCATGAAACCCCTCAGATCGCCGCAGCCAACGCACCTTATCCCCGTCCCACGGCGCATCTAAGAGCAGCGGCTCCGACGTCCACATCCTCCGCTTCCCTGTAGCAGTGGGCGTGCCCGGGGGAGGCATTTGTGAATGGCGGGCAGGGGCACGCTCCCTGTTAGAGGGAAGCGGAGGATGCGGCCGTCAGAGCCGCTGCTCTTAGACGCGCCGTGGGACCAGGATAAGGAGAGTTGCTGCGGCGATCTGGGAGGTTTGACACAGCGGGGCCCCCCGATCGGGGTGCACCCTGGGAAAGGAACAAAACCCAGGATAGTCAAAACTTTTGACTAATAAACCCTGCAGAACGTGCTCCTTTCTGCTGAGTCTCAGTCCCTCCAAAATGAATTTGCGGAGGGGACTGTCACAATGGAGCTTGCATGGATGAGTCCTCCTCTGCTGCTGAGGAGGCCCAGTAGAAGAGAGGGAGTACACTAGGTCTTATAAAGAAACAAAGCAGGCTGAATAAAAGATGCTCCGCACTGGCATTCCCCCAGGGAATCCCAAACTGGGATGCCGCGCTGTGTGAAAGCCCCAGGGTGCCGGTACACACTCACCTTTCTTGTCCAATGAGAAGCGGCCGCTGAACGGACGTAATTTGTCATGCGGCTCTCAGTGTTGTCAATGGAGAGCGCGTGCATCGTGCGCACGCTCCCGTCACCTATGAGAATGTGAGCGCGCATTCCCCATTATAGTCAATGAGAGTCGTTGGCTCTCATTGGCTGAGCGCCCGCACATGTGTGGTTGGACCAAGGAAAGTTTAACTGGGCGAACTGGGGGGGGGGGGGGGGGGGGGGGGAGTCACAGAATGGGGATGCCCCCGGGGAATGGAACAAAACCAGAGAAAGTCAAAATCCAGGGGTTTGTTTAAACACTTGAGCACCGTGAGATTTTTCCTCTTACTTTTCTATGTGGAAGAAAGTGCAAAGTTTTCAATAATTTGCTCAGTTAAAACAATACTAAATTGCACAAAGGACAATAAATCTCCTATTAGCAATAGAATCCAGGGGTGACAGATTCTGGAGCATTCCGTTCCACTTACGGGGGGGGGGGGCTCCATTACAGTGCCTGTCTCCCAAGCCAGACTGTGGGGAGCAGCAGCAATAACTACCCTAAATATCTGCCTAAAGCATTGCATGTTGAGTAAAAGCAACTACACACACACCAAAATCTTCAGTACCAATAAGCAGTTATTCCAGCCAGAGGTCACATTAGTGCCTTAGTACATTTTCTCTAACGCACATCCTGAAGCCTTCCCCGTATGTCAATACTCCAAGTAATGTCAGTGTAGCAATTTCTCCTGGCCATGCACAGCTGGCATTTAATACAATGTGTCATATGTAGGTAAACAGACTAATACATTGTATCTAATTAGTACATCTCTCCCTAGAAGGAGAATGTTACCTGCTGCAGAGAAGAGGCGTCATGTCTTCCCACCCTAACTTTGCCTGCAGACATGGAGTCTGCATCTTTTTGTAGACCATATCTACCTAGTGTAACTGGAAACTGGCTCTAACATGATGTCTGACTATAAAGAGTCAGTCTATTCAGTATAATCCTATTTCTAAATACTTCTACAGCCTATAAAATAAATGTTCTCTACTCCCCATTTGTACATTCAGAAGAGGGGTATTGCTGGAAATCTCTAAGAACATGAAGTCCGACTATAAAGAGACTTATTCAGTATAATTATATCTATTTACAGTCAGATATGTTCTTCTGACTTTCCAGCAACACCCCTCTTCTGCATGTACAAATAGGGAGTACAGAACCTATATTTTATAGGCTGTAGAAGATCTATCCATCTATCAGGTATAACATACAAAGCTTTCCAGTGACGCCCCTCTTTTACATATAAAAGCAGTCAACACAGAACCTTTATTTTGTATGCTTTTCAAAGGCTGTGTTGAAAGTTTGTGTCTGTAGAAAAGGGTTGTCACTGGAAAGCTTTGTATGTAAATATATATATATTGACAACCCTCTTTCTACAGATACAAACTGTCAACACAGTCTTTGAAATATAATAATATATATATATATATAATCTTATACAGCCTATAAAATAAAGGCCTGTATCTCTGTGCTGGAACGCTCCACGAACATGAGTCTGACTATATAGACTTATAGTCTATATCAGCTGTACTCAACTGGCGGATCAGGGTCCGAATGCGGACCTCGGTGTCAGTTTTCCGGACCCCTGCACTCAGTGGCTTCTGTGTTGCCATGCTCAGCACTGCCCCCTTTACTTGATTTTTGGCCCTAGTACACGGCCTGCACAGAATGCATGGGGGGCTAAAAAAAAAAAAAAAAAAAAAAAAAAGGACTGTTTTTCCCTAGTGCCCAGTAGGATTTTTGGGGTGGGGCAAGCAGCCTGTGTATGTATAGCCCCTCCCCCACCATGCACTGATTTCTAACTATCCCCCCCCCCCTTGCGACAGCCCCCCCTGACCTTCACCTCTCACCAGATGCCAGTAAATGGCCCTTTACAAGATGTGGTTGAGTACCCCTGGCCGATATAGTCAAACTCGGACATGTTTTTAGAGCTTTCCAGCGACACCCCTCTTCTGCAGATACAAGCTGGTGACACGGCTGCTTACAGCTTGCCCCATGCTGGTTTTAGGAGGTGGCATCTTTTATTCCCCAGCACTTTGCATTCCCTGATAAACCAACTTTCTCTCTTCTGCGGACTCAGTTTTCAGGGTTTGAATTTAGAGTCAGCCATAAAGATACATACAGAGCTGATGACTGATCCTAGCATGAGAGGTCCAGCCTGAGAAGATGATGACTGATCCTAGCATGAGAGGTCCAGCCTGAGAAGATGATGACTGATCCTAGCATGAGAGGTCCAGCCTGAGAAGATGATGACTGATCCTAGCATGAGAGGTCCAGCCTGAGAAGATGATGACTGAGCCTAGCATGAGAGGTCCAGCCTGAGAAGATGATGACTGATCCTAGCATGAGAGGTCCAGCCTGAGAAGATGATGACTGATCCTAGCATGAGAGGTCCAGCCTGAGAAGATGATGACTGAGCCTAGCGTGAGAGGTCCAGCCTGAGAAGATGATGACTGAGCCTAGCATTAGAAGACCGTTGCATTGGCTTGTTATAAAATATAAAGCAACCTGAATGAAAGTTGTCGCCCCTGACAGCCAGCTCGGGGAGAACAGGAAGCAGATAAATGAACCCTTCGTCTGGAAGGTCCCTTTAAAGTGGACCAACACCCAGGATTTTGACTATCCTGGGTTTTGGTCCACTTCGGTGGGGCACCCCGATCGGGGGTGCCCCGCTGTGTGAAACCCCCCAGAAAGCCCCAAAAACTCACCTCACCCCGCTCCCACGTGATCGCTGCAGCCAATCCTTGCCGGCGGACAAGCGAGAGGCAGCGCCAGACAAGCAGAGCGCGTCCGCCGCCGCCTCCCTCTTACAGGGAGAGCACCCGCGCCGGCCATTCACAAACGGCTGGCGCGGGAGCGCGCCCTGCTAGAGGGACGCGCGGGAGGCGGCGGTGGTGGACTCGCATGTACCGCTGGAAAGTGGAAAAGGTAGGATTGTGGGCTTCCTGGGGGGTTTCACCCCGCGGGACATCCCGATTTCGGATGCCCCGCGGAGAGGGATCTGATCGGCCCGGGAATCTTAAAGATTCCCGGGCCGATCCCCCCTGGGTGTTGGTCCGCTTTAAATCCACCTATACATCCATATTGTTTTATTTAATTCCCGCAAACTGCATACTTCTTCAGATCTGAAAATACTCCTCCCATCCTCTTGGAGGAATAATTCTACTCCTCGGGGAAACGTCTAGTGCTACCTCTAATCCCAGCACAGGCTGGCTCAGGGGACAGACCACTATTAGTTGCAGGTGTTGATGGGTATTAAGAGGAGCTTGCACCTTATGTCCTGTAGGATAACACTGTAGGGTGGCAGCCTAGCACGTGGCCATACAAAAAAAGTGGAGGTGGGCAAATATTGATGCCCATTACTTGCCCAGCAACCTGCTGGCACATCACATGGGCATGCCAGAAAAGCGGTGATGGGCATTCAATAGAGCACACTTCTCGGCCAGCTTGGCGACACTGTTGGGTGCCATGTATATACATGTGCAGATTTTGCCTGGACAGTCCCTTTAACCTTTTGTCCTGAAAGTCCCAATAATAAAGCTCCTTTTTCTGCTTTAACAAGGCATAAGCATGGCTGGGATGCAGTATCCTCAGAGGCCATCTAAGAAAAAGGTCCCAAAAGTAGGTTTTAGCTTTGCAGAATCAGACTGGCGCAGCTCTTCACCTTGAAAGCCCACTTTTAGTTTATAACCAAGACCAAATGCCATACGACAAGGCAACCAATCACCAGCTCCCACAATAAACCCAGCTAAGAAGAGAATGATCATGAATGCTGAAAACCACCACTTTTAATTTTATTCAGGACATGCAGGCGGCACAGGCGGCATGGTAGGGTGAGCCATGGTACAGGTGGCATGGCAGTATCATGCAGTGTTAGCAGCACAGGTGGCATGGCAGTGTTAGCCATGGTACAGGTGGCATGGCAGTGTTAGCCATGGTACAGGTGGCATGGCAGTATCATGCAGTGTTAGCGGCACAGGTGGCATGGCAGTGTTAGCCATGGTACAGGTGGCATGGCAGTATCATGCAGTGTTAGCGGCACAGGTGGCATGGCAGTGTTAGCCATGGTGCAGGTGGCATGGCAGTATCATGAAGTGTTAGCGGCACAGGTGGCATGGCAGTGTTAGCCATGGTACAGGTGGCATGGCAATATCATGCAGTGTTAGCAGCACAGGTGGCATGGCAGTGTTAGCTATGGTACAGGTGGCATGGCAGTATCATGAAGTGTTAGTGGCACAGGTGGAATGGCAGTGTTAGCCATGGTACAGGTGGCATGGCAGTATCATGAAGTGTTAGCGGCACCGGTGGCATGGCAGTGTTAGCCATGGTACAGGTGGCATGGCAGTATCATGAAGTGTTAGCGGCACAGGTGGCATGGCAGTATCATGAAGTGTTAGTGGCACAGGTGGCCTGGCAGTGTTAGCCATGGTACAGGTGGCATGGCAGTATCATGAAGTGTTAGCGGTACAGGTAGCATGGCAGTGTTAGCCATGGTACAGGTGGCATGGCAGTATCATGAAGTGTTAGCGGCACAGGTGGCATGGCAGTGTTAGTCATGGTACAGGTGGCATGGCAGTATCATGAAGTGTTAGCGGCACAGGTGGCATGGCAGTGTTAGCCATGGTACAGGTGGCATGGCAGTATCATGAAGTGTTAGCGGCACAGGTGGCATGGCAGTATCATGAAGTGTTAGTGGCACAGGTGGCCTGGCAGTGTTAGCCATGGTACAGGTGGCATGGCAGTATCATGAAGTGTTAGCGGCACAGGTGGCATGGCAGTGTTAGCCATGGTACAGGTGGCATGGCAGTATCATGAAGTGTTAGTGGCACAGGTGGAATGGCAGTGTTAGCCATGGTACAGGTGGCATGGCAGTATCATGAAGTGTTAGTGGCACAGGTGGAATGGCAGTGTTAGCCATGGTACAGGTGGCATGGCAGTATTATGAAGTGTTAGCGGCACAGGTGGAATGGCAGTGTTAGCCATGGTACAGGTGGCATGGCAGTATCATGAAGTGTTAGCGGCACAGGTGGCATCGCAGTGTTAGCTATGGTACAGGTGGCATGGCAGTATCATGAAGTGTTAGCGGCACAGGTGGCATGGCGGTATCATGAAGTGTTAGCGGCACAGGTGGAATGGCAGTGTTAGCCATGGTACAGGTGGCATGGCAGTACCATGCAGTGTTAGCGGCACAGGTAACATGGCAGTGTTAGCCATGGTACATACAGCAGACTCTATGGGGCGAGCGCTTTCACCAGCCCGGTACAACTCTGATAATTGCCGGAGCAGTAACGTAATCCATGAAGCCAACAATAAAGCAGCTCAGCTGGTGGTGGGAGGGAATGAAGCGGCGATTTACATTTCACACACCGTCCTCTTCATTTACTGTGGCCATGTCTCGGTAACGCCATCCTCGCGGCAGCGCGTTGGAGCTCTGTCCTTGGGGCTGCACAGATTTCAGGAATAATCAATAGACTCAGAAGCACACAGCCGGCGTGTGAAAGGAATATGGATTAGAATCTCACACCGCCCAGGGAACAAAGCTACAGCTGTAATCCGCTAATCACATGCAGGGTGCCAACAATTTAAAGCAGACCTACAAACTAGAAGGGAAGTCAGTTACTGTGGGATGGACCTCACTACTCCCATCTGAACAGCCCGAGCCACTGGCCCACAGTGAAGCAAATCTTTCCATCACTGGCTGTGTGTGATGCGGGACCTGAACCAGCAGAGCAGTTTCAGCAGCTGGCTCCTCACCCCGGAACTTTCAGCAGTTCCTTTACACAAAGTAAAAAAATCACTGTGGGGTGGGTAGTAGCACCAGGGAGAGGCGGGGGAGGAGTCTAGTGCCAATGAGCAGCCCATCCTTGTACTCCTATGCCCTAAAGTGGACCAAAACCAAGCTACCATCTTACAGAGTTTGACATCCTCCCCTGGTAAGCTATGTAAAGCCCCACAGTCGCCAGGAATTTTTCCCTGGCCAACGAGCCCACAGCGCATGCGGAGACACCAGCGCCACGTCTGCCACACTGTCACTTAAAGTGGACCAAAACCCAGGATTTTGACTATCCTGGGTTTTGGTCCTTTCCCCCGGGCCACACCGATCGGGGGTGTCCCACTGTTTGAAACCCCCCAGATCGCGGGTCCTACGGAGCATGTGTGGCTGCTTATCCAATCAGCGCGCTCGGAGCACCTGGCGTCACGCCACGGCTCCGGCAGAGTCAGCGGCTCCAAGCGCACTGGCGCCACCCCCTCTAACAGAGAGCGTGCCCATGCCAGTCATTCACAAATGCCCGGCAGGGATGCGGTCACGGCTCGCGCATGCGCTGTTGGGACCAGGAAGCAAGGTAACTGTACGGGGCGACCTGAGGGGGTTTCACACAGTGGAGCATCACGATTTTGTATGCCCCGGGGGGAGGGAACCAATCTTGCTGGGTTTTGGTCCACTTTAAAGGCGGTCACAACTGCGCCAAGGGATGCAAGTGCCATTTTGCTTCTCCAGCTTCACATTAATATGCATAGCTGAAGGAACCCACTGGAGGAGACCTGCGTTTGCACTGTGGGAATGCCGGCGAGATATGTATAGTGGCCGATGGGTGGGGTGTCACGCAGCGGGGCATCCCAAATTGGGATGTTCCAGGGGGCCCGACCAAAACCCAGCATAGTGAAAATCCCAGGTTGTGGCCCAGATCAAAATCCTTGTATCCCTGGAGTCAGATTCCAAGGCCAGGTCATTACAGCTTTCCACACCCCGATTTGGGATACCCAGCAGAATAAAGCCTTCCAATTTGCCTGAAACGTAACTAGTTCTGGTGATCCCACAGTGAGAGCGGAAATCAATATGATTTACTGCACAATCTATGAGGGTCTCACACGCACAACCACAAGCCAAATCAGGATGCCCTTATATGCGGCAAGCATTGGTCGCAGGCCATTGAATGTGATGCAGCAATAAATTCTCCCCGATACCCTTAGCAGGGCGCCCGCCCGCACCAGGCATTTGTGAATGGCTGGTGTGGACACGCTCCCTGTTAGAGGGCAGTGGCGATGCGGTCGCCGGCACGCTTGGCTGTGATCGCCGGCACGCTTGGCTGCGCTCGGCCAGACTCAGATGGAGCTGAGTGCTTAGATGAGTTTCTGTCCACTCAGTCAAGCTCACCGATTGGACGAGAGGCCTGAAAATCCTGTTTGGTCAATTTTAAGTGCAGTGACGTGTCTTAAAGTGGACCAAAACCCAGCGCGATCGCATTCAAAATCAGGATGCCCCGCTGTATGAAACCCCCCAGGTCGCCCCTTACACTTATCTTGCTTCCCAGTCCAACGGCACATGCGCGAGCCGCATTCCTGCTATCCCTCTAGCAGGGCACGTGCCTACGCCAGGCATTTGTGAACGGCCGACGCGGGCACGCTCCCTGTTAGAGGGAAGCGGGGGATGCGGCCACCAGCGTGCTCAAAGCCGCTGGCATTAGAAGGCGCTGGCATTAGAAGGCCTGATTGGATGAGCGGCTGCGCATGTGCTGTAGGACCTGGAAGAGGCGAGTAGCGCTCAGCGATCTGGGGGTTTCAAACAGCGGGGCACCCCCAATACCCCGGAGGAAAGGACCGAAACCCTGGATAGTCAAAATCCTGGAATTTGGTCCAATTTAAAGTCGACAAAACTCAGGATACTGACCATCCCAGGTTTGAGTCTCTGGGGCATCCTGATTTACCTCCCCCCTTCCTGTCAGGCTGTTCAGCCATGGAAGTTTTTTTTTCTATAAGTTACGCATTTAGTTTTCTGCAGCCTGCATAAAAAATAATTTCTAATTCACAGGCATTTATTAAGGGCCATTATAGTCAGTGGAGAAACCAAAACACCACAATAATTGGTTGTCAACAAGCTCTGTATTATAGAGGCGAGTTGTTACAATGTACAGCAGCCGAGCTATTGTTGATATGCTCTTACTCTTTATTATGACTCCATGCTTGTCTATGTGCAACACGCTCTATGGAAAGATTACACTATAGTCAGGACACCACCCAATCAGATGAGCACCGGCAACCATTCAGGTTTGATGGTTAAGCTCACTTGGCAATCCCGAATGGACAGGATTAAAGTGGACCAACACCCAGGGGTGATCGGCCCGGGAATCTATAAGATTCCCGGGCTGATCACCTCCCTCACCGCGGGGCATCCGGGATCGGGATGTCCCGCAGGGTGAAACCCCGCCCCCCAAAAGCACCAAAAAACCTTACCTTATCGGCGACGGATCAGCCACCGCCGCCTCCCCCGCGCCACTCTAGCAGTGCGCGCGCCCGCCGTTTGTGAATGGCCTGCGCGGGCCCTGTAAGAGGGACGCGCAGGAGGCGGCGGCGGCGGGTCCGTTGCTCGTCCGTCGCTGAAAAGCTACGTTTTTTGGGGCTTTTGGGGGGGGGGGGTTTCACACAGTGGGGCATCCTGATCTCGGATGCCCCGCTGAAGTGGACCAACACCCAGGATAGTGAAAATCCTGGGTGTTGGTCCACTTTAACGTTAAATAACCGCGCGGCACTGTATAGATAGAAAGTTCAGAGCTCGACGTGTTCTAGAGTCCTTCTTCTCAGTAATCTAGATGCAAAAAAATTATGTAGTACACAGATCTCCAAGTCGACAACCAGGATAAAGTCTTTTTACTGTCTGTTTAAGAAATTCCCGTGGTGCAGAAGAATATTCACACTGTGCATAATCCGCCACCGTTTATGCAAAATTCTTACCAAAGCCTACGGTCAGAAGGGCATATACATTATCAAGATGTTTTCCAGAATGATGTTAAACCCAAAGAAGCATAAGCGTCCAAAATGCATCCAAATTGGTCTCCACGCAATAGTATTTCAACACAGAGGAGTATCCATAGGTGGTAGCATGCAAACAAAATAAAAAAATATCTAGTGCAATACCTTCTAAAGTTCACAGACAATTTAATGGGTATAATATGCACTTACAAGATATAAAATTCGATGAGCTTAAAAACAAGGCAAAGTTGATTCAGCAAGTCACATCACCTTTCACTTTAAATCCTCCGCCTGAGTATCATAGAGGGATGTCCGCATAGAGATCTCTAGAGTGGCCAAAATCCTACGCGTTTCATCCCTGGAGGGGACTTATGAATATTCTTCTGCACCACAGGAATATTTTAAACGGAGAGTAAAAAGACTTTATCCTGGTTGTCGACTTGGAGCTCAGTGTATTACATAATTTTTTTTGAATCCCGAATGGTCACCTGCAGTCATGTGACTGGCAGCCGTAGATGAATGAGGAAGCGGTAAGCGTGTGTGTATAGGACCGCTTTAATAGTCATCTTTTAAATAAAACAATCTGCCCCAACAATCGCTGTGTGGCTTCAACATGTCAACATCCAGAGCCTGCTGCAAAAAGACACAAATATCCCGAACGGGCCGACTTACCTGTGTAACCGGCAGTCCATCCCCACGATGCCACCATAGCCAGGAGCCATTTAAACATGACCCCTTCGATATCCCAGAAGAGTTTACTGTCTATAAGCCGGAGCGGCTGCAGCGCTATTAAATACAGTACATAGGACGGAATGGCAAACATATTGTTCACCACCATAAAGGCGAATCGTAGGACCATTTTAAAAATAAGCAATCCCATCTTGCCGATACGATCCAGGCTGACCGCCATGATGCCCTCGCAGTACTGGTGCAGTGCCTGGAAACAAGAGAGCAGAGGTTACAAGGAATCCTTACAAACACCAAATTGGAAAACAAAAGGCATCTTAAAGTGAACCCAAATTTTGACTATCCTGGGTTTTGGTCCTTTCCCCCAGTGAAACACCCCAGACCGCCAAGCCCAACTCACCTCTTCCCAGACCTACGGTTCATGCTCGGCCGCTCGGCCAATTAGCACGCTCGGAGCTGCTGATGTCACGTCATCTAAGCCTTAGTCTAAGGCCAGCAGTTCCAAGCGCGCTGGCTACCGCATCCACCCGCCATTCACAAATACCTGGAGCAGGCACACGCCCTGCTAGAGGGATAGCGGGGATGTGGCCGCGACTAACGCATGCGTCGTTGGACCGGGAAACAAGGTAAATGTATGGGGGGACCTGGGAGGTTTCACAGCGGAGCATCCTGATTTAGGATGCCCCGGGGGAGGGAAATGATTGGCCCGGGAATGGGTTTTGGTGCACTTTAAAGCAGATCAAAACCCTGGGTGGTGGGCAGGAGTTTAAGATCTAAAAGACCCCGCTGTGTGACCTCCCCCCCGGGACGAAACAAAACTCATCTTTGCCCAGGCTCCCACGGTGATGTAAACCATGCTAGCTGCATCCAGCCAATCAGGGATGGGAGCATTGCCCGGTCTAAAGTGAAACTGGGTATGCGGCTGCCCCTTATTGCCTGTCTAAGCCGAGCCAAATGCCAGGGAAGACTTTGAGGCTTGGTGACCAAAATGGGAATTGGGGCCTGGAGCTGGCCATGGCAGATTTTTTCTGCTGGCATAGCTTATTCCATTAAAATGCAATTATAAATACGAGAAACTCAGGGTACATGACTCCCAGCCAACAATTAAATATATAAAATACATATATAATACATATATAATACATTTATATTAATTAATTATTAATATTTAATTATAAATATATATAAATAATATAAATAATATATATATATATATATAAATAATATATATATAAATAATATATATAAAAATAATAAATATATATATATATATATAATACACACATATATATATATCCAGTGATTACCAGGAAAATTATACATTGTTTTTTTTCAGAAGAGCTTTGTCTTTAACATGAAATGTCTTGTAATTTCTTCTGTGCTTACTCCATATTTTTGGGTAAAATATATATATTTTTTTGCAATATATAATTGTTTAGCATTCGTTGTTAAATAAAAAATGTACGTTTTTCAAACCATATTGCATGTAAAAGTCCCATTCCTCCTGATTACAACAGTACCACATATGTATCAGTAGACATCCGTGCCTGCCCAGGAGACTACCAAACTGAAAACTGAAGAGCCCATGGCCCATATAGGCTATGCGGGCAGGCAGCCTTCTGTTATGGGGCCGACCACTCGGCTTCCCCCCTGGTCTACCAGCCCCCATAGCTGGCGCCTGGGCTGGTTTTGCTAGATGGGGGACCCAAAGCTATTTTTTAAAATGTTTTAAGGATTTAACCCTTAAAAACACATTGTAGTTGTATTTTATTTGAAAAACGCTCTTTTGGCATGTTTTTGGTGTTGTGCCTCTTTAGTAATGCAAAAGAATCTTGTGCGTTAGGATTGTGCCTCCAGACCTTATCAGCACACTGCTTCCAAGTTTCTCATATTCCTCTGTTATGCTAAAGTGGGAGTGGTTTTCATGGCCTTGAGTAAAAACAACAGATTTCAAATCCCAGAATTCCTCCAATGTAACAGGTGAGCTAATCTGCAGCTTTTGATAAGTCTAAGCAACATAATGACCTCTCCAGGTGTGAACGCTGCCAGTAACTCTTCAGCTACTGAACACAAGATTGTGATCCTTCCAATCTAAAATTTCAGCAGGATGTGTTAATCTGGTCATCCCTGCTTTAGCCAATCAGATGATTAGCAAGCCAGTGAGGAATTATATGACCTGTACATCTATTGCACCAGTTGATGTACATTTCTACATTGTTGCTAGGGTAAACGGTTTTCTTTTATAACACAAGAGTTGCAAACAAATAGAAAATACAAAGAATAACGGATACAGACATTGAAGACATCATTTTGACACACAATAATGGAAACTGTGGTGAAAAAATGCCATTGAAAGTGGAATTACCCTTTAAAGTGGACCAACACCCAGTATTTTTACTATCCTGGGCTTTGGTCCACTTCTGCGGGGGGCCCCGCTGTGTGAAACCCCCCAGAACGCCCCCAAAAAAACTCAACTCACCCTGCTCCTACGCGAGCGCTCGTCCAATCAGAGCGCTCAGAGCCGCTGTGGTATGGACGGACAACCACAGCGGCTCTGAGCGCGCTGGGGGCCGCCTCTCGCGCTTCCTTCTAACAGGGAGCGCGCCCGCCGCCGGCCATTAACAGACGGCCAGCGCGGGTGCGTGCCCTGCTAGAGGGAAGCGCGAGAGGCGGCCGCGGCCTGCGCATGTGCCGTTGGAACGAGGTGAAGGTAAGGTTTGTGGGCGTCCTGGGGGTTTCACACAGCGGGGCATCCCGATTTCGGATGCCCTGCGGGGAGGGAGCTGGTCGGCCCGGGAATCTTATAGATTCCCGGGCCGATCAGCCATGGGTGTTGGTCCACTTTAAAGTGGACCGAAGCCCAGGATTTTGAATATCCTGGGTTTTGGCTCTTGACCCTGGGGCACCCCAATCTCCCAGGTCACCCGAACAAACTGACCTCTTCCCGGTCCTACGACGCATGCGTAGCCGCTTGTCCAATCAGCGTGCACAGATCCACTTAAGCCCCTCTAACAGAGAGCGTGCCCACACCGGTTGTTCACAAATGCCTGGCGTGGGACACTCTCTGCTAAAGGGATAGCGGGGATGAAGTCATTGCTCACACATGAGTCTTTAGACTGGGAACATAGGTGAGTTTTCGGGCAACCTGGGGGGGTTTCACACAGCGGGGCATCCCCGATCGGTTAGGGTTTGGTCCTCTTTAAGAGTAAAAAGAAAAAGAGAAAAAAAACAAAATACAGAAAAGCCTTATTTTTTAGTTTCTTTAAACTTACCTCTATTCCAGCACCAATCCTGCTGTCCCAGGCCGATCACAGACAGTCAGAAGCAAATTTATGTAGCTGGCACTTAAAGTGTTTCTGCAGGCAAAGGTAATTGTTACACCGTTGCATCTTGCCACTGTCCTAAAAGGTTTTCTGCTGAGCTGATTGGGGGATAGGATGAAAAAAGAGAATCTTATCCATTTCTGCTTCAATTTACAAACAGAAAACAGCGCCAAATGTAGCCTAACGCAATGGTATAACAATTACCCTTGCCTGCAGTAGCACTTTAAAGTGGACTAAAACCCAGCATGATTGGCCAGGGAATCTTATAGATTCTCTCCCCCCAGGGTATCCAAAATCGTGATGCCCCGCTGTGTGAAACTCCTTACCTTCCTCCTCGGTTCAACAGTGCATGCGCGAGCAGTGGCCACATCCCCGCAATCCCTGTAGCAGGGCACGTGCCTGTGCCAGGCATTTGTGAATGGCTGGCGTGGGCACGCACCCTGTTAGAGGGAAGCGGGGGGTGCAGCCACTAGCACGCTCAGAGTCGCTGGCTTAGACTGAGTGACATCATCGGCTTCGAGCACGCTGGTTGGACGAGCGGCCACGCATGTGCTGTAGGACCAGGAAGAGGAGAGTTGCACTCGGCGATATGGGGGGTTTCACACGAGGGGATAGGACCAAAACCCAGGATAGCCAAAATTCTGTGTTTTGGTCCACTTTAACAGACAGATGCAGCCACGTGAATTCTTAAAACTTTGAAGGGTTCAAGATCCCCAGAAAGCCTTAAAACAGCCTTTCAATTCTCAATCTTCCAGGACCGCAATGGCGCCAACCACAGCTTTCTTCTATGGCAATCAATCTGATTTGATTGCAGAACATCTGTGGGATCCAGCACAGCCACTGGTTCACTACTCTTGGTCTGTATATATCCCCACCCCCCTCCTGTGCTCACCCCTGCGCCTGGCTCACTTACTAACCGAAAAGAGGGGCGCACGCCGAGACCGCCCATGCTGAGAGAGTTCTTAGTTCTATGCTTCCAGTTTGGAATACAATGTAGTTGATGGTGCAGAAGGTCTGCAGCCTAATATAAGCAGGCACAACCCCTATACAATGGTGGATTAAACCATGCCTTACAATTATAAAGTATGCTGCGTCTGCGCGCTCACCTTACGCCCGCACAAACAGGGAAACCCGTAATGAATTGTGCCTAACAGGACGGAAGAAGCAGACGCTGCATGTCAATAGTGTCACAATAAATGTTGCTGAGAGTTGTAAAGTATAAATGATTCATGAGCTTTATCGATCAGCGTCTGTCATCCATCAAACGACCCTCTGACGCTTACCTAGACCCAGCCACCTACCACCACCGGCTTCACCTCACAGCTACAGAACCACAAACCTCAATCGACAGTGATGTGCGATGATTATAACTGCCAGGCGACAGGAAATTGCCACATCTTGCTGCCTCCTGTGACAGTGACACCTCGAGGCCCTCATGTCACCAGGGCTGAGCAATCGCGCATCATCATCATGTGTCACCACTAGAAAGCTCAATGGCCACCTAAACTCCTCTCACTTCCTCTAAACTTTGAGATAATAATATGGAAACAAGGGGATATATATAGTTTCATCATCCAACACGCGCTCAGCCTTCCCATATATATCCAGGAAAGTTTCCTGTAGCAAATCGTCCACACCAGGATGCTGCACTTACACCATGTAACAAGCGATTGACACTTTATACCAGAGGGCTGCTCTCCGCTTACAAGAAGCTAAGCTTTACTCATTATGTGGACTGGGTACTATCACAGATTACTTGTTAGGTTAGGATTGCAGTCACTGTGGAAAACAGATACTAGGCGTAATAGCCAGACCTGGCATAAGCTAAACAGTTTACACAGCTCATAAACCTTAACCTAATCTGATTCCAGCGACAGACATAGGCCTCGATTCAATAAATGTAGAAAAACATTTTCATGGTAGTAAAAAATTAAATTCATGAGAAAAAAGCCTGAGAATGTCAATTGTTACTGAATCACTAGAAAAAAAAGACCATGAAAGTCAATGGCAGCTTTTACTGCAGTGTAGAAAGGAGTAAACAGTTCTCTACTTTTCTTAGGAGTAAAAAAGTGTCATTGACTTTCATTGTTTTCTTAGCTGGTGATTCAACAACAGTGAAATTCTCAGGCTTTTTTCTCATGAATTGAATCTTTTACTACCATGAGAATTATTTTCTACCTTTATTGAATCGAGGCCATAGACCCTAAACACGCTTCACACAGTGATACTAGGACCTAAACTTAAAGTGGACCAACACCCATGGGTGATCGGCCCGGGAATCTATAAGATTCCCGGGCCGATCACCTCCCTCCCCGCGGGACATCCGAGATCGGGATGTCCCGTGGGGTGAAACCCCACAAACTCCTTACCTTATCTTCGGCGGCGGCCGGCCGCCGCCGCCTCCCTCGCGCCCCTCTAGACGTGCGCGCGCCCGCGCCGGCCGTCTGTGAATGGCCGGCGCGGGCACGACCGCGTCAAGAGTGACGCGCGGGAGGCGGCGGCGGAGAAGCCGCTTGTCCGCGGCTTGTCAGTCGGCGCTGGGAGCGGTGAGTTTTTCGGGGGGGTTCGGGGGGGGTTTCACACAGCGGGGCACCCCGATCGGGGGGGCCCCACCGAAGTGGACCAAGACCCAGGATAGTCAAAATCCTGGGTGTTGGTCCACTTTAAATCTAATAGTGTACCTAGGCCCCAAACATGCATCCAGATATCAGGTGTAATAGCCAGACCCGGCATAAACTAAACATTTACACAGCTCAAAAACTTTTACCTAATCTGATTCCAGCGACAGACATAAGCCCTAAACACACTTCATGCAGTGATACTAGGCCCTAAACTTAAATCTAACAGTGTACCTAGGCCCCAAACATGCATCCAGATACTACGGTAGGTGTAATAGCCAGACCCGGCATAAACTAAACATTTATACAGCTCATAAACTTTTACCTAATCTGATTCCAGTGACAGACATAGACCCTAAACATGCTTCACACAGTGATACTAGGCCCTAAACTTGAATCTAATAAAGCAATTCTGTGAGTACTCACCTGTAGAATTGTTTTTGTTCTTGCATGGCACGGCCCGCTTCGGTATTTATAACGGTTGGGTTATTCCGCCACAAGGTGGCGCAGTGGTACTGCAGAAAAGCTGTGGCTTGTCCCGGTTCCCTATAAAAACGGGCTTAACCATAGAGTTCCCCAGCGTACACAAGCAGTGAGACAAGAAGGCGTGAGAGAATAAGTAAAAAATGTGAAAAAGGTAAAAGACCCCAATTGACTTGGAACAATCACCATAAAGAGGCAACCAAGAACAACGATAACAAGGGTGGGGCGAAGAGGGGCCGTGCCATGCAAGAACAAAAACAATTCTACAGGTGAGTACTCACAGAATTGCTTTTTTCTTTATTGCATGGCACGGCCCGCTTCGGTATTCATAACAGTTGGGACATCCAAAAGCAGTGTCCAGAGTAGGGTGGGATCCCCAAAGAGTAACGGAGAGTGGTTCAAGTCACTACCGCCTGAAGCACCTTGCGGCCAAAAGCAGCATTCGCTGATGCCTTAACGTCAACCTTGTAAAACTTAGAAAAAGTATGAACAGAAGACCAAGTAGCGGCCTTGCAAACTTGTTCAACAGAAGCTTGGTGCTGAAAAGCCCAAGAGGCACCAATAGCACGAGTGGAATGAGCAGTAATCCTAAAGGGAGATTCCTTTCCCTTAGCAGAATATGCTTGTACCACCGCCTGATGGATCCACTTGCTGATAGTGGATTTAGCCGGAGGCAAACCCTTTCTAGGTCCAGCAGTGAGAACAAAAAGAGCATCAGACTTCCTGAAAGGCTCAGTGGTGACCAAATAAAACTTCAGAGCCCTGACCACATCTAGGGAATGCAGAGTCTGCTCCTTGGAATTAGCAGGATTAGGACACAATGAAGGCAAGACAATGTCCTGATTAAGATGAAAGGCAGACACCACCTTAGGCAAGAAATCCGGCTTAAGCCAGAACACCACCTTATCCTGATGTCTCTCAAAATAAGGAGGTTCGATGGAAAGTGCCGCTAGTTCAGAAACTCGCCTTACAGAAGTGATAGCCACCAGAAAGGCTACCTTAAGGGTCAGAATAGACAAGGTAGCATCATGGATAGGCTCAAAGGGAGGCCCATGCAGTGCAGACAAAAGCATATTCAAATCCCAGACTGGTAGCAAAGGCTTACGGGGTGGACGCACATGAGTAACACCCTGGAAAAAGGTTTTAACCAACCGGTGATTGGCAAAGGATCTTTGGAAAAAAATTGCCAGAGCTGAAACATGGCCTTCTAGGGTACTAAGTTGAAGGCCCTAATCCAAACCATGTTGCAAGAATTCCAGAATCCTGGGGATAGAAAACACCCGACAGGGAAGAGACTTGGACTCACACCAGGTAATGTAAGCATGCCAGACCCTGTAATAAATAAAGGACGAGGACTTCTTCCTAGCCCGAATCATGGTATCAACAACAGAGGCAGGCAACCCCTTATCCATCAATATGGAGGTTTCAGCAGCCAAGCCGTTAAAGCCAGAGTTTGTAAATTGGGATGGCGTAGCTGCCCCTGGGTGAGAAGATCTGGATCCTTGGGCAAGACATGCCGGTCTACTGCCAACCGCAAAACATCTGCAAACCAAACTCTTCTTGGCCAACAAGGAGGGAACACATAGAGAAGCTGAAACTCCATCCAAGGTATTGCCAAGGCATCCGTGGCGAAGGCCAGAGGATCCGGAGACAGAGACAAATCTGGGAAGTTTGTGATTGTGACGGGACGCAAACAGGTCCACGTCCGGCTGCCCCCAGCAGTGACAGAGGGAGAGAAACACCTGACTGTTGAGAGACCACTCTCCCAGACGAGACGTCCCCCTGCTCAGGGAGTCCGCCACCTGGTTCTCCACCCCTGGGATGTAGACCGCCGACATGCAGTGAACATGCTGTTCCGCCCAAGACAGAATCAGGGACACTTCCTTGAAGGCTTGCTTGCTCAGAGTCCCTCCCCGATTGTTGATGTAGGCAACCGCCGTCTGGTTGTCTGAGCAAATCTGAACAGCCCGACCCCGGAGGTGAGTGGATAGGCGAGAAAGAACCAACTTGACCGCCCTCAGTTCCAGGACGTTGATGGAAGCATGGGCCTCTTGTGGGCCCCACCGACCCTGGAACCTCAGGGACTTCCAGAAGCCTCCCCAGCCGGTCAGACTGGCATCCGTGGTGACCGTTTCCCAGCACAGGGGTAGGAAGGACCTGCCCCCCAGAAGGTTCCTTGAGTCCAGCCACCACGAGAGAGACTGTCTGGCCAGGGGAGACAGAACAAATTCCTGATCCAGGGACACAGGGTCCCGATCCCAAACTGACAAGAGGTGCAACTGGAGAGGTCTCATGTGAAACTGAGCAAAGGGGACCGCCTCGAAGCAGGACACCATCAGCCCACCAACTGCATCCCCTGACGGATGGAGGGATGAGGACATGACAGCAGAGCCCGAGCATGCAGCTGAAGACCTTCCACCTGCAAACTCTATCTTTTAATCTACGCTGAGGCCACAAAATCATTGCAAAGTAAGAGAGTCCTATATTCCTCCACCACACTACTGGCTGTTGTGCCATCAATGAGACGCTTAAGCAGTTTCTTAAGGGCAATAGCAGTAATGGCGGCAGCACATACAGGGCACAAGCCAGCCCCCACACAGGTAAAAACATGGCAGGCCACTTGATCCATGCGCCCAAAGGAAAAAGAGGACACAGTCCCCAAACTACTTACCCCCTCAGAAGCTAGGACAGAAACTCTGCATCCCTATTAGGCTCACCATAAAGCCTATGGCCTGCTACCCTTTGTGTTACAGGGTCTGCGGCTTGGAGCAGCGCTCCAGGAGCACTTGACCCTAGTGCTCTTCTACCTTCACCCGATCTGTCAGCCGAGGCTGGGAGGCAGGGAGGGTCCAGAAACGGATGGAAATAGACTTGCAGGGCCGCAGGCTTGGTTGCCCCGCTCACCTGCGCAAGAGAGAGAGAGCCATCTGCTAACTTCGCAGTCCACTGCAGAGAGAACACTGGGGAACTCTATGGTTAAGCCCATTTTTATAGGGAGCCAGGACAAGCCACAGCTTTTCTGCAGTACCACTCCGCCACCTTGTGGCGGAATAACCCAACTGTTATGAATACCGAAGCGGGCCGTGCCATGCAATAAAGAAAAGTGTACCACTACCTAGACACCAAACATGCATCCAGCAGCGAGCCTAGGCCCTTAACGTGCAGGCCTAGGCCCTTAACATGCATCCAGCAGTGGGCCTAGGCCCAACAATTGAATCCAAAGTTGCACCTAATCCAAAACATCCATCCAGCGGGGGGCCTAGGCTCACTGCTGGATGTAAATTTTGAGACTAGGCCCACTGCTAGACAGGTGTTTGATATAATAAGATGGAAACCATGGGATATATAGAATTTCATCATCCAACAAGAGCACAGCCTTCCCATATACACTCAGCTAAGTTTCCTGTAGCAAACAGTCCACACCAGGATGCTGCACTTACACAATCTAACAAGCGATTGACACTTTATACCAGAGGGCTGCTCTCTGCTTACAAGAAGCTAAGCTTTACTCAGTATGTGGGTCGGGTACTATCACAGATTACTTGTTAGGTTAGGATTGCAGTGACTGTGGAAAACAAACAGATACTAGGTGTAATAGCCAGACCTGGCATAAGCTAAACAGTTTACACAGCTCATAAACTTTAACCTAAGCTGATTCCAGCAACAGACATAGAGCCTAAACATGCTTCACGCAGTGATACTAGGCCCTAAACTTGAATCCAATAGTGTACCTAGGCCCCAAACATGCATCCAGATACTAGGTGTAATAGCCAGACCCGGCATAAACTAAACAGTTTACACAGCTCATAAACTTTAACCTAATCTGATTCCAGCGACAGACCGACCCTAAACATGCTTCGGGTAGTGATACTAGGCCCTAAATTTGAATCTAATAGTTTACCTAAGCCCCAAACATGCATCCAGCAGCAAGCATAGGCACATAATGTGCAGGTCTAGGCCCTGAACATGCATCCAGCAGCGGGCCTAGGCCCCAAACATGTATCCAACAGCGAGCCTAGGCCCGACAATTGAATCTAAAATTGCACCCAGGCCGAAACATGCGGTGGGCATAGGCGCACTGTTGGATGCAAGCTTAGAGACTAGGCCCACTGCTAGACACATGTTTAGGTCCTAGGTGCACAACTGGAAGCACATTTTGGATCTGGTCTGCTGCTGGATGCATGTTTTGGGCCTAGGTGCAATTTTGGATTCGAGTTTAGGGTCTAGGCTCACTGCTGGATGCAGGTTTAGGGCCTAGGCCCACCACTCGATGCAGGTTTAGGGCCTAAGCTTGCACCCAGGACTGCACCTGGACCCTAAACAAGCATCCAGAGGTGGTCCTAGGCCCCAACTGAGAGCCCAGGTCAGCGGCCTGAAAAAAAAAACACAAACACATATAGACCTGTTCAGTTAACATAGCCTCTAAACAGTAACCAGAATCCATCATCAAGCATAAATGTGTATTCAATGGTGGGCCTAGACCCTAAACTTGCATCCAATTGTGCACCTAGGCCATTGGCCATGTGAGCAAAGGGAAAAAAAAATACTGGGCATTGCATCTAGACCTGATCCAAAACAAACTGTTAACGTAATCCCTGAAACTGGAACCTAACCTACATCAAGCGAAGAGCCTAGACCCTGGAGCCACATTGCACCATAAACCTAGGCCACTGGCTATATTCATCTATGAGACTACTCAACTGATGTGAGCTTAGGATTGCTGTGAATGTAAAAAGGAAGAATAGCATCTGTTACAACAGATACTAGACGTAATAGCTAGACCTGGCCTAAGCTAAACACAGCCTATATACCCGAACTTAATGTGCTTCCAGCGACAGGCCTAGGCCCTAAATATTTATCAAGCAATGGGCCTAGACTCTGTATGTACGTCCAAGGACCATCCTGCTGGGCACTGCATCTAGACCTGCTCCAAAACAAACAGTTAACGTAATCCCTAAACTGGAACCTAACCTACATGAAGCGAAGAGCCTAGCCCCTGAAGCCACATTGAACCATAAACCTAGGCCACTGGCTATATTCATCTATGAGACTACTCAACTGATGTGAGCTTAGGATTGCAGTGAATGTGAAAAGGAAGAATAGCATCTGTTACAACAAATAGTAGGCATAATAGCTACACCTGGCCTAAGCTAAACACCCGGGCGGCCGCGTGCGCAGTTGTTCCCCCTGCTAGTCCCCAACTCCATTTGGTGTGTCAGGACCTTGCTGCCAGGCTTATGGTTCTTATTTTTGTTATTTACTTTTATGTCTTTTATGGTCACAGTTGTTTATCGTCTTGTGCACTCAGTGGTTTAACTAGTTGGTTCATGGTATTTATAGCTTTTCAAGTTTGTATATAATATAGTAAAATAGATTTACTGTTTATTATAGCATTTCAGTCTGATTAGGGTGTGGATTTAAGATTCACAATATTTTAGCACCTTGCACTGTCACTTTATTTACATATATACTTGTTAGTAGCATTGACTTTGTCTGTGTTGTATTTGCACTTTCACTTTATTATTGCTTTAGGCACTGGATAGGAAGGTGTATTGTTCCCATATTAGGGTCTCCCTTTTTTGTGCAGGCACAAAATCGAGCATGTATTAACGGTCCTACCACCAGTATATTCAGGGAGCTTCCCAGCCATATATTGTTTGGTTTATTATTATCAACATTGGAGGTTTATGGGGACATGCAGTGTTTTTAATTTGTTGGTTTGTCTGTATTATGTGTTATTTGTGTCATTCTAATAAAATTATGTATCATTTTTTATACTTTTGTTGATTCTTGGTGCTCCTGTGATTAGGGTGGAGTGGGCTTGTCAGGCCAAAACCCTTGGTTCTGTATTTTGTTACAACAAATAGTAGGCATAATAGCTAGACCTGGCCTAAGCTAAACACAGCCTATATGCATGAACTTAATGTGCTTCCAGCGACAGGCCTAGGCCCTAAACATTTATCAAGCAATGGGCCTATGCCCTGTATGTACGTCCAGCGACCATCCTAAGCACCAATCACTTGCATCCAATAGTTCACCTTGGCCATAAACTTTCAGCCGTGTGCCTCGACCCTAAACTTGCCTCGGCACCCAATAGTACACCTAGGCCAGCATGGGTTACAACAGATACCAGGCATAACATCTGGACATGGCCTAAGCTAAACAGATGAAGTGGAAGTCCTAGCCAGGGCCGGCTCCAGGTTTGTGGGGGCCCTTGGGCACCAGTCTCAGTGGGCCCCAAAGTAGTGAGTCACATGATGTCACCTTTCAGCTCCGCTGCCACAAATGGGTGATCTCCTGCTGCTGATCACCCTTCAGTCCTTGTCAGTTGTCACCTGGTTCTCGCCGCTTCCATCAATTGCCCTCCATTCCATACCACCTTCTCCATTGTTGCTGAGGCCAGCCATGAGCAGGTCTGCACACAACACCCAGCATTCGGTGGTTGGGGGCCTGAGTTGGCCCCTGAAGATGCCAGAGGCCCTGGCAATTGCCCAGGTTTGCCATGTGTTGGCGCCGGCCCTGGTCCTAGCTAAACCTGTGTTTGGCAGAAGGTCTAGGCAACACAAATGCATTATCTTTTGCACCCCGTACCATTTATTGATACTGCTTTGTAAGGAACCATGGAATAGGATGGCCCCATCAAATCAAAAAGTAGGACTTATATATTAATACCACATTAAGTCCTATAGAAGAGTGCGTGAAGGAAGCAGTTAACAGACATTAGATTAGAAAGTTTATTGCTTTTACTAGGCGACGATCTATGAATAGCTCAGGAAAGGTCCTTTGATTTCTGCAGCATCTGCACATTCTACATTCTGCCCATTGTTTTATCATTTAGGGCGCACATCATCCGGTATGGCTTCCAGGCAGTGCTCCTGTAACAGGGATGACCTGAGCAGCGGGGTGGAGGGTGCTGCGTGCATACACAGGGCTGGATTAGAAACTGCACAGACCTGGATTATAACAGAGGAATCAACCTTGACACCAGACAGATCTCATGGAGGATCCTGAACTGTGCGAGGACAGATGGATTAGGGAGGAAGCACTTGAAGCGGTCCTTCACCCTGAATAAGAGCCTATCTTATAAGTTTCCCACACCCTGTACATACAGATTGCTCACATTAAATATCATCCTACCTGCATCTACTGCATGTTATGAGCCTTTGAAGCTCATGGAGCATCAGGCTGCCTGCAAACAGGAAGTGTCTTCTGACTGTGTTCTGCATTCTGGGATTGCTGTAGTTTTCCTGACCCCAGCTCTGCTCTGTCTGTGCAAAGCACAGCTATAACCAGCCCCCCTGCACTTTATCCCACTCTCCTCCGTATGTGTGATGCTACTGAGTCAAGATGGCGGCGTCCGTATCCTAGAGTCCTGAACAGAGTTGCAACCCAGTGGGGGAAAGAATAATAAGTGACTAAAAATTTGAAATATATTAATTTTAGATGCTGGGGAATCGTTTATTAAAGGTTTGGGCTTTTCGTTAAATCATGCTCAATGTCCGGTTCAATACCGGTTCAAAATAAATACCATACTCCCCTTTGGTCCCCTGCAGCTGTTACATACTTCTTCAGCAGGCCTTAGCGCGCTCTGCAGTAAATGGAGGGGGGAGATCCCTAATCATTGGTGCAGATCCACGTTCCCTCCGTCACTGGTGAACAGTGGGACGGGCTGAAAATTGTGGGGTTTCATCTCAGGATTTGGTAAGATTTGCACTGCACGACTTGGACAGAACAGCTGCAGGGGACATAAGGCGAGAGGCTTTAAAGTGGACCAAAACCCAGGATTTTGGTCGATGCCCCGTTGTGTGAAACCCCCAGGTCCCCCAAACAAACTCACCTCTTCCCGGACCTACGTCGCATGAGCAGCCGTACGTCTAATCAGCGCGCTTGGATCCGCTTGAGCCCTTTCGTCCAGGAGCTTGTCTATGGCAAGCGGATCCGAGCGTGCCGGCCATTCACTAATCCCTGGCGTGGGCATGCGCCCTGCTAAAGGAATAGCGGGCATCCGACCACTGCTCGTGCATGCACCATTTGACCAGGAATGAAGGTGAGTTTTCGGGCGGCCTGGGGGGTTCACACAGCGGGGCAACCTTGATCGGGGTGTCCCGGGGGGAGCGATTATGCCTGCCCTGGAGTCTCAGACTCCAGGGTGGGTTTTGGTCCTCTTTACCTTACCTAAACCTGCTGCGTGTGGGCCCTGAATTTAGTAGCTAATCACCTTTTCCTCTTGGACCTCTGTTTAACAGGGCAAAAGAAAAATAACTGCAGGCAGTGCCACAAGCCTTCTATAGGATAGGATGTGGCTGCCACACATGTGCTATGGATCCTTTACCAGATACCAGGAGCTCCACTAGGAAAACCTGGAGTATCGCTTTAAAGTTGACCAAAACCCAGGATTTTTACTATACTGGGTTTTGGGCCTTTCCCCCGGGGCACCCCGATCGGGGGGGGGGGTTGTCCCGCTGTGTGAAACCCCCCAGATCGCCGATGCCAACTCACCTCTTCCGAGTTCTACGGCGCATGCACAGCCGCTCGTACAATCACTTGTCTAAGGACAGCCGTTCCGAGCGCACTTGCGGCCGCATCCCCCGCTTCCCTCTAACATGGAGCGTGCCCGGGCCGGCCATTCACAAATGTCTGGCGCAGGCACGCGCCCTGCTAGAGGGATAGCGGGGATGCGGCTCACGCATGCCACGTTGAACCAGGAAACAAGTTAAGTTTAAGGTAAATCTTATAGATTCCCGGGCCGATCAGCATAGACCTTGTCGAGGTGACGGCCTGTCACGCAACGCGTCAGTGATTGCTGCTCAGGGGGGGGGGGGGGGGGGGGGAGGCTCTCAACATTGGTGATGTATTTACTCCCCAATCTCGAATTATTAGCGCCATCACGGCTTGGCAGATACTACCATTCCTCAGCACTTCAGTAGCATTTCACTCCTTGGCACTCCTAGCACTTTATTATGAGATTGTCTAGCAACTTATTGGTATCATTTTGACACTTGGATGTCACATTGTTTTATGCACTTGCACTTTTTTTTAGATGAAATGTTTCTTAGACTATTTAATGTTTACATTCACCTGGCATCTCATTGTCTGCGTTGTTTTGCACATTGTTTTATGAATTTGAGCGTTCTGCTAGCCCTTAGGATATTACTTGCATATTAAATGTATATCAATTCATCTTGTATTAGGGAGCTTTTAACCTTAATGGAATAGCCCCCCCCCCCACAGCTTTTTTTGCGTCTTTATGGTTTTAATTTTGTCCTTATTGTCTATTGTTACATGGATCAGGTCATTGTGCTTTTTTGAATATAATACATTTCTACCAATTGTATCCAGGTTGGTGTGCGGCCATTCATATGGGGTGTTCCTTGGGGCATCTCTAGAGCCACACACAAGTCGTTTTTGTACTCAGCATGGGTTTTGGTCCACTTTATTGCAGCACACCCCAGATTAAGATGACTGTGGGAGTAAGCGCTACAGAGAGGTGAACGTCCAGACTGTTCCACAGCCTAGATGTCCCCCATGAAAGGTTGTCCCTCTGTACGATCCCTGGCTCTGACCTCTGCAGCCTTGGGAAACACTCCAAAAGGGGGACAAGCTTTTCATTTTAAATTGCTTACATACCCAGTTATCATTTTCTTCTTCGTTTAACAAGTGAGTCTGGAGTGTGAGAGGGGGCTATACATTCCTTCCATGCATTGGCTGGGTTTTAACATCGCTGTCCAGGCAAACACTAACTTTCTCCCACCTTATCCCCCTTGGGAACAGTATAAAATAGGCCATTTCAAAGCACCTGAAAGTCTCTAATTGTATGTAAATGCCTTATGTCTTCTAGCAATCTAATTGCTTTAATTTCTGGGTCGGAGCGGAGTTGGAAAGCAGCTTTGAGTCTTAAGCATTCCCTGCTGTGGTTAGAGACCTGTGGGACCACTGTGGCTTGCTCACGCTGAGAGCACTAAAAGACAGAGTGGCTGTAGGACCACTTCTATGCATGGTCCTGGAGGAATGAAATGGAGCCCTGCTATAGCTTCTACCCTGCACGTGGTAAAGGCATCAGGGCTAGCTAATTATTGCCATTGGGGTTACAATCTCTTTAATACAGAATAGCATGTCCGAATGGTTACAAAAAAATTTAAAAAAAAAGTAAAAAAAAAAAAAAAAAACTGTCCTAAAAAATTATTTGAAGAGAATAAATGTCAAGACATCCACTTTCCTCCCTAGGGTGCGACTTGTCAGGCACCTCCCAGTCACCTGGGGCAGGGTCGGCCTGGGGTGCCTGGGGCCCACCAGTAGAATTGACTCTCTGGGATCCTAGGTGTAGGTACTACTGGCTTATTTTCAGGGCCCAGTGTGTGCGCTTGGCATGCCACAAATAAGCTATATAGCAAATAAGTTCAGGTTTTGAGGATGAAGGCCCTTCAAAGGGGTACGTGATACCAGGGGCGCACTGGGGGGATTCCCTGGTAACCCTGTGGGCCAGTCCGAGCCTACCCTGGGGCATTAAAAAGATCTGCCCCAAAATGGAACACACTCACAAAAAATGGAAAGCGAGCAACAGGGGAAAACACAGAAATGATGGGGATAGATGAGGAAAGAAAAAAAAAGGCCGATGAGAGAAAGAATTAAGAGGAAATGTAAGAGATGGAGAGAAGGAAAGGGGAATTTTATATGAAGGTGACAGGACAGACAGAATGTGGAAAAGAGAAAGGAGGAGAAAAGATAAACAATTGAGGATGATATAGAAGCAAGAGCGAAAAGGAGATTGAAGGAATGTAACAAGAAAAAAATGGGGAGAATGTGAAAATGAGAGCAAGACGGGGGGGGGGGGGGGATGTAGAAAAAAAAAACATGAGAGTGGAGTAGAAAGAGAAGGGAAGGAAAAAAAAAGAAGAAGAAGGAGAGAGAAGAAGAAGAAGGAGAGAGAAGGAGAAGAAGGAGAGAGAAGGAGAAGAAGGAGAGAGAAGGAGAAGAAGGAGAGAGAAGGAGAAGAAGGAGAGAGAAGGAGAAGAAGAAGGAGAGAGAAGGAGAAGAAGAAGGAGAGAGAAGGAGAAGAAGAAGGAGAGAGAAGGAGAAGAAGGAAAAGGATGAGGAAGAGAAGGAAAAGGAGGAGGAGAAGGAAAAGGAGGAGAAAGAAAGAAAAATAGCAAAAGAAAAGAAAAAAAAAAAAAAGACAGAATGCGAAAAACTGGAAAAGAAAGATGGACGTAAGGTTTAAAAAAAATGAAGATATGAGGAAGCGGAAAAGAGGCAGATGGGTGAAAGGTGACAAGAAAGAAATTGACAGAATATGTAAATGACATGAAAAAAGGAAAAGGGAAAATGAAATAAAAAGAAGAAAGGGAAATTCAAGAAGAAATAAAAGGGTAAAACAATTATAAAGAAATTTCAAAAAAAGAAAGGAGAGAGACGGGGGGGGGGGGGGGGTATGTATAAGCCAATGCCTGATTTTAATATAGTCACTCACCATACGGTGTTTAGCATGAATGATCCACAAATAATTAAGTGGTGTGTGTGTTGCATTGCTAATGGATTGCATCTGATCGTTTGACAGCAGAATTAATCGGACTCTCCCAGTGTGAAGTGTGGGTGACTATCTGTGTGCATTGCCTGTGCCCAGGTTGTATCTGGGGAGCAGTGGTGCCACAGTGGAGAGTGTGCAGATTCCAGTACTGTGCCATCCACATACCGTAGGACCAATCCTGGTTCTGCCACATTAACAATTTTGTGATCAATGTCTCGACTGCTCTTTTCTTGATTGCTACTGAGAGCGTCCTGATGGAGAGCATCGCATTTAGCCTGAGGAAGTGGGAAGCGTGCCCACGGTATGCGTGGCTCTTGGGGTGGTAGGCGGTAGGGAGATCTTCTTGGTTTTATTCAGTTTATTTTGGTTGTATTTTGGTTTCATTTTGTGACCAATACTGTGGTTCACATCATAGGACATTAGCACACTTTGGTTATGATGATGGGGGATTAATTTTGATACTGTTATTTGTGATTGTGATTTGTTTTATATAGGCAATGAATTGTTTTCGTTTTTTTATATATTATCTTGATGGGATTGGTTCTGATCACCAATTGCAGATTGGTTACAATCAAATTTATTTTTTGATTGTTTGCACTTGCACTTTACAGCACATATATATATATTTATAGGATCCGGATCATAGGCAGGTTTTGCACAGCACATGCACATGGTTTCATATTTATATCAGAAACTTTTTTTTCCTTTTATTATGATGTGTATACAGATATATATAGGAATTTGATGGCAAAATATATATATATACCTTTTTTGATGGCGCTCTCCCCATCGCCTACACACCTATCAATGTTGGTCTGTTTTGTTGGTCATTGTCTGATTTATGTTTTTTAATTGGTTTTAGCATGTTTAGGATTATATGTAGTGATTAACTTGTGTTAAAGTGGACCAACACCCAGGGGTCATCGGCCCAGGAATCTATAAGATCACCTCCCTCACCGCGGGACACCCGAGATCGGGATGTCCCGCGGGGTGAAACCCTCCCAAAACACCCCTAGACGTGCGCACGCCCGCGCCGGCCGTTTGTGAATGGCCGCCGCGGGCGCGCACCCTGTAAGAGTGACGTGCGGGAGGCGACGGCAGACGACCTGTCTTGTCCATCGGCGGGGATTGGACGGCGCGGTCACGTGGGAGCGTGGTGAGGTGAGATTTGGGGCTTTCTGGGGGGGTTTTACACAGCGGGGCATCCCCAATCGGGATGCCCCCCCGAAGTGGACCAAAACCCAGGATAGTCAAAATCCTGGGTGTTGGTCCACTTTAAGATCAAATAAAATAATATTTGTTTTTTACTAGTATTGATTCTAGTGTGCCTCCCTTTTGTTGTAGTCTGATGAAGAGCATCACAGACTGGCCTGGGAATAGCGCCAAGAGGACCAAAACCTGTGCTGGCCTTCAACACAGCTTCCTACACACTGTATCTCAAGGTCCAAATACAGTCTTTAAAGCTGAAAGCATTCGGTCCTTTAAGTAGAACTAAACTCAGATTTTGTTCCGAATTGGGATGCCTCGCTGTGTGAAACCCTCCTGATCGTTCATACAAACTCACCTTTTCCTACGGCGAATGCGCAGGCTCCCCCAATCGGAGCTGTGCACGGGCTCTCATTGTTTTAAATGGAGGCATGCGTTGCTGCACGCCGCCGTGCACTCCCACCCCAGCCATACAGATAGCCATTCAGCTAGGCTGGGATGGGAGCGCGCACAAGGCCAGAGTACAGGGGATGCGGCAGTGCACACTCCCCATTAAAGTTCGGCAGTTTGCAGAAAAAAGGAAAACCTGGCAAACATCTCTCATTGGCTGAGAACTCGCACATGCGCCGCTGGGACATGGAAGAGGTTGTTTTGGGGTTTTGCACAGCGGGGCATCCCAACATAGGATACCTCCAGGAAACGAAACAAGCCCAGAGAAATTAAATTCCTGCTTTAAAAAGGTCATTGAAGGTGAAATTACCCTTTAAGCACGTCACGGGACACCCTTGACAACCAAATTAAGTGACATTTTGATATCCTTAACCCCCCAGATTACTGCACGTCTCTATCTGGGAAATGGAAATCTGGGTAAGGGGCACAGATCAGCCATGTCTGGAAGCAGAAAATATACAAAGATCACATATGGAGGGAGGACAATGTATACTACAGGGGACACAAAGTACACCATGACGTCCCTAGAACATACAGAGGACACAAAGGTCAGAGCTCCAGTGTGTGCAAAGAAAGATTAACCCTATTCAGGCGTGTGATATAGATAGAGGACGTTGCCGGGCAAAGTCACAGGGGCAAGAATAAAGGTGCTGCTAACCAGACCAAGAAACTACGAATCTGAAGGTCTGACGCAAGATCCCTGGGGGCATCCCAATTAGGGAGGGGTGGGGGTAGGAGCAGGAAGGCCACATTTGACAGCCATACTGGAACACAGGAGTAGGTGAGTGTTTTAGCCAGTATTCTTTAAATTCTACTGGCAGCACAGGGCATCCCAAATCAGGGTTGCCCCCATACGCAGTGGCGTTTGCTATGCACATTCTCCGGGCATAACGACACTCACCTCTTCCATGCTCCAGTGACTGTCACCCAATGGCAGGCCCACCCAGAGAATCCGAATCACTGGCGAGTGTCACTGTGCAGCCCCCCAGTTCGGGATGCCCCTATGCTGCCAGTGTTAGGCACAGTGAAGAGTTAAACAGGACCTTCAGCATGATTTCATGAAAAGCCCAAATCCTTAAAAAAAAAACATTTCCCAGCATCTAAAATCAATATTTTTTTAGTCACTTATTATTCTTTCCCCCACTGGGCTGCAACTCTGTTCAAGACTCTAGAATACGGGCGTCGCCATCTTGACTCAGAAGCATCACACTTACTGAGGAGAGGAGAGCAGGATAAAGTACAGGGGGTGGGGTTATAGCTGTGCTTTGCACAGAGAGAGCAGAGTTGGGGTCAGGAAAAGGACAGCAGTCCCAGAATGCAGAGCTGCACAGTCAGAAGACACTTCCTGTTTGCAGGCTGAAGCCCCATGAGCCGCCATCTTGGATGTTTAAAGGATCATAACCTGCACTAGATGCAGGTAGGATGATTTTTATTGTGAGCAATCTGTATGTACAGGGTGTGGGAAACATATAAGATAGGCTCTTATTCAGGGTGAAGATCCGGATTAATGTGAGCAATCTGTATGTACAGGGTGTTGGAAACATATAAGATAGACTCTTATTCAGGGTGAAGGTCCGCTTTAAAGGAGCACTATTGCAAAAAAAAATGGCCCAATAATAAAAGTCTATATAAATATGCTGGTGGGAGGGTCACTTATACACCCAGGAACAAGAAATATCGAGCCAGGCTTGTTTTTTTTATTTTAATGATAGGAAAAGGAAATCAGGGGTGACAGGCTGTGTCACCCCTGATACACTAAACCTGTCACGCCCGGATTTTATTCCTATCATGAGAGAATATACTACAAGCTTGGCGGGCGTTTTATTCAGTTCGGGTGTATAAGTGACCTCTTCTCCTATTAGCTGATGTGTTTATATGGATTTTTATTATTACACAATTCCTCGATAGTGCTCCATTAAGTCTTTTCAGACTTTATTTCCCCTAACACAGCAGGGCATCCCAAAGCAGGATGCCCCTATGGACCTAGCTTGGTGGTTTATCCCGCTACGGTTCACCAGAAGACATGTAGGAATGCTTCTCTGCAGCAGACTTGTGAAAGTAACATAAATGCAGTAAAATCCTGGATCAAAGTTTGATAGAGCGGCCTCGATTCAATAAGAGTTAAAAAAAATTCTCATGGTAGTAGAACATTCAATTAATGAGAAAAAAGCCTGAGAATGTCACTGTTACTGAATCACTAGATAAAAAGACAATGAAAGTCAATGGCAGCTTTTACTACAGTGTAGAAAGGACTAAACACTTCTCTACTTTTCTTAGTGCCATTGGCTTTCATTGTCTTTTTATCTGGTGATTCAGTAACAGTGACATTCTCAGGCTTTTTTCTCATGAATTGAATCTTTTACTACCATGAGAATTTTTTTCAATTCTTATTGAATCGAAGCCAATGTCTGCACAAAAAAAAAATTACAAACTAGCAAGACTAAAAACCCTGCGCATAAGGGAAAGAAATCCCTGAGAGCTGGGTCAGAGAATACACATAATCGTCATTGTCCCATCACCCACCTGCACATGCAATGTGGGATCAAGGGGAGTGCTTCCGGGAAAGATTCACACAACGTCCCACATTGGGATGCCCCAGTGGAATGGATTCCCATGACAGGGGCATCCCAAAGTGGGGAGCACATTGTTAGCACCAGAGCTGAGAGTGCTGAAACCTGGCGGCAGCAACCCACAGGACCCCGTGGGATCGTGTCTGCAGTCTGTGAGCCTGGAGCCCTTTACCGATTAATGTCCATCCAATAGAGAATTAGTGTCTGGACTGGATGTACGTTTCTCAGAGCAATGGCGGGACAGCAAACTGCAGCGTGCAATATTACAAAGCCAATAGAGAACTAGCCACAAGGATACAACGGCTGTCACAGGTGCGTGTACTAAATTCTAACTTTAAAAGTAGACAATATATAACTAAAGAACCACAAATCGCAGCTAAATTAAGGGGCACTACAACCCAAAAAATATAAGAACATCCTTTTTATTATTAATTGTTAGAGCCTCCAGCCTGGCTCAATTAATAATTACAATTAATAATTAAATAATAACAATTAATAATAAAAAGAATGTTCTTATATTTTTTGGGTTGTAGTGCCCCTTAATTTAGCTTCGATTTGTGGCTCTTTAGTTATATATTGTGTTTTGGATGTGCAGCCCCTGTTGTGTAAATTATTTGTGGTGCTCATCCTATCGGTATACGTTCTTTAAAAGTAGACACTTAGATATTGTGAGTGTTTGTAATGAATCTATTCGCAATGACATTAAAGTGGACCAAAACAGATTCCCCGTCTATAAGGCATCCCCCGAAGTGATCCTGCACTGGTTCGCCATATGCAGGCCAGGATCCCTCCACCTGATGTACACACCCGCATCTGAGCACAGCGGGCCATGCCCATTTGGGATGCCGCAGGAACATGGACAAAAACACTAGGGGGGGTTAAAAATCCAGGGCTTTGCTTCTCTGTAAATAATACGTGTTAAAGCGGACCTTCACCCTGAATAACTTGCATGTTTCCCACACCCTGTACATACAGATTGCCCACATTAAAAATCATCCTACCTGCATCTATTGTATGTTATGAGCCTTTAAACATCCAATATGGCAGCTCATGGAGCATCAGCCAGCCTGCAAACAGGAAGTGTCTTCTGACATTCTGGGATTGCTGACCTTTTCCTGACCTCAGGTCTGCCCTGTCTGTGCAAAGCACAGCTATAACTCCGCCCCCTGTAATTTATCCCGCTCTCCTCTTCGCAGTATGTGTGACGCTTCTGAGTCCAGATGTGGCGCCCACATCCTAGAGTCCTGAACAGAGTTGCAGCCCGGTGGGGGAAACAATAATAAGTGACTAAAAACGTAAAATATATTAATTTTAGATGCTGGGGAATATTTTTTTTAAGGGTTTGGGCTTTTTATTAAATCATGCTGAAGGTCCGGTTTAAAGGGACAAAATAAAACCCAACAGGTAAACTTTCCTAAGGCGTGAATACACACAGTGTGCATTGATGGCAGGGAGAAGTACAGTAACAGAGGAAAGAGTATGGCTCGAAATCACACGTATAGAGTATATAATCACAGAGGACAAGTGATAATTATAGAGGACACAGAGAGGTAGAGCAGGTTCATTTTTATCGCACACACACAGTGATCCTGGTTATGCACACACAGCTGACTATCACAGGAGGAACACACAGAAGGGTAAATATTGTCTATGCAGATATTAAAGTCAAATTGAGATACAAAATAAATCGAATATATATAAAAAAAAATATATATGTATATTATCCTGATAACCTGGGGGGCGGGGGCACAAGAGGGCAGGAGACTTAAAGCGGACCTTCACTCTGAATAAGAACCTATCTTATATGTTTCCCACACCCTGTACATACAGATTGTCCACATTAGAAATCATCCTACCTGCATCTACTGCATGTTATGAGCCTTTAAACATCCAAGATGGCGGCTTATGGAAGCCGCCATCTTATCAGGCAGCCTGCAAACAGGAAGTGCCTCCTGACTGTGCTGCTCTGCATTCTGGGACTGCTGACCTTTACCTGACCCCAGCTCTGCTCTGTCTGAGCAAAGCACAGCTATAACCCGCCCCCCTGTACCTTATCCCACTCTCATCTCCTCAGTAAGTGTGATGCTTCTGAGTCAAGATGGCGGCGCCCGTATCCTAAATTCCTGAACAGAGTTGCAGCCCAGTGGGGGAAAGAATAATAAGTTAGTGACTAAAAACGTAAAATATATTCATTTTAGATGCTGGGGAACCGTTTTTTAAGAGTTTGGGCTTTTCATTAAATCACGCTGAAGGTCCGGTTTAAATGCATTTTATGGACACAATGGAATGATGGTCACAGCGGAGGTATAAAAGATGGATACATGTCTAGTACACAATAGTAATACAAGAATGCATATTAAATACAAAGATGGAGGACACAAGTTAAACCGGACCTTCAGCGTGATTTAATGAAAAGCCCAAACTCTTAAAAAATCTAAAATTAATATATTTTACGTTTTTAGTCGCTTACTTATTATTCTTTCCCCCACTGGGCTGCAACTCTGTTCAGGACTCTAGGATACGGGCGCCACCATCTTGACTCAGAAGCATCACATACTGAGGAGTGGAGGAGGGGGCCGGGTTATGGCTGTGCTTTGCACAGACAGAGCAGAGCTGGGGTCAGGGAAAGGACAGCAATCCCAGAATGCAGAGCGACAAAGTCAGAAGACACTTCCTGTTTGTAGGCAGCCTGATACTCCATGATCCGCCATCCTGGATGTTTAAAGGCTCATAACATGCAGTAGATGCAGGTAGGATGATTTTTAATGTGAGCAATCTGTATGTACAGGGTGTGGGAAATATAGAAGATAGGCTCTTATTCAGGGTGAAGGTCCGATTTAAAACAATGGTCCCGGTTTTACATGTACTGTACTGAAGAATGATGGTCACACAAATGAAAACATGTCATGTACACAGGGATAGTGCACACACACACACAAATATACTATACTTCAAGTACAACAGATGAATATACAGATGGTTACAAGGGACCAAAACAGAAATGAGTTACATGGGACACAGACAAGTACACAGGGGGTGACGGGTACATGAGACACGCATAGCGATACAGGCTAAGGACACAGGGGACTGTTACATACAACACACGGATACATCCTATGTATACAGAGGTAACTGTTACACCGGACACACAGGAATGACAGTTACATGGGACACAGACAAGTACACAGGGGGTGACGGGTACATGGGACACACGCATAGCGATACAGGCAAAGGACACAGGGGACTGTTACAGGACACACACATAGATGATGGTTACACCAGACACACACAGATAAAGGCCATGTGCACAGAAATGACAGTTACATGGGACACACGGATACATCCTATGTATATTACACCGGACACACAGGAATGACAGTTACATGGGAGACACGGATACATCCTATGTATATTACACCGGACACACAGGAATGACAGTTACATGGGAGACACGGATACATCCTATGTATATTACACCGGACACACGGAAATGACAGTTACATGGGACAAAGACAAGTACACAGGGTCCATGAAAGCAAGTTACAAAGATGCAGCTGGGCCCTCTGATCAAGCCGGCCCCACACAGGAGACATACTGCCCTGCATGTTATGTACACAAGGATGATGCTCAGATGGGTACATGCCACATACACAGGGATGGCGATCAGGTTTTTGTAGGCCCTTGGGTAAGCTGAGCATTTTTTCAGAAGGACAATTTTGGGATGTTTAAAATGGGAACAAAACCCAGGGGACTATCCCATGTTTTGTTTTTATGCACCGAATTGGGATTCCCAGTACAACTCGCCCCATCCCGGTCCAACGGTACATGAGTGGGTCCTAGTCCAATCAGAGCTCCAATTTGCTTCAATGGGGAGCGCAGGTGGGCGCATGCCCAGCAGTGAGCACACTCCCTCTCCAGCTCTTGGCACAATGGCGCACAGCCCGAGGATGCAGGAGACGCTCTCGCTCCCCATTGTAAACAATGAGAGCAGTTTGCTGAATTACACGTCACGAAAAATGACTCCAATTGGATGAGAGCCCACGTATACACTGTTGGACCGTGGAAATGGTGAGCTTTACAGGCGAACTGGGGGGTGTCACACAGCGGAGCATCCCGATTCGGAGATGCCCGAGGGATGGCCAGCAGCCGTCTCTGGAATCTAAAAGATTTCTCCTGGGTTTTGTTTCACTTTTAAATTGTGACAGCTTAACAAATCGCTAGGTGTATTTTCGATAGCGACATCATTGGACGACGTGTGAACATTGTCGCCGCCATCAAAAGTAGAACTAGAGATTTGTTAAAGCGGACCTTCACCCTGAATAAGAGCCTATCTTATATGTTTCCCACACCCTGTACATACTGATTGCTCACATTAATCCGGACCTTCACCCTGAATAAGAGCATATCTTATATGTTTCCCACACCCTGTACATACAGATTGCTCACATTAATCCGGACCTTCACCCTGAATAAGAGCATATCTTATGTGCTTCCCACACCCTGTACATACAGATTGCTCACATTAATCCGGACCTTCACCCTGAATAAGAGCATATCTTATATGTTTCCCACACCCTGTACATACAGATTGCTCACATTAATCCGGACCTTCACCCTGAATAAGAGCATATCTTATATGTTTCCCACACCCTGTACATACAGATTGCTCACATTAATCCGGACCTTCACCCTGAATAAGAGCATATCTTATAGGTTTCCCACACCCTGTACATACAGATTGCCCACATTAAAAATTATCCTACCTGCATCTACTGCATGTAATGAGCCTTTAAACATCCAAGATGATAGCTCATGGAACATCAGGCAGCCTGCAAACAGGAAGTACCTTCTGACTGTGCTGCTCTGCATTCTGGGATTGCTGACCTTTTCCTGGCCCCCAGCTCTGCTCTGTCTGAGCAAAGCACAGCTATAACCCGCCCCCCTGTACTTTATCCCACTCTCCTCTCCTCAATAAGTGTGATGCTTCTGAGTCAAGATGGCGGCGCCCGTATCCTAAAGTCCTGAACAGAGTTGCAGCCCAGTGGGGGAAAGAATAATTTAAGTAAGTGACTAAAAACTTCAAATATATTAATTTTATATGCTGGGGAATCGTTTTATAAGGGTTTGGGCTTTTCAATAAATCATGGTGAAGGTCCGGTTTAAGGGGCTCAAATTTCTCCCTCTGAAAAAAATGGTCAGCTTACCCTTGGGCATCAGTCACAGTGGGATCTCACAGTGCATGTGCAGGCTCTCCTCCAATCAGCATTCTATGTTGTGCATATTAATGAGCAACACAGATGATACAGGTACATACACATACGCACATTGGTGTATATAGGCTATGCACACTGGGATGACAGGTACATGGGACACACATGGGTGTATATAGGCTATGCACACTGGGATGACAGGTACATGGGACACACATGGGTGTATATAGGCTATGCACACTGCGATGACAGGTAAATGGGACACACATGGTGTATATAGGCTATGCACACTGCGATGACAGGTAAATGGGACACACATGGTGTATATAGGCTATGCACACTGGGATGACAGGTACATGGGACACACATGGTGTATATAGGCTATGCACACTGCGATGACAGGTACATGGGACACACATGGGTGTATATAGGCTATGCACACTGCGATGACAGGTACATGGGACACACATGGGTGTATATAGGCTATGCACACTGGGATGACAGGTACATGGGACACACATGGGTGTATATAGGCTATGCACACTGCGATGACAGGTACATGGGACACACATGGGTGTATATAGGCTATGCACACTGCGATGACAGGTACATGGGACACACATGGGTGTATATAGGCTATGCACACTGGGATGACAGGTACATGGGACACACATGGGTGTATATAGGCTATGCACACTGCGATGACAGGTAAATGGGACACACATGGTGTATATAGGCTATGCACACTGCGATGACAGGTAAATGGGACACACATGGTGTATATAGGCTATGCACACTGGGATGACAGGTACATGGGACACACATGGTGTATATAGGCTATGCACACTGCGATGACAGGTACATGGGACACACATGGGTGTATATAGGCTATGCACACTGGGATGACAGGTACATGGGACACACATGGGTGTATATAGGCTATGCACACTGCGATGACAGGTACATGGGACACACATGGGTGTATATAGGCTATGCACACTGGGATGACAGGTACATGGGACACACATGGGTGTATACAAGCTATGCACACTGGGATGACAGGTACATGGGACACACATGGGTGTATATAGGCTATGCACACTGGGATGACAGGTACATGGGACACACATGGGTGTATACAAGCTATGCACACTGCGATGACAGGTACATGGGACACACATTGGCGTATATAGGCTATGCACACTGCGATGACAGGTACATGGGACACACATGGTGTATATAGGCTATGGACACTGCGATGACAGGTACATGGGACACACATGGGTGTATATAAGCTATGCACACTGCGATGACAGGTACATGGGACACACATGGGTATATATAGGCTATGCACACTGCAATGACAGGTACATGGGACACACATGGGTGTATATAGGCTATGCACACTGGGATGACAGGTACATGGGACACACATGGGCGTATATAGGCTATGCACACTGCGATGACAGGTACATGGGACACACATGGGTGTATATAGGCTATGCACACTGGGATGACAGGTACATGGGACACACATGGGCGTATATAGGCTATGCACACTGCGATGACAGGTACATGGGACACACATGGGTGTTTATAGGCTATGCACACTGGGATGACAGGTACATGGGACACACATGGGCGTATATAGGCTATGCACACTGCGATGACAGGTACATGGGACACACATGGGTGTATATAGGCTATGCACACTGCGATGACAGGTACATGGGACACACATGGGTGTATATAGGCTATGCACACTGCGATGACAGGTACATGGGACACACATGGGTGTATATAGGCTATGCACACTGGGATGACAGGTACATGGGACACACATGGGTGTATATAGGCTATGCACACTGGGATGACAGGTACATGGGACACACATGGGTATATATAGGCTATGCACACTGCGATGACAGGTACATGGGACACACATGGGTGTATATAGGCTATGCACACAAGGATGACGAGTACATGGGGAACATTCAGATGATACAGCCAATGAAAACAGAAAGTATGGTCACAGGTGAGGACAGTCTTACTCACTACTCTTTCTACCTTTATTTATTTTAAGAAGAAAAGAGAAGAAAAAAAGAATGAAAAAATTAATGACAACAAGAAAAGATCAAATGACTGCCCCTGGCTGCCAATCCCTGGTATTGGTTATTGCACAGCCCACCACTGGCAAGGGGCGTGTCACATGACCACCATGTGAAGGGGGCCCTTTCAAGATGCTGTGGCCCTGGCACCTGCCCCGGTAAGCCCAGTGCTGACGCCAGCCCTAATGACAGTCTCACACTGATGGATACAGGCTATGTACACAGGGATGACAGGTACATGGGACACACATAGATGATACAGGATATATACACATGGATGATAGGTAAATGGGACACACAGATGAATACAGGCCATGTACACAGGGATGAGGGGTACATGGGACACAAATGGATGGATACAGGCCATGTACACAGGGATGAGAAGTACATGGGACACACATAGATGATACAGGTCATATACACAGGGATGAGGAGTACATGGGACACAAATGGATGATACAGGCTATGTACACAGGGATGATGGGTACATGGGACACACATAGATGATACAGGCTGTGTACACAGGGATGAGGAGTACATGGGACACACATAGATGATACAGGTCATATACACAGGGATGAGGAGTACATGGGACACAAATGGATGATACAGGCTATGTACACAGGGATGAGGAGTACATGGGACACAAATGGATGATACAGGCTATGTACACAGGGATGAGGAGTACATGGGACACAAATGGATGATACAGGCTGTGTACACAGGGATGATGAGTACATGGGACACAAATGGATGATACAGGCTGTGTACACAGGGATGAGGAGTACATGGGACACAAATGGATGATACAGGCTATGTACATAGGGATGAGGAGTACATGGGACACAAATGGATGATACAGGCTATGTACACAGGGATGAGGAGTACATGGGACACAAATGGATGATACAGGCCATGTACATAGGGATGAGGAGTACATGGGACACAAATGGATGATACAGGCTATGTACACAGGGATGACAGTTACATGGGACACAAATGGATGGAGGAAAGTCTGATGTGAATAGGGATGATGGGCACAGTGTAGGTAAACGGGGGTAGTTAAGACCCACAAATAGAAAGGTTATGTACACATAGGATCTACATCTAAAGTGGACACTGATAGATAAAATATGTATGTATGTGGGGAGGGGGGGCAGGTACACGTACACAGCATATGTACAGGACATAGATGGATAGATGTGGACATCATGGGGGAACACAGACATGTATATATGAATGGACACAGGGAGAGGTATATTATATATATGGAGGAGGGGGGTGATCATATCATAACACAGTCACCCCGGATATGGGGGGGGGGGTGACACACACACAATAAGTGACAGGCACGTGAGCAGCTCTGATTTCTGCAACCTGGACAGACACACAGACTGATGGGTGAAGTGAACCTCAGCGCGCCTGCGCACACCCCGCTGCATGTAACGGCCGCGATCCGTCCCATCCCCCGAGTCCCGGTTCCTCCCTCCCTCCGGGATGCTCCCGTGCCCAGCGCTAGGCCGGCTCACCTGCGGGGCCCGGTGGCCGAGCGATGGACTTGCTGACGGTGGCGAGCTGTCCTCCTCCTCCTCCTCCGCCGCCGCCACCTCCCAGCCGCGCTCGCTGCGATCCCCCCTCCAGCCCTATTCGCACTGTTACAGGTCCGCCCGCTGATTGGGGGATGAGGCCGGGGGATCAGCCAATCGCTCGCTCATCCTAGACCCCGCCTATGACGTCACAGTGGGCAGGGGTAGGGCTCGCTGTCCGCTGCTGGTGAGAAGGAGGAGAGTCCGGCGCTGTCACCTCCGCTGCTCATCATAGAGTGTCAGCTCTGCGGCCCATTAACCCGCCTCCTACATCCGGGCCCACTGATCCAGCTTCTGATCCGGGCCCACTGACCCAGCTCCTGATCCGGGCCACTGACCCACCTCCTGATCAGGGCCCACTGACCCACCTCCTGAATTCGGGCCCACTGACCCAGCTCCTGATCCGTGCCACTGACCCACCTCCTGATCAGGGCCCACTGACCCAGCTCCTGATCCGGGCCCACTGACCCAGCTCCTGATCCGGGCCCACTGACCCAGCTCCTGATCCGGGCCCACTGACCCACCTCCTGAATTCGGGCCCACTGACCCACCTCCTGATCAGGGCCCACTGACCCACCTCCTGAATTCGGGCCCACTGACCCAGCTCCTGATCCGGGCCCACTGACCCACCTCCTAAATTCGGGCCCACTGACCCAGCTCCTGCATCCGGGCCCACTGACCCACCTTCTGATCCGAACCCACTGACCCAGCTCCTGATCCGGGCCCACTGACCCACCTCCTGATCCGGGCCCACTGATCCACCTCCTGAATTCGGGCCCACTGACCCACCTCCTGAATTCGGGCCCACTGACCCAGCTCCTGATCCGGACCCACTGACCCACCTCCTGATCCGGGCCCACTGACCCACCTCCTGATCCGGGCCCACTGACCCACCTCCTGATCCAGACCCACTGACCCACCTCCTGATCCGGACCCACCTCCTGATCCGGGCCCACTGACCCACCTCCTGATCCGGCCCACTGACCCACCTCCTGATCCGGGCCCACTGACCCACCTCCTGATCCGGGCCCACTGACCCACCTCCTGATCCGGGCCCACTGACCCACCTCCTGATCCGGGCCCACTGACCCACCTCCTGATCCGGACCCACTGACCCACCTCCTGATCCGGGCCCACTGACCCACCTCCTGATCCGGCCCACTGACCCACCTCCTGATCCGGGCCCACTGACCCACCTCCTGATCCGGGCCCACTGACCCACCTCCTGATCCGGGCCCACTGACCCACCTCCTGATCCGGGCCCACTGACCCACCTCCTGATCCGGGCCCACTGACCCACCTCCTGATCCGGGCCCACTGACCCACCTCCTGATCCGGGCCCACTGACCCACCTCCTGATCCGGGCCCACTGACCCACCTCCTGATCCGGGCCCACTGACCCGCCTCCTGATCCGGGCCCACTGACCCGCCTCCTGATCCGGGCCCACTGACCCGCCTCCTGATCCGGGCCCACTGACCCGCCTCCTGATCCGGGCCCACTGACCCGCCTCCTGAACCGGGCCCACTGACCCACCTCCTGAATCCGGGCCCACTGACCCACCTCCTGATCCGGGCCCGCTGACCCACCTCCTGATCCGGGCCCGCTGACCCACCTCCTGATCCGGGCCCACTGACCAACCTCCTGATCCGGGCCCACTGACCCACCTCCTGATCCGGGCCACTGACCCACCTCCTGATCCGGGCCCACTGACCCGCCTCCTGAACCGGGCCCACTGACCCACCTCCTGAATCCGGGCCCACTGACCCACCTCCTGATCCGGGCCCGCTGACCCACCTCCTGATCCGGGCCCGCTGACCCACCTCCTGAATTCGGGCCCACTGACCCAGCTCCTGATCCGGGCCCACTGACCCACCTCCTAAATTCGGGCCCACTGACCCAGCTCCTGCATCCGGGCCCACTGACCCACCTTCTGATCCGAACCCACTGACCCAGCTCCTGATCCGGGCCCACTGACCCACCTCCTGATCCGGGCCCACTGACCCACCTCCTGAATTCGGGCCCACTGACCCACCTCCTGATCAGGGCCCATTGACCCACCTCCTGATCCGGGCCCACTGACCAACCTCCTGATCCGGGCCCACTGACCCACCTCCTGATCCGGGCCACTGACCCACCTCCTGATCCGGGCCCACTGACCCACCTCCTGATCCGGGCCCGCTGACCCACCTCCTGATCCGGGCCCACTGACCCACCTCCTGATCCGGACCCACTGACCCACCTCCTGATCTGGGCCACTGACCCACCTCCTGATCCGGGCCCGCTGACCCACCTCCTGATCTGGGGCCACTGACCCACCTCCTGATCCGGGTCCACTGACCCACCTCCTGATCCGGGCCCACTGACCCACCTCATGATCCGGACCCACTGACCCACCTCCTGATCCAGACCCACTGACCCGCCTCCTGATCAGGGCCCACTGACCCACCTCCTGAATCTGGGCCCACTGACCCACCTCCTGATCCGGGCCACTGACCCAGCTCCCAAATCCGGGCCCACTGACCCAGCTCCTGATCCGGGCCCACTGACCCACCTCCTGATCCGGGCCCACTGACCCACCTCCTGATCCGGGCCCACTGACCCACCTCCTGATCCGGGCCCACTGACCCGCCTCCTGATCCGGGCCCGCTGACCCAGCTCCTGATCCGGGCCCACTGACTCACCTCCTGATCCAGGCCACTGACCCACCTCCTGATCCGGGCCCACTGACCCACCTCCTGATCCGGGCCACTGACCCACCTCCTGATCCGGGCCCACTGACCCACCTCCTGATCCGGGCCCACTGACCCACCTCCTGATCCAGGTCCACTGACCCACCTCCTGATCCGGGCCCACTGACCCACCTCCTGATCCAGGTCCACTGACCCACCTCCTGATCCGGGCCCACTGACCCACCTCCTGATCCGGGCCACTGACCCACCTCCTGATCCGGGCCCACTGACCCACCTCCTGATCCGGGCCCACTGACCCACCTCCTGATCCAGGTCCACTGACCCACCTCCTGATCCGGGCCCACTGACCCACCTCCTGATCCGGGCCCACTGACCCACCTCCTGATCCGGGCCCACTGACCCGCCTCCTGATCCGGGCCCACTGACCCGCCTCCTGATCCGGGCCCACTGACCCACCTGACTGTAACGCCGAATAGCTTAGCCTGGCTAGGGGTGTAGATATATGGGGCTGCAGGTTGGGGTGTTCTAGATATACTGTCACACAGATAAACAGAAGTGTGATACAGATGAATTGGGCTGTGGCTTTGGTCATGATGCATATGATGTGGGATGCGGGTCAGGATGGTGTAGGTCTTCTGATATAGATGAATAGAGCTGTGGCCCAGATAAATCAGGCTGCAGGTTGGGTCGCTCTACAGATGACGAGGGCCGCTGGCCAGGCTATGATAGAGGTAAGTCAGGTTGTAGCTTGGCCCTTCATGAAGAGACTTGCACAGATGAATCAGGCTGTAGGTTAGGTTGTGTACCATTGTAGAGAAGTTGTTTCGTTGCTTGTGATGAATAGAGTTGTGGTACAGATGAATCAGGCTGCGGGTTGGGTTGTGATACAGATGATGAGGGCCACGGGTCAGGTTTTTGCCTGGGCTGTGATTCAGATGAACACATCTACGGTTCAGATGAATCAGGCTGCAGGTTGGGTTGGGATACAGATGATGAGGGCTGCGGGTCAGGTGGTTGTAGGAATAAGTCAGGTTATTGCTAGTATTGTGATACAGATGAATTGGGCTGCGGGATGGGCTGCTATACAGATGGGGGCTGCAGGTCAGGCTGTCATAGACATTAGTCATTTTTCTGCCTGGGTTGCGGTATGGATGAATCGGGCTGCGGGCTGGGCTGCTATACAGATGATGAGAGCTACAGGTCAGGCTGTCGTAGAGATGAGTCAGGTAGTTTCCTGGGTTGTAATAGTGGTGAATAGCGTTGTAGGGCAGATGAATCGGGCTGCAGGTTGGATAGTGATACAGATAAACTGGGCAGCAGGTCAGGTTGTGGTACAACCCAATCAGACTTGGGCTTGGATAGTGATACAGATGAACAGGGCAGCAGGTCAGGTGGTACAGATGAGCCAGGCTGCTGACTTGGCTGCCGTACAGGTGAACAGGGCTGCGGGTCAGGTTATAACACAGATGAATCAGGCTATAAACCTGATTCTGGTACGAATGAATCAGGTTATTGGCTGGATTATGGTTCAGGTGACTGGAGCTGCAGTTAGGGTTGCGGAGCAGATCAATCGGGCTATGGGTTGGTTTGTGGTACAGATGAATCAGGTCACGGGTCAGGTTGTACTATAGATGAATCCGGCTGTGGCTTGGATTTATCAAGCTGATTGCGGTATAGATGTATCGGGTTGTGGGTCATATTATGGTAAGATGAAGGGGCGGTCAGATTGTAGTGAAGGTGAAACCGCAGGTTATAATACAGTGCAGTTTAAAGTGGACCAAAACCCAGGATTTTGACTATCCTGGGTTTTGGCCCTTTTCCCCAGTGTGAAACCCCCCGGTATAGGATAGTAATATGTAAGTATAAGATACCCCAGGTTTTGGTCCACTTTAATAAAGCCTTGGGTCCAGCTGTGGTATAGGATAGTAATAAGAAGATCAATAGGGCCGGGGGTTACATATCCACAAGTGTACCCAAACTCGGATCCTTGATCCATTTCCCAGGGACATCCAGATTTGGGATGCCCAGCCGTGTGATATGCCCTGGGAAAATCCCCTATACTCAGCTCATAGGTGATCCTACAGCACATGAGAGCTTTCGGCCAATCAGCGCTGTCTGAATGAACGCACCGCGGGGACGGGGCACGGTATCATTTGATCAGTTTTCCTACCCGTACATTAAAGTGGACCAAAACCCACGTCGATTGGTCCAGGAATCTATACGATCAATTCCCTCCCCCCGGGGCATCCAAAATCGAGATGTCCCGCTGTGTGTACCCTCCAGGTCGCCCCATTCAATTACCTACTTCCCGGCGTATGTGCGAGGCGCGGCCTCATCCCTCTAGCAGGGTGCACGCCCGTGCCAGGCATTTGTGAATGGGCGACGCGGGCACGCTCCCTGTTAGAGGGAAGCGGGGATGCGGCCTCCAGAGTGCTCTGAGCCGCTGGCTTTAGATGCTGTGTTAGATGGTGTGATGTCAGCGGCTCCGAGTGCTCTGATTGGACGAGCGGCTGTGCATGCGCCGTAAGACCAGGAAGAGGTGAGTTTCTTCGGGAGATCTGGGTGGTTTCACCCCTGGGGAAAGGACCAAAATCCAGGATAGTCAAAATCCTGGGTTTTGGTCCACTTTAAAGTAGACCAACACCTGTTTGTCCCGGCCTTGGAGTCATAAAGGTGATTCCCTATCTCTGGCAAATCTCGATTTAGAGTCATGGACCAATCCAGCAATCCCATAGTAAATGCATGAGCTGTGGCCGCATCCCCAGCACCTCTTCGGCTAATGCGCGATCCCACGAATGGGCGGTTTGGGCGTGCACAGCTAGAGGGGGTGGGAGGCGTCCAGCACTCCAGAATAGATTACCAAGTGACAAATTCTATTCTGATTGGCTGGCACCACCTGGTGATCTATTTGGATTGGACGAGAGCCTGCACATACACTGTGGGATCGTCGGGGAGGTAGGAATACTCAGCTTTCCTGTGGGGGTTTCACACACAGGGGTCTCTCAATAAAGCTGACTAAAAGCCAGTTGAGCGAAAAACCTAGCTTTTGGTCTGCTTTAATTTCATGGCTTATAAAGCTGATTGGCGGAGAGTCCGCAGATGTGCCATGGGAATAAACAGCTAGGTAAGCAAACTAGACCAGCCAGGGGTCCCACACAGCCGGGGCATCCCAAATCTGGAAGCCCTGGAGGAGAGTCCGCACATGTGCAATGGGAAATCATCAGCTAGGTAAGCAAACTAGACCAGCCAGGGGTCCCACACAGCCGGGGCATCCCAAATCGGGAAGCCCTGGAGGAGAGTCCGCACATGTGCCATGGGAAATCATCAGCTAGGTAAGCAAACTAGACTAGCCAGGGGTCCCACACAGCAGGGTCATCCCAAATCGGGAAGCCATGGAGCAGAGTCCGCACATGTGCAATGGGAAATCATCACCTAGGTAAGCAAACTAGACTAGCCAGGGATCCCACACAGCAGGGGCATCTCAAATCTGGATTTTTAGCACACAGACTGGGAACAGAGGGCCAGGCCTCTGGGAACTGTCAGTCCACCTATAGCCTCTGGAGGGCGCTGACACTTTTACACATCAGAATGACTTACTATAAAAGACATTCTCTATGGTGAAACATAATGGCATAAAGGGGGCGTGCGGCATCCGGTCATCAATGACAGTGGCATCATTTCTAGCGTGTACCCTGCTAAACTAACTTGTGACACAACTATTTATTGCCCATTCATTAGTAACAAGACTACAAACTCCAGCATTCAGTCTCCAAAGACCAATGGCTGAAGAGCTCTGTGACATCATTGGATGACAGCTTTGTGACATCACATTTCTGCTGCTTCTCAGTGGCAACGTTGATGAGCAAGAAGAGCTCAAGCGGGAAGTGAATGATTAGTGCTGAAGCATGTAAGGACACGTGTCTGCTATGGCAGTCTAAGCTAGCTGCGAGACTGATCATCGTGAGAGTCCTCAACTGGGTTTCTATTGCCAAACAGCTGCAGAAAAAACTAATGCTCAAGCAGTGAAGAGATAGACCATCTAATTACACAACTGATGAATGCTGAAATAGGTAAAAACATCTGTCTGCTATGGAGTTTCAATCTACTAAAAGCAATGCTAGCAGGAGAAGTGATCTGAACTGGGTTTCTATTGCCAAACAGCTTAACAAAACAACTGAAGCTCAAGCATGAAGTGAGATAAAATCACAACTGATAAGTGCTGAGGTATGTAAAAACATCTGTCTACTATAGAGTTTCAAGTTTCTAAAAGCAATGCTAACTAGAGAACTGATCATTGTGAGAGTCCTGAACTGGGTTTCTATTGCTGAACAACTTAAAAAACAACTAAGCTCAAGCATTGATGTGATAAACCAGCTAACGGCACAACTGATGAGTGTTAAAGCAGGTAAAAACATCACTATGGCGTTCCAAGCTATTCCTAAAAGCAATGCTAGCTGAAAAACCGATCCAGGTGAGCATCTTGAACTGGGTTTCTATTGCTGAGCAGCTACAAAAAAGGTCTTAAACATAAAAATATGGGTCTACTTTGGACTTCCAAGTTACTTTTAAAAGCTATGCTAGCTGGAGAACTTGGGTTTCTATTGCTGAGCAGCTACAAAAAAGGTCTGAAACATAAAACATCTGTCTACTATGGATTTCCAAGCTACTCCTAAAAGCTATGCTAGCCGGAGAACTTATCATTGTGACAGTCTAAAGCTGGGTTTCTATTGGTCGAGCAGCTGCAAAAAAAAGATTGAACTCAAGCATGAATAGAGACCAGCCAGCAGCAAGACTAATAGGAGCTGAAGCACGTAATAACATCTGTCCACTATGGATTTCCAAGCTACCTCTAAAAGCTATGCAAGCTGAAGAACTGATCATTGTTGTCACGAACTGGGTTTCAGTTACAAAGAAAAAAAAAAGACTAAGCTCAAGTGATAAACCAGCTAATAACACAGCTAATGATTGCTAAAGCATGTAATAACATATGTCTCTTATGAAGTTGCAAGCTACTCCTAAAAGCAATGCGAGCTGGAGAACTGATCATTGTGAGAGTGTTGAACTGGGTTTCTATGGGGAGTTTCTATTGCTGAGCAGCTACAACAACAAAAAGAATAAGCTTAAAAATGCAGCTAACAGCACAACTGATGAATCATGTGAGAACATCTGTCTACTATGTGCTTTCAAGCTACTCCTCAAAGCAATGCTAGCCGGAGAATCAATCACCTTGAACCAGGTTTCTATTGCTGAGTAGCAACATAAAAAGGACTAAGCATGAAGTGATAGGTCAGCTAACAGCACAAATTATGAATGTTGCAGCATCTGTCCACTATATAGTTTCCAAGCTACTCCTAAAAGCAATGCTAGCTGAAAACCTGATCATCGTGAGCGTATTGAACTGGGTTTCTATTGCTGAGCAGCTACAAAAAAAGTCTGAAACATGTAAAACATCTGTCTACTATGGATTTCCAAGCTACTCCTAAAAGCTATGCTAGCTGGAGAACTTATCATTGTGACAGTCACGAACTGGGTTTCAGTTACAAAGAAAAAAAAAGACTAAACTTAAGCTCAAGTGATAAACCAGCTAATAACACAGCTAATGAACGCTAAAGCATGTAATAACATCTGTCTCTTATGAAGTTGCAAGTTACTTCTAAATGCAATGCGAGCTGGAGAACTGATCATTGTGAGAGCCTTGAACTGGGTTTCTATGGGGAGTTTCTATTGCTAAGTAGCTACAACAACAAAAAGAATAAGCTTAAAGTGGACCAACACCCAGGGGGGGATCAGCATGGGGATCTATAACCGATCAGATCCCTCCCCGCAGGGCATCCGAAATCGGGATGTCCCGCGTGGTGAAACCCCCCAGGAAGCTCAGAGACCTTACCTTAACCCCGTTCCAATGGCGCATGCGTGGGCCGCGTCTCGCGCTTCCCTCTAGCAGGGCGCGCACCCGCGTCGGTTGTTTGTGATTGGCAGGCACGGGCGCGCTCCCTGTTAGAGGGAAGCGCGAGACGCGGCCTCCATCGCTCAGAGCCGCTGTGGTTGGACGCCGCTTGTACGTGCATACAACAGCGGCTCTGAGCGCTCTGATTGGACGAGCGCCCGCGTAGGAGCGTGGTGAGGTGAGTGGTTCTGGGGGGTTTCACACAGCGGGGCCCCCCCCCGATCGGGGTGCCCCACCGAAGTGGACCAAAACCCAGGATAGTCAAAATCCTGGGTGTTGGTCCACTTTAAAAATGCAGCTAACAGCACAACCGATGAATCATGTGAGAACATCTGTCTACTATGTGCTTTCAAGCTTACTCCTCAAAGCAATGCTAGCCGGAGAATCGATCACCTTGAACCAGGTTTCTATTGCTGAGCAGCAACATAAAAAAGACTAAGCATGAAGTGATAGATCAGCTAACAGCACAAATTATGAATGTTACAGCATCTGTCCACTATATAGTTTCCAAGCTACTCCTAAAAGCAATGCTAGCTGAAAAACTGATCATGGTGAGAGTCGTGAACTAGGTTTCTATTGCTGAACAGCATAAAAAACAACTAAGCTCAAGCATGAAGTGATAAACCAGCTAACATCACAACTGATGAGTGTCAAAGCAAGTAAAAACATCTGTCCACTATGGAATTCCAAGCTACCTCTAAAGGCAATGCTAGCTGAAAAACTGATCATCGTGAGCGTATTGAACTGGGTTTCTATTGCTGAGCAGCTACAAAAAAGGTCTGAAACATATACAACATCTGTCTACTATGGATTTCCAAGCTACTCCTAAAAGCTATGCTAGCTGGAGAACTTATCATTTTGACAGTCTAAAGCTGGGTTTCTATTGGTCGAGCAGCTGCAAAAAAAAGATTGAACTCAAGCATTAATAGAGACCAGCCAGCAGCACGACTAATAAGGGATGAAGCACGTAAAAACATCTGTCTACTATGGAATTCCAAGCTACCTCTAAAAGCTATGCTAGCTGGATCATTGTGAGAGTCATGAACTGGGTTTCAGTTACAAAGAAAAAAAAGACTAAGCTCAAGTGATAAACCAGCTAATAACACAGCTAATGAACACTAAAGCATGTAATAACATATGTCTCTTATGAAGTTGCAAGTTACTTCTAAAAGCAATGCAAGCTGGAGAACTGATCATTGTGAGAGCCTTGAACTGGGTTTCTATGGGGAGTTTCTATTGCTGAGCAGCTACAAAAAGGGTCTGAAACATGTAAAAAAAAATAGATGTCTACTATGGACTTCCAAAACTAGGCTAGCTGGAGAACTGATCATCGTCACAGTCTAAAACTGGGTTTCTATTGCCGAACAGCTGCAAAAGAAAGACTAAGCTCTAACATGAATAGAGACCTGAAGTGCTGAAGCAGGTAAAAACTTCTGCCTACTATGGATTTCCAAGCTACCTCTAAAACCAATGCTAGCCGGAGAACTGATCATTGTGAGAGTCACGAACTGGGTTTCAGTTACAAAGAAAATAAAAAAGACTAAGCTCAAGCGATAAACTAGCTAATAACACAGCTGATGAGCACTGAAGCATGTGACATCTGTCCACTACATAGTTCCAAGCTACTCCTAAAAGCTATGCTAGCTGCAGTGCTGATTATTGTGAGAGTCTTGTACTGGGTTTCTATTGCTGAGCAGCAACATAAAAAGGACTAATGAGTCATGAAGTGATAGATCAGCTAACAGCACAATTTATGAATGCTGAAGCATGTAATAACATCTTTCCACTATATAGTTTCCAAGCTACTCCTAAAAGCAATGCTAGCTGCAGTACTCATCATTGTGATTAAAGTGGACCGATCAGCTCCCTCCCCGCGGGGCATCCGAAATCGGGATGCCTCACTGTGTGACCCCCCCCCCCGGACGCCCACAAACCTTACCTTCTCCCCGTTCCAACGGCGCATGCGCGGGCCGCCGCCACCGCACGTCCCTCTAGCAGGGCGCGCACAAAACGGCCAGTGCGGGCACGCTCCCTGTAAGAGGGACGCGCGAGAGGCAGCGGCGGCGGCCTCAGCTTGTCCGTTGGCGGTGAGGTAAGTTTTTTGGGGCTTTCTGGGGGGTTTCACACAGCGATCGGGGTGCCCCGCAGAAGTGGACCAACACCCAGGATAGTGAAAATCCTATGTGTTGGTCCACTTTAAAGTTCCAAGCCACTGTTAAAAGCAACTCTAGCTGCAGTACTGATAATCGTGAGAGTCTTGTACTGGGTTTCTATTGCCGAGCAGCTACAATAAAGATAAAGCTCACCATATATAAGCCAAGCATCTGCTGGAGAGGTTTAAAGTTTGCCTCACTGTGTCCTCTGGAGCAGTGGTTCTCAACCTTTTTAAAGTGGACCAACACCCTCGGGTGATCGGCCCGGGAATCTATAAGATTCCCGGGCCGATCACCTCCCTCCCCGCGGGACATCCGAGATCGGGATGTCCCACGGGGTGAAACCCCCCCAAACACCCCAAACTCCTTACCTCGTGCCCCTCCCTCGTGCCCCTCTAGACGTCTGTGAATGGCCGGCGCTGGCACGCGCGCGTCAAGCGGGAGGCGGCGGCGGAGGAGCCGCTTGTCCGCGGCTTGTCCGTCGGCGCGGGGAGAGGTGAGTTGTTCGGGGGGGTTTCACACAGCGGGGCACCCAGATCGGGGGTGCCCCACCGAAGTGGACCAAGACTCAGGATAGTCAAAATCCTGGGTGTTGGTCCACTTTAAGCCAAGTAGCAAAAAGCCGAAAACCCCCCAAAAGAAGATCAATGACTAGACTTACCTAAATAAGTAGGTTTTGGGCCTTCTAACACTTTCTGAAGCAAGGAAGACTATTTCTTTACTGTTATATATTTCTTTAATAATATATCAGACCTGTCCGACACCCCCTTGTTGGTGCACCCCTGACCTTTGCCGAGTACCCCCTGGGGTAGGTGTACCGCGGTTTGAGGCCTGATGGATGGTTTCACCATGTGGAATGATGACTGGGATCAGCGGAGACCAGGAGGAAACATGTTCCAGCAGGTGGTGCTGGAGGGATAATAGTCCGGCCACAAGGAATGATGGAGGAACTTATCTGCGCCGCCCAGACCTGAACATACCAATTCAAGGTTGCGCACACTAATAGTTGAAGAAATAGATTTTTTTAATTCAAGGAAAATATCTGTACAGTTTATAGCAAACTTCCTCCACATATACAAAAAAATCAACAACATTTTTTTATACATCAAAAAAGTGCTAATGTGTTTAAAATATCTAGATGGTATTGCATATACGTCTTAAAGTGGACCAACACCCAGGATTTTGACTATCCTGGGTCTTCGTCCACTTCGGTGGGTGCCCCGCTGTGTGAAACCCCCCCGATCACCCGAAAAACTCACCTCTCCCCACTCCCAGCGCCGACGGACAAGCGTTTTGACAGCCGCGGACAAGCGGCTCCTCCGCCGCCGCCTCCCACGCGTCACTCTTGACGCGCCCGCGCCGGCCATTCACAGACGGCGGGCGCGCGCACGTCTAGAGGGGCGTGAGGGAGGCGCCGGCCGCCGCCGAAGACAAGGTGAGGGGATTTGGGGTGTTTGGGGGGGTTTCACCCCGCGGGACATCCCGATCTCGGATGTCCCGCGGGGAGGGAGGTGAACGGCCCGGGAATCTTATAGATTCCCGGGCCGATCACGGGAGGGTGATGGTCCACTTTAAAGGTTGTTACAAATTCATTTATCATATAGTAAAGTGCTAAGTGCATAGTATCAATGTGGACAAATTAGCAGCAAAAAAGTAGCTCTAAATAATTATATATTGCACTCAAGTATCATATTGCACTTCTTTAGTAGCATATTACATTAGCCCTTTAGTAATCAGAAATACACAGTGTCCGTGCTTTAGCATATCACCACGGGCAGGCTGATTCATTACTAAGGGCAGGTAGCGTAGAGCGGATTTCAGAGTGCCCGCTAGTAGTCACTGTGCTCGGCCATGGGTCATTGTTTCAGAGTGCCTCAGTTGCTGTCCGGCATTGATGAATATGATATGTTAGTCGCTATACTACGCTGTATGTGAGCGCACTGTAACAACAGCTCAGTGCGACTGACTAACACCACATTCATCATAAAAACAGCCACAAACCTAGCCGGCGCTCAAAATCATGTAATTGTAGCCCATAGCGCCAGACGCTGTGTGATTAAAGGCTGTTTTTGAACATGTATCCACTAGTAACAAAGCAAAAACATATGGAATTGCGTTGTTATCACATTATAACATGAACAATTTAATACCAGACCTGTAAGGACAATTCTGCATAAAAATATTATTAATCCAAAAAGTTTTCAAAAATGTCATTTTCTTGACCAGAATACATGTCAGAAGGTTTGTGTTTTTTTTAGGGGAAAAAATAAATTTAAGGATCGTCCATAGACATGTATGGGAGAACGCCAGGTAGCGACAGGTTAGACATGGCGCTCTGCAAGGCTGAACGCCGGCACTGTACGCTGAGGCTGGGATAATGATGAATCGGACGCTACATGGCGTTGTTCTAGTCGCTCACCAGATTTGGCTTAATAAATGTGTAATTGCGTGCCGTGTCCGGTGTTCACCTGACACTACCTGACGCTATCCCTTCATGAATAAGGCCCATAGTTATAATGAAACAAAGAAAGACAGACACATGACAAAGGATACATAAAAATCCAACACTTCTATTTATCCAGCACATCCTGCAATCAACAATGTAACAAAACCTTACGTCCGTTTCGGGCTCTCAGCCCTTTGTCAGAGGTGTGGTAACCACAACAACCCCATCTAGGGGAGTATCTAGGCTTTCTGGCACCCGCGGCAAAGATTCGAAATGGCGCCCCCCACCTGTGCTCAGGTCTCCCTTTTGGCTCCCCCCTGCTCCCTTCTAGGAACAAAAAAAAGGATGTAGGGAGGCACTCTCAACTCATAAATTGATCAAAAACGAAATTTTTATTAATTACATATTTATAATCACTACATACAATACACTCAACATATTAAAATTCCTAAAAAACACATAAATTGAACAATACCACACAGGACAAACCAAAATAAAGGTGTATAGGCGATGGGGAGAGTTGATGAAGTGGGTGATGTGCCCACGGAACGCGTGGCTCCTGGTGCGGTAGGCGGTGGGGAGACTTCACACATGTTATTTTCATGATACCTTGGCTTTATTTCTGGTGATGTTTTTTGTGATAGCTTTGTGATTTTATTTTTTGATTGGTATTGTGATATACATCAGTGGTTCCCCTTTGGGATGCCTAATAATATATACATGTGATTATATTTTCATATTATTCTTTAATTGGTGAATGGAGTAAATTGATATGTTTATGAGTTGTTATGGGTGGGAATATTAATTCTTAATTGATGGTCTGACTAGTAGCACTTGCACTTTATAAATATATAGATTTTATAGTGATCCGGATCATAGGCAGGATTTGCACATGCTCAGTTGCACTGTTGGAACACTTTGTTTAATGATTTTAGCACATATATTTAGGCATTTGATATCAATTAGTGTGGTGAGACTCTCCCCATCACCTACACACCTTTATGTTGGTTTGTCCTGTGTGTTATTGTTCGATTTATGTGTTTTTTAAGGGATTTTAATATGCTGAGTGTATTGTATGTAGTGATTATAAATATGTCATTAATAAAAATGTATTTTTTGATCAATTTATGAGTTGAGAGTTGCCTCCCTACATGCTTTTTTGTTCCTGGTTTGAGCTCTTTTGCAGCTTTGGGAGCAGCACCTCTACAGATTGAATAGGGTCTAGTGCAAGACCCCATTTTTCCCCCTGCTCCCTTCTAGCTACGCCTCTGACCCCATCAACCAACAGCAAGTATTTGCAGGCTCAATATTTATTGTAACATGGGGCTATGGCAACCTCATCATAGACATGTGTTTATTAAGAGTTCCACCAATCTTATTCTGTTCATGTGTTTGTAAAGTGTGCACCACGAGTTACAGAGGGAGGAATACAAACAGCATTTTCTAGCCAACGCAATTAGGAACTAATTCAAATAAACAACTGAGAGATAAATATAAAATAAGATCTGTTTGTCACTGCAGTAGACGTCTATTTTATGCTTAGTTCTGATAAGCCACTTCAAACTTTCCCTTTTGGGCTGGTGGGAAACTGTCTTTTTCCTTCACTTTATTGTTTCTGAGTATCTTTGCTAGTGCTCCCCCTAGAGGCGGAAAGCAAGCCACAGTTTAAAGTGGACCAACACCCAGGATTTTGACTATCATGGGTTTTGGTCCACTTCAGGGGGACACCCCGATTAGGGGTGCCCCGCTGTGTAAAACCCCCCAGAAACCCCCCAAAACTCACCTCACCACGCTCCCACGTAGCCACGGACAAGACAGCGCGTCCGCCGCCTCCCGCGCGCCCCTTTGACAGACGCCTAGAGGGGCGCGCGGGAGGCGGCGGCGGCCGCTGCCGCCGCCGATCAGGTCAGTTTTTTGGGGCTTTTGGGGGGGGTCCCTCACCGCGGGACATCCCGATCTCGGGTGTCCCGCGGTGAGGGAGGTGATCGGCCCGGGAATCTTATAGATTCCCGGGCCGATCACCCCTGGGTGTTGGTCCACTTTAAAGTGGACCAAATTTTGACTATCCTGGGTTTTGGTCCTTTTCTCCAAGGCATCCCTGATTGGGGGATGCCCCGCTGTGTGAACCCCCCCCCCAGATCGCTGGTGCCAACTCACCTTTTCCCAGTCCTATGGCGCATGTGCGGCCACTCATCCAATCAGCATGCTCGGAACCACTGACGTCACGTCGTCTAAGCTTTCGTCTAAGGCCAGCGGCTCAGAGTGTCCTGGTGGCCGCATCCCCTGCTTTCCGCCCATTCACAAATGCCTGGCACGGGCATGCGCCCTGCTAGAGGGACCGGGTAACAAGGTAAGTGTATGGGGCAACCTGGGGGGTTTCACACAGCAGGGCATATCGATTTTGGATGCCCTGGGGGGAGGGAATTGATCGACCCTGGAATCTTAAAGATTCACAGGCCAATCGGCGTGGGCTTTGGTCCACTTTGAAGTGGACCACAACCCATCTCAGACGCCCCTGGAATCTATAAGACTCCAGGGCCTCCTGAGTCCCTCTCTGGGGGCGTCCTGATTTGGGGTGCCCTGCTGTGTGAATCCCCCAGAGGGCCCAGTAAATCTTACCTGAATCCAGATCCAATGGCGCATGTGTGGGCTGCGGCCCCACTACACTGTAACTTTAACCAAGCCCGTGCCCGCTCCAGGTATCTGTGAATGGACGGCATGGGCAGGCTCCCTGCTAGAGGCCAGCGGGGATGTGGCCATCAGTGCTCTCACCCACATTCAAATCCATTTGTCCCATAGCCAATTCTCAACCAAATGGACCTGAGTTGCTGTACACCAGCACATGTGCTGTAGGACCGGAGAAACATGAGTTTTTATGGACGACCTGGGGGGGTTTTGTAGAGCGGATGGGGGAGGACCTGGGTTTTGGTCCATTTTAAAGAGGAGCAACACCCCCCTGGTGTCTGTATGGCTCTTGGAGGGAATGGCCTACCTCTTTATGAAGCATCCTGAATTGAGGGGCCCTATTGTGTGTATCCCTGGGCACCCCACACCGCATTCCCCCTGTACTATTAGCATAGGCACGTACGCCCACAAGACATTTCTGAACGCCCCACAGCTAGAGGTGAGCAGGGATGCACCCGGCAGTGTGCACTCCATTCAGTATTTTGTAAGAAAATCCCAATGGAACACGAGCCACTGATTTGCTGAGCGGGACTGTGCATGTGATATGGGAACAGGAAAAAGGTGAAAAAGAGGGACAATGGCCTCCCTGCAGTCTAAATAAGTCCTGGAAGGCTAATTTCCTCATCTATGTATACTCACGTACCTGGGTATCCCCCGACGCATGCAAGGGCCCCACCTCTGCTATTCTCACTGCCAGGCAATTCTAAATGGCTGACACAGGACGAGTGCTGCAGAGCTGCACGTTCCATTCATCTTTACTGGCTGGTCTGACATCAGGTCAGTGAAGGAAGTGGAATGGCGCTGATTGGCTGCAGGGGAACAACACCCCGGAAGGTGAACATTTGTTCCTCTTTAAAGTGGACCAACACCCAGGATTTTGACTATCCTGGGTTTTGGTCCACTTCGGCGGGGCACCCCGATCGGGGGTGCCCCGCTGTGTGAAACCCCCCAGAAACCCCAAAAAACTCACCTCTCCCCGCTCCCACGTGAACGCCGCAGCCAATCCCCGCCAACGTCCAGCGCGGGGGACAGGAACGTCCAAGCCACTTCCGCCGCCTCCCGCGCGTCACTCGGCGCGCGCGCGCCCCCGCCGGCCATTCACAGAGGGCCGGCGCGGGCGCGCGCACGTCTGGAGGGGCTCGCGGGAGGCGGCGGCGGATCAGGTAAGATCTTTTTGGGGTTTCTGGGGGGTTTCACCCCACGGGACATCCCGATCTCGGATGTCCCGCGGGGTGGGAGGTGATCGGCCCGGGAATCTTATAGATTTCCGGGCCGATCACCCCTGGGTGTTGGTCCACTTTAAAGCAGAGCAAAACCCTGGCAACCCAGCTAAATACTCCAGGGCTGGGATACCGCCCCCCCCTCCCCCCCAAGCATCCCAATTTAAAATGCCGCGCTGCATGAAACCGCCCAGATCGCCGATAAATGTATCAATGCCACTGCGCATGTACGGGCCTCCAGCGACACGCCTCTATCTGATGTGTGCACCAGCAATCATTCCATTTAGAACTCTGCCAGACGTAAATATTCACACCAGATGAGTTAGATGCCTGTCATTTCCTGACACACAAACTTAGCTGTGACAGCTGTTTCAGGAGTGACAGGACATGTGACTTGTGTGTCTAAATCCACAGCACTGTGCTGGAAAGCTTTGTGAGCAGACACCTGCTGTCCCCTCCCATTGTCATGCTGGTCAGCCCTGTTCCTTTCTACTGATCCATTATTTTCTGCTGACTCAAGAAAAAACAGCTTTCTGGGTTTGCTTACGCTGGAAGTGCTGAGGGATGGGGCGGCCATGAGAACCAATTTGTTGGTTGTGGAAAAAAAGAAAGAAGGGAGGGGCAGACTATTGATTTGTATGTGGGTCCCAGGGGTTTGTAGCAAGTTGGGGTCCAAACTTGTGGATCACCCCTGGTTTGTAGCAAGGTAGACCCTGTGGAGAATGTCCCCAAGATTGTAGCAAGGAATGTTCCCCAAAGTTGTAGCAACAAGTAGTCCTAGTTGTATTAAGATATCCCACAGTTTTGTAGCAGGGTGTGGGATGCCTCTTTGCTGGCGTAGGGCTAGTGCCCTTGCTCAGTGGTCCCAGATTGGGTCTGCCAGGTCCTTTAATACATGGGAAGTATAAATAGGAACATGTGGGAATGGTATTAATTCCTCAGTAGGGTTTGGTGATGAAGTTTAAGGATCTCCATAGTCCTGGGTCTGGACCATGTGTGGTGAAAGTGTGGGTAATGGTTCCATAAACTATCCAGTGCAGGAACCTGTTAGATGAGTTCCAGCTGCTCAACAATTGGCCTGAGAGAACTAAGGGAGCAAAGCCACACAGCAGATTAGCTCTTTTGGCCAGTGTGGTCATGTTTGGTTGTTTTTATTTTTTTGGTGGGGGTTCAAGTTTCTACAGATGTTCAGTGGGATCAGACCTGGTAAGTTGTGGTGCCATTTTCCAGCCTGTGGTCTTTCCTCACCCTGACCTCCCACATCCTGCTTTGCCCCAGGGCCGGCGTCAGCACCTGGCAAGCCTGGTCAGCTGCCGAGTGCCCCACCCCCCAGGGGGGCCCACTGACAGCTGGCACAATGTGGTTAAAGAACTGCATACACTTACTTTTTCTGTCTCTCTGCTCCCTCCTTCCCTGTCTCCTCAGCTCTGACCCATTGGTTGTATGTCACCTCTGCCTCATCCATCCCTATCCCCTGAGCCCTGACCCATCCATCCCTATCCCTAGTGCCTTGACCCGTCTTTCCCTGTTCTCTTAGCTCTGCCCCATCAATCCCTGTACTCTCAGCGCAGCCCCATTCATCCATGTCCCCCAGCTCAGCCCCATTCATCCATGTACCCTCAGCTCTGCCCCATCCATTCATGTACCCTCAGCTCTGCCCCATCCATCCATGTCCCCCAGCTCAGCCCCATTCATCCATGTACCCCCAGCTCTGCACCATCCATCCATGTCCCCCAGCTCAGCCCCATTCATCCATGTACCCCCAGCTCTGCCCCATACATGTCCCCCAGCTCTGCCCCATCCATCCATGTCCCCCAGCTCAGCCCAATTCATCCATGTACCCTCAGCTCTGCCCCATCCATCCATGTACCCTCAGCTCTGCCCCATCCATCCATGTCCCCCAACTCAGCCCCATTCATCCATGTACCCTCAGCTCTGCCACATCCATCCATGTCCCCCAACTCAGCCCCATTCATCCATGTACCCTCAGCTCTGCCACATCCATCCATGCCCCTCCAGTTCTGCTCTATTCACCCCTGTGTCCTCTGCTCTGCCCCACAACCCGGTCCCCTCAATTCTGTCCCATCCACCCCTCTACCCTCAGCTCTGCCCCATCCCCTCAGCTCTATGCCTCTCCATCCCTGTCCTCCCAACTTTACCCCTCTTCCTTCCAGCTCTGCCAGTCAATCCATTGTTCTTCCAGCTCTGCCCATTTACCCCCCCTCCAGCTCTACCCAGCCCTTCCTGTGCTATTCATTTTACCCATCTATCCCTCTTCCTCCCAGCTATCTCTCCATCCATCCATTTCTGCCCTCCCTGTTTTGTCCACCCCTCTTCCTCAACACTCTGCCCATTCATGTAGGGCCAAACAAAAAAACAGCTCCAATAGGGGGTTGGAGGGCAAGCAGGCCTTCTTAGTTTTGGCCATGGAATTTATAGACCCCTGACCCGCAACTTTCCATCCCAAAGGGGCCCACTGAGACCATGTCGCCTGAGGGGCCACATAATCCTGGAACCGGCCCTGCTTTTCCCCCTGTAATCTCCATTTCCTACAACCAGAAGAGTAGCTAGGCTTTCTGGCACCCGGGGCAAAGATTCGAAATGACGCACTCTACTGGTGCTCAGGCCCCCATTTGACACCCTCCTGACCTGCTGCACCCGGGGAAAGTTCCTGCTCTCCCCTAGCTACGCCCCTGACTATAGCTATGTTCCTCAAGCCTCTTCTTGAGGAACCTGATGTGCACCTTGATGGGGATCTTCAAAACACGTGGCTCTTAAGTCAAGGTCGGGGAACGTTGTTCTTTAGTCTCTTAGCAGGACATAGGTGGTCAAGGGGAGTTAGGTGCATCAGATGTATGAGATTTACTTTAAGAGACCACCTGTTTGACAACTGGACTAATCCCTGAATGTGAAAGGCTAGAACATACCTCACAACCATCACAGATCGGCCGGGGCAGTCACGGGCACGCACAGCAGTCCCGTGACCAGTAACCCCAAGACGGTTGGGAAATATGAAGCATGTGCTCCGTTGTGCACCCCCCACCAGTCATTGGTCATCGGCTTAGCTGCAGGAGTTGGGGGGTGGGTTATGGGTGGAGAGAGTGCATTGTCCCGCCCACCCGGTGATTTGCCCACCCGTCTGGTGATGTGCCACCCTCACCCATCTTCTCATCCATCTGATGTGGTCGCCCATCAGCCAGGTGATGTGTCCGTCCGATGATATGCCCACCTGGTTGCCTGGTAATGTAATTTGCCCACCAGCCATAGGCCCCCCTCGAGAGTTTGTGGGGGGTTACCAGGTGTGTGGGGGGTTAACTTGGGGAGGGGGTTTAAAGAAGGCCGACCACCCTAAAAGCCAGCTGGCCAAATCACAGCAGCTGGGGTATGCTGAGTTGGGATGCCCCTCTGTGTGGAACCCCCACAAACACTTGCCTTTCCAGGACCCACGGACAGTACATTCACATTCTGGGCCCAGCCATTCATATAGGGATACTGCAGGGAGACCGGGGATGAGCAGAAACCTATGAATGTGGTGTGAGATCCCAGAAAGGTGAGTGTTTGGGGGGGGGGGGGGGGTTCCTGGGGAGTTCCACACAGTGGGGTATCCTAAATCCGGATGCCCTAGTGTTTGTAAGTTGGCCGGGTGGCTTATAGGCATCTTTTAGACTCCAGGACTGGCCACGGAGGTGGATGTTTCTATTTAAAAAAGACCAAAATGCATGTTAGCTGGCTTTGGAGTCTAAGAAACCCCAGCGCCAACCAGTTCCCTATTCCTGGGGCATCTCACTATGTAAAACCCTCAGGGATCACCTGTATACTCACCTGTGTCCCCACAGCGCATGCCCGGGCCGCGGCTGCATCCCCGGCTTCCCTCATCTGATGCATACTCACATACTAAATTAGGATTCCCCGTCTGAGAGGAGCAACACCCCAGAGAGTTGGGTGGTGTTCCCTTTTAAAGATTGTCCATGGCACGCAGCGCCCGCCTCCAAGCATATCCCTCTTTCCCATTTAATGAAGTTGATGATGTCATGATTAAGGACCCCCGAGTCTGAAACGTGTAGACAGAGGATCCTCCAGCCCGCCCTTTTTATTGGGATTACCTGTACTTTGAATTTTAACGATGGCTCAATAAAGATTGGAATTTTATTGCAAACGCTGGCCGGCTTTTGTATCTACTGCATGGAAATTGCGAGAGGAGCACTAGCAGCAGCAGCCGCCCTGCTACAAGGCTTGGACTCTGGCTTCTGATACTAAGGTAGAGCTGACAATCTTTTTTGTACATCAAGTGCAGAACCAGGCTGACTCATTATTCTATCTGGACCCGTACACCACACATTCCCAACTTAAGGCCGGACTCTACAACCCAGGGGAAGTGGTGTACAGATCACTAAGACAGATCACTAAGACACTGGGTCCTTGGGAATGTGATAGATGCCAAATGATCAGCTGCAGGCAAGAAGAGGTGCCTGGTCCTGGCCTGGCCTGGCCTGGGCTGTACTCCACTAAAGTAAACTTTCTTTTAAAATTAATGTTGAATCAAGCTTTGCTTTCATGATGAGACAGTCAAAGAAAAATAATTCATGCAAGAAAACAATGACAGCCCTGGGTTTCTGATTTCTTGTTAAAAGAATCAAAATGGGCCAATCCCCCCCATCAGCCCCCCCCCCCCCTTCGGTAAGGTGGCTGTCTGCTGCGGTGGCATCCGGCTGCTTCACGGTCAGATCCTCTGCCCCCCCCCCCCCCCGCCAGCTTAGCCATCTTCGAAGTCCCACGCTGCTCAGCAAAGTCTTGCAGGATTTCGGGCGACTCCATTGCATCCCATTCATGGGCACTGCGCAGGCGCGCGCGAGATGGGAGGCCGCATGCAGTGCCTGATGGGATCCACCCGTCGGGAGGTCACCCAGAGTCCGAGGGACCCAGGAGATGAATGCATTGATAAACTGAGTAAGAATTGCCCAGAGGTAAAACCGGAGGTGGGGGGGGGGGGGCAGCAGTTTGGTGAGGTTTAGGGGAGGTTTTAACCTCCCCTGATGTTCCTCTTTAAGGCAATTGTGTCATCACACTTTGATTCTAGTCGCGCAGCATGGTAATGATAAGAGGCGCGTCATCACATCCTGTCACCGGTGATGAAAGTGAACTCCCTGGCACGGCTCTGCCAGACACATGTCAGGGTATTAACGTTGCAGCTGGTGAAACAGATAGGTATCGACCTCGCTGGTGATACCTGGCTTTCCATGACGGCTCTACTTATCTACAATTACTTACAGTATGAGCATTGATCTTGGACAGACTGAGTTACTCTTTTCTAGGATCCAGGTTAGGTCAGGTTTAAACCGGACATTCACCATGATTTATTGAAAAGCCCAAACCCTTAAAAAACGATTCACCAGCATCTAAAGTTCTGGAGACCTTACTGGAGACCTTACCTGCAAAAAGACATTATTCAAATAGAACGTGTCCAAAGGCCGGCAACAAAAATGGTGGAAGGACTTAAACTTAAAACTTATCAGGAGAGACTTAAAGAACTTAATGTGTACAGTCTGGAGGAAAGAAGGGAGAGAGGGGACATGATTGAGACCTTTAAATATGTGAAAGGATTGAATAAGGTACAGGAGGGAAGTGTTTTTAAGAAGAAACTTAACGATAGAACAAGGGGGCACAACCTGAAGCTAGTCGGGGGGAAGATCAGGAGCAATGTTAGAAAATATTATTTTACAGAAAGAGTAGTAGGTGCTTGGAACAAACTTCCAGCAGAGGTAGTTGAAACATCAACAGTCACTGAATTTAAACATGCCTGGGATAAGCACACATCTATCCTAAGATAAAGAGAACATACAGTATACACATAAGGGCAGACTAGATGGACCGTATGGTCTCCTTCTGCTGTCAACCTTCTATGTTTCTATGTTTCTATATATTTTAAGTTTTTAGTCACTTGTTATTCTTTCCCCCACTGGGCTGCAACTCTGTTCATACGGGCGCCGCCATCTTGACTCAGAAGCATCACATTTATTGAGGAGAGGAGAGTGAGATAAAGTGCAGGGGGGTGGGTAATAGCTGTGGTTTGCACAGACAGAGCAGAGCTGGGGTCAGGAAAAGGTCAGCAATCCCAGAATGCAGAGCAGCACAGTCAGAAGGCACTTCCTGTTTGCAGGCTGCCTGATGCTCTATGAGCCACCATCTTGGGTGTTTAAAGGCTCATAACATGCTGTAGATGCAGGTAGGATGATTTTTAATGTGAGCAATCTGTATGTACAGGGTGTGGGAAATATATCAGATAAGGCTCTTATTCAGAGTGAAGGTCCGCTTTAAGCATTTTAGAGTTATTTAGTGCTGTCCTGTATTGTAACAGACTTTACAGACTTTCTAGATACAAACAGGTATGTTGTGTTTAGGCAAATATCCATGTGCCGCCTGAAGCTGGATCCAGCCCTGATGCCTTCTGGGTGGATAAATGTTTATACAGTGCCTTGTAAAAGTATTCCTATCTCTTAAAGCGGACCTTCACCCTGAATAAGAGCCTATCTTATATGTTTCCCACACCCTGTACATACAGATTGTCCACATTAAAAATCATCCTACCTGCATCTACTCCATGTTATGAGCCTTTAAACATTCAAGACGGCGGCCCATGGAGTCTCAGGCTGCCTGCAGACAGGAAGTGTCGTCTGACTGTGCTGCTCTGCATTCTGGGATTGCTGTCCTTTTCCTGACCCCAGCTCTGCTCTGTCTGCGCAAAGTACAGCTATAACCTGCCCCCTGTACTTTGATGCCCCCTCTCCTCTCCTCAATATGTGAGTTTCTGAGGCAAGATCGTGGCGCCCGTATCCTAGAGTCCCAAACAGCGTTGCAGCCTAGTGGGGGAAAGAATAAGTATGCGACTAAAAAGGTAAAATATATTAATGTTAGATGCTGGGGAATAATTTGGGCTTTTCATTAAATGATGCTGAAGGTCCGGTTTGAATGCCAGGTAGTGCTTTCAGAGCCCTGGGTGTAATAGTTAATAATTAGATGCAGAGGGGTGAAATAGGTGTTGCTATAATATTTAGAACTTGGGGTGACAGGGTCCCACTTTTACATTTTGCCCCGAGCCACATTGTGTCTTAAAGTGGACCAACACCCTCCTGGATCGGCCCAGGAATCCCAGGACGATCCAATCCCTGCACGCGGGGCATCCAAAATCGGGATGCCTTGCTGTGTGAAACCCCCCAAGACGCCCTCTAACTTTACCTTACTCCCGTCCCAACGGCGCATGCGTCTCACACTTCTTTCTTGCAGGGCGCGTGCCCACGTCGGCTATTTGTGAATGGCCAGCATGGGCGCTCTCCCTGTTAGAAGGAAGCGCAAGATGCGGTCGCCAGCGTGCTCGGAGCCGCTGAGGTAAGGCATCTCATTGGCGCGCATACCACAGCGGCTCCGAGCGCGCTGATTGGACGAGCGGCCGCGCATGCGTCGTAGAAGGGGGGTGAGGGGGTAACCGGAAATCTGGGGGGTTTCACATAGGGAAAGTGGACCAAAACCCAGGATAGTCAAAATCCTGGGTGTTGGTCCACTTTAAAGTCCTGGTGACACCCATGGCTTCTCCTACATAAACTTCCTGCTTGGCTGCTGCAGACAGTAAGTGAAGTTCCCCTTGGGCTTAAGCACAAAAAAAGTTGTTGCCCAAACTAGTCCCTACCAAACTGAACCCAAAATTATGACTGGAGCTGAGCTACAATTGAATGTTACCAAGTCGTTGTCATTGATAAAACTACATCCCACAAGGTCCATAGTTGCCTGGCTGTGTCATTGTTGTATTGTCACTATGGCAACCAGCAGTGCGGCCCTCACACCCGAGCGGTATGTTTCCTGTCAGAATTACACAGGGAGTCGGGGGCACGCTTCTATTTTTATACATGACATGGTTATCATGGCACAGGGCCGTAACTACACAGCGTGCAAAAGAAGGGACCACCATAGGGCCCATGAGGGCAGGGGGCACCACCATTGTTGCGCCTGCACTTTTGTTTTATAATATTTGTTCTCACATGGCATCAAGTACAAAAAGCAAATACTGTGAGTTTCGGTTTTAGAACAGTGGCCAGTTGTTTAAGCAAAGTTTTGCATCTCAACCCTTTGTTCTGGCTATTTAGATCCCTTAGTGTGACGCCATGGAGGAATATTGTATGCTCTCCAGGTAATTTTCCTTTCCAGGCGCATCTCCATGGCATCACACAAACCCGTCCTAAATGGGAGGAGCTATCTACAAAGAATGAGGCCCAGGAGTGGGATTAAAGGTTTATAGGGAAGGGTCCTATCAGGGTTAAAGTGGACAAACCGGGATTTTGACTATCCGGGGTTCTGATCCTTGTCCCTGAGGCACCCCGATCAGGGATGCCCCGCTTAGTGAAAACCCCCAGGTCGCCCAAACTAACTCACCCTTCCCCGGTCCTACACTGTATGTGCCCAATCAGCGCACTCAACTGCGCTGACGCAAGCTCGTCTATGCTTATCTAAGGAGCCTAATCCAGCTGAGTGTTCCGGCGGCTGCATCCCTGGTGTCCTCTAATAGGGAGCGTGCCTGCACCGGTCATTCACAGATGTCTGGCACGGGCACGCATCCTGCTAAAGGGATAGTAGGGATGCGGCGCTGCTCGCACATGTGCTGTTGGACCGGGGGAGAAGGTGAGTATACCGGGTGACCTGGGGGTTTCACACAGCATAAATCACAGCAGAATCGGGATGCCCGGGGGAGGGAATCTTATCAATTCCAGTACAATGCCCGTGGGTTCACTTTAAGGGGCACTTACTAACCCTTAGTGTGACGCCATGGAGAGGTGCCATGAAAGGAAAATTACCTGAACGGTAACTATACAATTTTCCTTTTTCTCTATTCTTACCTTCCCCAGGGCCAGCTTCAGGTTTAGGCAGGCCCTTGGGTGATAGAGGGTCAATGGGCCCCTTGCAGTGTGGTATGACACTCTATACATGCTGACAGGGGCAGACTGGCCATAGGGAGACCCAGGAAAATGCCTGGTGGGCCACATTGCTTTGGGACAGTCTGGACTGCTCCCTTTACTAACACTTCCATCCAATCCCTGCGCCCCCCCCCCCCATCCCCTTCACAACTCAATCCCCTCCCCCTAATGATATAGCCTCAGTCTTGGAGCACACTTGTAGACTGGCCAGGAAGCAGCAGAGATGCCACTGGCTGGTCATGGGCAGGCCGGGTGCTGCTAATATCCCGGGCTGATTTTTGTCCCCAGTCTGCCACTGCTTGCTGATAAAAGTTCAATGTATGGTGCATACTGCTAAAAAAAAAAGAAAGACATAATAGAAGGAATGACAAAGTATAGAAATAATTACAGAAGGAGAGAGAAATAAAGAAAAAATAAATAGAAGGAATGAAAAGAAAGCAGGAAAGAGGGAAAAGGAATGGCAAAAAAAGAAACAATAGATGAAAAGAAATATAAAAAAAGGAAAGAAGCAAAGAACAAAAGCATGGAATGACAGGGACAAAGAAAGAGAATACATGAATGACAGAGAGAGAAAGAATACAAGAAATGACAGAAAAACAAGAAAGCGAGAAATAGACACAAGGAATGGGGGAAAAAAATGAAGAAATGGAAGGAAAGGGTTTTAAGCTGCTTTAAGGCAGATTACGAGGGACAGTTTTGTGGTTCAGTTTGCCTCGACTTTCACTATTTGAGGATACAGTTTATACCTTGACATGACTGGTGTCATTGGAAAGTTCTGGGCAAGGCCATATTTAGGGTGTTGTTATGGATGGCGCCATTCATTTATTCATCAATGTTACAATGTCACATCCATTATGTGCAGGAGACCCCAGCGCCACAGCTGATTGATGGAAACCGCGCTCAGCCAGCGCCATGATACAATGTTTGTAATCAATGTTTCATGGAAGAAATGAATCAAATATTTACAGTTTGAGTGGACGCCTTCCTATAACAAAAAAAAAAGCAATCCCCCTGCAACCGCCACCATTGGAAAACACTTTTTAAAGTGGACCAAAACCCAGGACTTTGACTATCCTGGGTTTTGGTCCTTTCCCCCCGATCATGCCCCGCTGTGTGAAACCCCTAGATTGCCCGAAAAAACTCACCTCTTCCCGGTCCTACGGCACATGTCCAGCTTGTCCAATCAGCGCGCTCGGAGCCGCTGATGTCAAGCATCTAATCCAGCGTCTAAGGCCAGCAGCTCAGAGCGCGATGGCAGGTGCATCCCCCGCTTCCCTCTAACAGGGAGCGTGCCTGCGCTGGCCATTCACAAATGGCTGGCGGGGGCACGCGCCCTGCTAGAGGGATAGCGGGGATGCGCCCACGGCCTGCGCATGCACCGTTGGACCGGGAAGCGATGTAAGTGAACGGGGCGACCTCACACAGTGGGGCATCCCGGTTTTGGATGCCCCAGGAGGGGGAATCGATCGGTGCAGGAATCCCTTAGATTCCCGGGCTGATTGAGCTGGGTTTTGGTCAACTTTAAGCAGCAGTATAGAATACTGAGAAGACTTCCTGTGGGACAAGTACCGGATGCTGCAGCTTTTGACCCCTCGACAGATGAAGGCCTAGTCAGGCCTGTTCACTGTTGGACAGACTTTCCAAGAGGGGTACAGGTCTACTTTAAAGATTTTAACTATCCTGAAACCCCCCAGATCTCCAGCAACAACTCACCTCACCGTGGTCCTACGGCGCATGTGCAGCCGCTCGTCCAATCAGCGCGCTCGGAGCAGCTGAACTATGCACGTCTAAGCGACGTCTTAGCTCAGCAGCTCCGAGCGCGCTTCCCTCTAACAGGGAGTCCACTTTAGGGCACTTTATGGGCATGCGCCCTGCTAGAGGGATAGCGGGACCGCGGCCCGCACATGTTCCGTTGGACCGGGATTAAAGTAAGTGTAACGGGTGACCTGGGGGGGGGGTTCACACAGCGGGGCATCCTGGGTTTTGGTCCACTTTAAAGCAGAACAGAACCAAGGATTTTGACTGTTTTTTTCCTTGCCCCCGAGATCTCCCCCCCAGATGGCCCACTACACCTTTCCCTGGTCCTATGGCACATGTGTGGGCTCTCATCCAATCAGAGCCATTTGCTGTGCATATTAATGCTCAGCAAACGGTTCAGTGCTTCGCAATCAGAAGCGAAAGCGTCCGCATTCCCAGACACACTCCTGCCCGCAGCCCATCTGAATGGCTGGGCACGGGAGCACACCAGAGAGGCTGGGGATGCGGCCTGCTCTCACTCCCTATTGGGCCCGGGGAAGCGAAGAGTGAGGAATCCTAATTTGTGATGCCCCAGGTGAAGGCCAGCAGACAGCCCTGTAATCTTGGTTGGGTTTTGTTCTGCCTCTGCAGTTACACCCACCCTATTCACTGTAGTGGAGGGGGCATCAGCCCACTCCTCCCCTGGGTATTGCAATGAATGGAGTGGCCATTTGGAAGAGTGTGAGGCTGAGAATGGAGACTGGCACTGCTCGGATCCTCCGCGCACCCACCTCATAGCAATGAAAGGAGTGGGTGCTCAGTAGGGACATAATACCATCCTGGAGGAAGATGAAAATCCGGGCCAGAGTTGAAGTATTCAATCTCGGTAAGTTTTACACCAGACAGATTTAGTGTAGATGTTTTGGTTTTCTTGCATGGACAATCGCTTTAAAGTGGACCAAAACCTTCAGTTTGACCATGGTGAGTTTTGGTCTATGTTTTGGGATGCCCTGGCTGTAGCGCCTCACTGTTAATCCCACGTTGCAAGTGCAGGCTCTCATCAATATTAATGCATGGCCTAGAACTTATGTCCTCAGAGCTTGGCATAGAGAGCAGGGAGTGGTCGGCGCCCCTGGTTTCCTTCTATGTAATGCAGACCATAGACATCTATGGGCAGCATAAGGTGGACACTACCAGGCAATGGCTGTGTCACCTCTCTCTGCTAGTGCCTCTGGAATTAGCTGTAGGTGCCTATTCCTTAAAGGAGCACTATCGCGAAAAAATCACCCAATGTTAAAAATCCATATAAATATACTGGATGGCGGGAGGAGGGGTCATTTATACACCCGACATCAAGAAATATCCAGCCAGGCTTGTTTTATTTTCTGTTTATGGCAGGAAGAGCAAATCAGTGGGAGGACAGGTTCCGTTTTCGGTATACAGTACGTTTAAAAGCACCGGAGCTGGATGGAGGCACAGCGGCCAAGAAAAGGGGAGTATAGATATTTTTTTATTTTTTGCCTGGACAATACTTTTCTAGAGCTCCAGTATCTGTCTCAGCAATGTATAGTATCAGTAAAGATTAAGCTTTTCTGTAGATTATGTGAATTACAAACCTGATATCAAGTGCAAAGGTGAAAGTACGAGTGACTTAAAGCGGACCTTCACTCTAAATAAGAGTCTATCTTATATGTTTCCCACACCCTGTACATACAGATTGCTCACATTAAAAATCATCCTACCTGCATCTACTGCATTTTATAAGCCTTTAAACATCCAAGATGGCGGCTTATGGAAGCTGCCATTTTTGCAGGCAGCCTGCAAACAGGAAGTGCCTGCAAACAGGAAGTGACTGTGCTGCTCTGCATTCTGGGACTGCTGACCTTTCCCTGACCCCAGCTCTGCTCTGTCTGAGCAAAGCACAGCTATAACCCGCCCCCCTGTACCTTATCCCACTCTCCTCTCCTCAGTAAGTGTGATGCTTCTGAGTCAAGATGGCGGCGCCCGTATCCTAAATTCCCGAACAGAGTTGCAGCACAGTGGGGGAAAGTATAATAAATTAGTGACTAAACATGTAAAATATATTAATTTTAGATGCTGAGGAATTGTTTTTTAAGAGTTTGGGCTTTTCATTAAATCAGGGTGAAGGTCCGGTTTAATGTACGTAAAGGCAGATGAACAATTCAGCTATTTAGAGCAGACGTCCGTTTAGGGCCAACAAAGAAAAACATCAGTAAACGCACCTTATATCTGCTACAATAAATCAGGTCAGCTGGACTTTCATTAAACATCCAACTGACGTTCTAAATTCAAAACCACATTAGCCATCACCACAATTAGAATGGTGTTACCACACTTCCTTGGGATAGGTGGTAAAACAGCATTGTTCCCTCCTCAGTTTATCCAGTCCTGGGAAATCCCCAGTTCCCTTCCGGGAAATGTCTCCAGGGGTGTTCAGTGAATGGGTTACCAGGGGACGTTACTGAATTTTTCATCTGGCTGCAGGCTCACAGACCCAACATCCTTATCCAGTGTAGGAATCCTTCCCGACTTGGGATGGTGGCACTGTCTGAAGCTGGTGCAGTTCTCCCTCCCAGTAAGGCCCATAACTTTGCAATATGTGCAGACATGCTCACCACCCTTTTTCACAGTTTTATGGTGGATGTCTGAGCCTCCCCCCGAGGATTGGGTACTGCCCTCCATGGTGAAGTGGGAAAGAGACCTATCCATATCCCTCTCCACAAAACAAAGGCACAAACTATACACTCTTACTCATAAGGCCCAGATCACCAACAAATACCAGGAATCTGAATACAAAATACAATCCAGGTGGTACAGCGTACATTCAGTACTACATAGAATGTACCCCAGGGTTTTGCCTACCAGTTGGTGATGTGGTAGAAAGGAGGGTATCCGTCTCTGTGTCTTTTGGTCCTATCAAAGCCTACAGGGTTTTTGGAGCTCAGTTAAAATGTACAAGCTGCCAGGTAGAGTTATACCAGACGACCGTGTGTTTTTCCTCCTTCTTCATAGAGCGTGAGTCACTAAAACATATATAAAGGGCTTTCTTATTCACTTATTTATAGCATCTAGAGCCTGTATCTCTGGGGTATGGCACAGCCAAAAGCCCCTAACCACTAGCATGTGGTTCAAGAGGATGAACGATATAAGGAAAATGGAGGACCTCGCAGCTTCTCTAAAAGGCCACTCTGAAATAGTGAGACAGACCTGGTTCATATTGTTGGGAGTTTTGCCTTTCAGCAGAGTACTGCTCTATATATGGAAGCTGACCCCCACCCTAAGCTCCCCCCCTTTTAATATCTCCATTCCCCCCACCCTGTATCTTCCTATCTTTTCCCCGATGTTCTTGTACTTTACATTTCTTTCCACTTCTTACCAATATTTTGCGTTATGCAGCTCGAGGCGAACATGATTATCTAAATGTGGGACTTATTTGTCAGTTGTGAAAACTTGTCTATGTATCTTCTTCCTATAATGATCTTAGTTACACATACACATTAGTCACATGGGGGATCCACAGAGGCTCATCTGTTGTATAAAAGCTTCCCTGCCCAGCATTAGTTTGCAGGATGCCAAGGGATGAGGGGGGACCCATGTCCCCTCTCACTAGAGATGGCGGCAGAAATAACTCCCTGCCAGCAGCAGACCAGCACCCGCCTAACAAGGATGGGGCCCCCAACCCAGAGGACCTTCAGAGAGGACACCGCCTGGCTGAGGACAATGGTAAATTTCTTTTTTATTTTATTTTTTTTAAGACTCTGTGAACTGGTAAGGGGTGCAAGGGACCACTATACCAGTTCACAGGGCAGTGATGGGTAGTGACGAGCGGTATGCCAGATAATTGGACCCAGATCTTGCCAGGCTCCAGGATGGGGCAAACCAGAGGGAATTGCCAAGATCTGTGTTAAATCTAGTTTTGGCACAGACCTGAAGCCCATCAATATGAAGGCTCATCGATGCCATTAAAAGAAGTCTGACAAAGCAAGTACAATTAGTATAGTGGAAATATCTTTTATAGCCTTTAGTAACACATTTCACTACAAGCAGAACAAACCCCAGGATTTTGACTATCCCGGGTTTTGTTTCTTGTCCCAAGGGCATCCCCCTTTGCTATTCCCCACTGTGTAAAACCTTCCAGATCGCCCATAGAAACTCACCTTTCCCTGGGCGCATATGCGGGCTCTCATACAGTCAGAGCCGTATGCTGTGCATATTAATAATCAGCATTACAGCTCTGTGTGGACGCAGAGCACGGTAATCGGGAACAAAAGTGGCCACATCCCCACTTCCCTTTAAATTTGGTCCGAATGGTTGGAGGCGGAAGGGCACCTCAGGTCAGAGATGTTGGGGATGCGTCCGTGATTGTTTACATTACCAAGGGAGTGGACATAAAAAGTGGGTTTTGCAGCATCATTGGGGGGTTCACGCAGCAGGGCATCCCGATTTGGGTTACACCAAGGGGAGGCTCAGCGGACGACCCTTAAAGTCTTTTAGGCTCCAGGGTTGTTAGGCTAGGGTTTTGTTCTTGGTGATTGGGGGCTTAGGCAATTGCCCAATTTTCCACTCCCTAACTCCAGCCCAGGGTAAATGTATGGGCACTGCTCACTGTTTTTATTTTTCAGTTTTCTTTTAGGTGAACCAGATTCTGCTTCAGTGTGTTTCCAGGTTTAAAGCAGGCTGGGATGTAATGTTTGTCAAATCTCCAGAACCAAATGAGAAAATTAGTTTTGTATCCTTTTAGGGGAGAGTTTATAACCACACTAGAATGATGTTGCCAAGAGTCTGAGGAACATTAGACCCAATCAAGAAGCTCACCATTTATATTATTCTAACAAAGTAGAGCAATTAATGTGGATTAAACTATTTGAGATATTCTAATTGAATTGAATCAATCCACCTAAGTGAATTTTGTTCTTTGTTTTAGGAAGTGCGGGATCAAGTTATGATAATGACAAACCAAATCAGCGATTGGAAGAACCAGGTCATATCAGCTCTCGTATTACAAGATTACAATTATTTAAGATTTTAGGAGCTTGTCAGTTTTGATACAACATAAAAAACAAGTTAAAAATTAATGGCTTGTGCCTTTATAAAGTAGGATTCCAAATATGACCAGTTAAAGCTCATTCCAGGAGATATTCCTTTTTTTTTCACTTACGGCATAGACATCACAATTTTAAATCTGGGAAGTACATGTGGCCACCTATGTGGTGTGAAACATGATGTCAGGTCGTGATTGAAGACAAATTTGGATGAGACAATGCAGAATAATCAGAAACTCATTTATACGGTTTATACATCAGTCAACTCCTGGACAGTCTGTGGCGCAGCGTGGCGTTGGTGGATGGAACGAGTCACGATGTCCCAGATGTGCGCGATTGGATTCAGGTCTGGGGAACATGCAGGTCAGTCCATAACATCAATGCCTTCATCATGGAGCCACATGAAGCCTAGCATTGTCTTGCATCAGAAGGAACCCAAGGCCCACTGCACCTGCATATGGCCTTTGCAGTGGGTCTGAAACTGTTTTTCCTGAGGCAACTGAAGAAGTCTGGTCTGTCAAAAAGGTTGCTAGTGCTCTTCTTCAATGCTGTCATGGGTTCTGTACTATTTTTTTCGTTTTCTGTCTGGTTTGAGGGATCTACTAAAAGAGACAAGTGTAGACTCCAAAGAACAATAAAGACAGCAGAAAGAATAATTGGAGCCCCCTTACCATCCCTGCAGGAACTGCACAAACGCAGAACAAAAACACAGGCAGAAAAGATCCTTCGGGATCCTTCCCACCCTGGACACGCCCTTTTCCAGTATTCACCTGGGCGGCGTCTTGCGATAGCAACTTGCAGGACTTCTAGGAATGGTTTCTTTCTTTTGGCTGTCTGCATCCTGAACAATAACCAAGCATCATAAGCCCAGACTCAAAGCCGGTATCAATTGCACTATGGAAGAGCATCTATATCTTACAGTTTAGCTTTTCTATGTAAACTGTAGTTAACTGTTGCACTGTGTATATGCCAAAAATAATTACTTGTTCATCTCACGATGTACTTGGCGAACAATAAATTGAATTGATCTGATCCCAGTACCTAATGGCAGTCAGGCTACCTCAGGCTAGTGCATGGAGGGCTGTGTGCCTCCCCACATCATTACTATTGATCCACCATTATACCACTGACATCCCTATCCCTCAAAACTGCCAGCGTTAGCTAGCCCAGAAAGCTTGACCACTGTGGCTTGCTCAAAATGGACAGAAAGGGCCATCCTTATCTGGTTGGTGGGCAATAAAACATTGAAAGGAAAGGAGGGGAAAACTTACAGCAACCTTATAACTTAAACCAACATGATCCAAAATTCTATAGTGGTGAAGCCAGTAATTCACCCCACTTAGCTACACACCATCGCACCTCCTCCACAGCACTTAATAAGTAATTCAAATAATCATAATGAATTCATAAAATAATTAATTTATTTTATTAAGAATTACCCACAAAAATGACATAACAAACAGTTAAAAAACATTTAAGACAGAATCGTAGCTCTCCCTAGGACATCCAAAATAATCCAAAATACCCATAACAATAATCCCTAAAGTGCCCAAGTATAACTCTGTGCAAATATAACATTGATGAATCAGTATGTGGCAAGACTAGAAAACAGATCAAAAACCATGAGAATACAACAAAACAATTAACATACACACATCACCTGAGTGAGCACAAAATGTGTTTCAAAGGAATGCCCCAGTCGAGTCACGGTCCCCCGTGACTCGACCGTGACTCGACTGGGGCATTCCTTTGAAACACATTTTGTGCTCACTCAGGTGATGTGTGTATGTTAATTGTTTTGTTGTATTCTCATGGTTTTTGATCTGTTTTCTAGTCTTGCCACATACTGATTCATCAATGTTATATTTGCACAGAGTTATACTTGGGCACTTTAAGGATTATTGTTATGGGTATTTTGGATTATTTTGGATGTCCTAGGGAGAGCTACGATTCTGTCTTAAATGTTTTTTAACTGTTTGTTATGTCATTTTTGTGGGTAATTCTTAATAAAATAAATTAATTATTTTATGAATTCATTATGATTATTTGAATTACTTATTAAGTGCTGTGGAGGAGGTGCGATGGTGTGTAGCTAAGTGGGGTGAATTACTGGCTTCACCACTATAGAATTTTTGCTACATTTGTATTGGATTAGTTTTCCACCACCGCACGGCCACAGACTTTAAAATGGTTATTTAATCTAATGTTGTGGTGCGGAATTTCTACATATAGTTTAGTCTAAACCAACATGATCAATAATAAAAAGCAAAAGTGGCCAACAGCAGCCAAAAAGGATGCAAACAGTGAAATGGCCTTTGGTCACCACCTGCAGAACCACTCCTTTTATAGGGGTTGTCCTTTTTGCCGATCATTTCTACCTGTTGTCTTTTCCATTTGAATAACAGCAGGATAAATGGATTCACAATCATTATAGCTTCATAACTTGACAGGTTTATTTCACAGAAGTGTGATTGACTTGGAGTTTGCTTTCAGGTTTCCCTTTATTTTTTTCGAGCAGTGTACTTTTCCTCAGTGCTGCAAACGTTCCTCCTGTCAGACGGACGTACCTGGAAGTTAGTTTCTCTTTAGCAATAAGCTGACTGTCTGCTGGAGGTTAACAGGGGAGGCTGAGCTCAGGTTAGCAAGTGACTCCAGGACTCCAAGGGAGGGCACCACTGTTGAGCTGGAACAGCTCGATGGAAGTCCACAGAAGAACGGTAGAGGAAGTCTAAGGTCACAGGCCAGGCAGCATAGGTTCCAGCATGATTTAAAGTGGACCAACACCCAGGATTTTGACTATCCTGGGTTTTGGTCCACTTCGGGGGGGGCACCCCGATTGGGGGTGCCCCGCTGTGTGAAACCCCCCAGAAAGCCCCAAAAACTCATCTCACTACGCTCCCACGTGACCGCGCCGTCCAATCCCCACCGACGGACAATCGGGTGACAGCGGACAAGACAGCGCATCCGCCGCCTCCCGCACGTCACTCTTACAGGGCGCGCGACGGCCATTCACAAACGGCCGCTGCGGGCGCGCGCACGCCTAGAGGGGCGCGTGGGAGGTGTCGGCGGCTGCCGCCGTGATGACGTAAAGTTTTTTGGGGGGTTTTGGGGGGGTTTCACCCCGAGATCGGGATGTCCCGCGGTGAGGGAGGTAATCAGCCCAGGAATCTTATAGATTCCTGGGCCGATCACCCCTGGGTGTTGGTCCACTTTAACAGGGCAAGGGTCGTGGGCAGGAAGCACAGGGTAACAAACAGTTAATCCAAGCAGAAGTTCAGGGCCACAAGCAAAGAGTCAAAAACAATAAAGCAAACCAAAAATACCATTTTGTGAGTACTCACCTGAAAAATGGATATTGTCAGTGTGCCACACACCCCGCTTCCCCTTTAATTCTTACGATCGGGTTACTCCACCAGCAGGTGGCGACGTTGCAGAGAGAAGTCTTGAAAACGAGCCCCTTCCAGCCTATATATACCTGGGACCTCCCACTTAACACCAGTGATTTAAAAAGCAGAAAGACAAGGTACCAGGAAATCCAATGGTAACCTCAAAATAAAGAAAAGCTTCACCATATAAAGAATCCAGGATACCAAAAAGGGCGGGTGAAGCGGGGTGTGTGGCACACTGACAATATCCATTTTTCAGGTGAGTACTCACAAAATGGTATTATTCTCAGTGTGCCACACACCCCGCTTCCCCTTTAATTCTTACGATCGGGACATCCAAAAGCAGTGTCCACAAGGGATGGGTATCCGAAGGCAAAATGAAGCATAACTTAAATAACTGCAGTCTGCAGAACTTTGCGGCCAAACACAGCATCCGCTGAGGCCCGCACATCAACCTTGTAAAACTTAGAAAAAGTATGAACAGAAGACCAAGTAGCAGCCTTACAAACTTGTTCAACAGAAGCTTGGTGCTGAAAAGCCCAAGACGCTCCAACGGCGCAGATAGAATGAGCAGTGATACGAAAAGGAGGAACTTTCCCCTTAGCAGAATAGGCCGCAATAATGGCCTGACGTATCCATTTGCTAATGGAAGATTTGGCCAGAGCCAAACCCTTCCTAGGCCCACAGGGCACAACAAAAAAGGCATCAGTTTTACGAAAAGGAGAAGTAATAATCAAGTAGTACTTAACACAGCGTACTACATCCAAACAATGCAAAACCCTCTCCTTGTCATTCTTAGGCTTAGGACACAAGGAGGGAAGAACAATATCCTGATTCAAATAAAAAGCAGAAACAACCTTAGGAAGAAAGTCCGGTTTGAACCTAAAGACCACTTTGTCCTGATGCCTCTCAAAGTAGGGCGCCTGAATAGACAAGGCCGCCAACTCCGAGACACGCCGAACCGAAGTGATAGCTACCAAGAAGACAATCTTCTGAGTCAGGGTAGACAAAGCAATATCTTGCAAAGGCTCAAAGGGAGGAGCCTGAAGAGCAGAAAGAACCAAATTCAAGTCCAAAACAGGGAGTAATGGTTTCTTGGGAGGCAGCACATGCGTAACCCCCTGGAAAAAAGTTTTAACTAAAGGAAGAAGTACAAAATGCTTCTGAAAAAAGATAGATAAGGCAGAAACCTGCCCTCTCAAAGTACTCAGCTGAAGACCGGAGTCCAGCCCTGATTGTAAAAACTCCAGAATCTTGGAGACCGAAAAGACCCTACAAGGCAAGGACCTAACCTCACACCAAGTGATATAGGCTTTCCAAGTCCTATAGTAGGTGATAGAAGAAGACCTCTTTCGGGCACCGATCAGAGTCTTAATAACTGAGTCAGAAAGACCCTCCTCCTTCAAGATGGAGGCCTCAGCGGCCAAGCCATCAAAACCAGCGTTGGTAAATTGGGGTAAGACAGCCGACCCTGAATGAGCTGATTCACTGTCAGCCAAACGATGTCTGCGCACCATACTCGTCTTGGCCATCTTGGGGCCACGAGAATGGTGGACACCCTTTCCAGAACCAGCTACCGTACCACCCGGCCTAGCATGGGTATCGGAGGAAACAGGTACAGAAACCCCGGGTCCCCCCAGCTCAGAGATATGGCTTCCGCCGCCAGAGCCAGAGGATCCTGGGAGAGAGACACAAGGATCGGGAGCCTGTAATTGTGACGAAAGGGAAACAGGACCACCTCCGGTGTCCCCCACCGGAGCGGACTGCAGACTGCTGAGAGACAAGGAACATGTGCCTTCGCCCAGGTCAGGATCAGGGACACCCCTCTGAGGGCACCCAGACTGCAAGTCCCTCCCTGATGATTGATGTAAGCAACCGCTGTTTGATTGTCCGAGCGAAGCTGAACCAGAAGGCCCAGACCCTGATGAGACAAAAGAGCAAGAACCAGACGGAAGGCTCTCAGCTCCAGAACAGACGGCTGAGGGTTGGAAAGAAGGACCAAAGCCAACTCCTGAATCAGACAAATTTTGGACTGAGTGAGAAACACCCTGTGTTGATCGGAATCCGACCGCATTCCCAGAAAGGACACCACCCTGGCCGGAGCAGGGGAGGACCTGGGAAGGTTGAAAAACTTCAGATGCAGGACGGGGCAAGCCGACCCGTCCTTCTTGGGAGCTGCGAAGAGAATGGAGCAAAAACCGAGGCCCACCTCTAAGCGCAGCACCGGCCGGATGCCCGCCATTTCCAGGAAAAACCGTGAAGGAGGGCGAGACTCGAACTGTTTGTAACCGGGCGGCACCCCCTCCCAGATCTATGTGTCTGGAATCTCGCGCCTTAAACCAGGGAGAAGTGTCGCAATCGTCCCCCACCCGCACGGGTGAGGGCGCCCCAGGACTGACCGGGACGGCCACGACCTCTTCCCCGGGGCCAACCTACACCCCCGGTAACGGGAAGGGAAGCCCCTCTGCCCGCTCTGGCTCCTCGAAAGGAGGGACTAAAGCAACTCGCTCTCCGAAAGGAGCGACGAGGCTTCTTGAATTGAGGCAACTTACCATCCTTGGTAACAGCATCCAATTTCTCGCCAAAAAGGCGTAAACCTAAGAAAGGTAGCGCTGTAAGCGCCCTTTTAGAGTTAAGGTCTGCCGTCCACTGGCGCAGCCATATAGACAGACGAATAGCCACCAGCAATGCCGCTGTCCTGCTACGCGTCGCAAGAGCATCGTCCTGAGCAGTCAGGACAAAAGAAACAAACGGCTCACACTGCTTGAGAGAACTAAACATATCACAAGCGGGATCAAGATCTGCGAGCAGATCCCTAATAATGGATCTAACTGCCAGCAGAAGAAGCGCCGAAGCACAAATCAGCCGTAGTGTCGACCCGGCACTGATAAAACCATGGCGAGCCAATTGATCAACCCGACGATCCTCACCATCCTTAATGGTAGTGGTGTCAGAAAAGTGCAACGCAGCCGAGCCAGTCAGCCCTAACACAGGGGTATCGACGTCGGGGGGCACTGACCAAAGCTTCACCAAGTCCTCCGGAAAGGGATAACGCTTATCCCAATTAGGAGGAGTTCCAACCAGGCGCGCGGGTTGTTCCCATTCCTTAAGGACAACCCTCTCAAAGTGCTGTTGCCTGGGAAACACCAAACGCGGCTGGGGTACATCTAACAACTCCCTTTGGCAGAGGGACCACCGCAGGCGGATCCAAGGCCAAAACTTTAAACATTTGAGCCAAAATGGAAGGAGTGTCAATGGACACCCCCACAGCCTGATCACCAGCAGTGTCAAACAATAGCTGGTCTGCAGGCTCATCCGACTCATCAAGGAGTTCCCCCTCCTCATCAGGGGGACAATCGGACCAATCCAAAAATTCAGGTACCTCACCCTCCGAAACAGGCACTGCCGGAGAAAGGTGCTTCCGCTTTGCCGTAGCCTTCTGAGCCACTGAAGCGGAAATTATTTTCTCGAGGTTGGCCAACCGCGCATGCACCCCGGAATGCGAATACCCATTTTTTGACAATGTCACACGGGGTCCGGAATAGGTTGGGGGGGATAGATGACGGAAGTTGCGAGGAGCCAGAAGCCGGAGCAACGGACTGGCGCGCAATGTTCTGCCTTGCACATGGAACGCATAATATGACATCATCGCCTGGGAGCGGAGCCCCACAACCCCCACACAGCCTGGATAGCCCCAAAGAGCCATTTCCGGTAACGTTGGAAGCCTCCATATGGTGAATTTGTGGTATTCGCAACAACCCAGGGTTTTACGCATTAAGCAACCCGGGATGCCCCTTTGTAATTAAAGTCCCGGAAGTGGGAGGAATTTTTTTTTTTTAAGCCTAGGAAAATCCCAATTTAGAGACTAAGACTAGCCAGGTATAACAGACCGGGAGAGCCACTGCAGTGAGGGGATCCCAGAATCTGTGGGGGAAAAGAGACCACAGTCAGTCCCCCAACCAGTATGCACCACATTCATACATAACCAACAAGGCAAACATATATGAATAGTTTAAACAACATCATGAATAAAATATACATGCTATTTCAAGGCAAAGCCAGAGAGTGCATCAATAAAAAATAAGCGTATATACCTGTATAAATATATATATATATATATATATATACACACACATATAACCACACATACACACACACATACCCAAATACAGGCATTTGACCCATACATAAGCAGATGTGCCCCAGGAAAAAACGCTATACATGGCAGGCAAACAAAGTACACCTCTACAGCTCAAGCCGCACTGGACCTCTCCCCCCACCGGCTTCAGCACACCTGTCTCTAATGAGACAGAGGAAGTGAAGGGCGGGCCCGGACACAGCAAAAAAGGGGGGAAATTTGAAAGTGCAACACAAAGGCCCCAGCAGCCCAAGCCACGCGCGCCACCGCAGCGCTGCCCTGCCAAAGCACTTCCACACATAACACTAAGTAAAGCACCTCATGCAACACGCACCCCCCCCCCCCCCCCATTTAGCGAAGGGAGAAGGGACCGAGCGGGAGAAGATGACCTAAAGGGAACATCGGGACAGGGGCATCCCAAATCCGGATCACCGTGCCGGATAGCCGCATTGCCCCACAAGTGGGGTCGAGCGGAGGAGAAAAGCTCCTAGGCACCTAAAGTGCCATCTACCTTTGCCCAGCCAGCAGCCTAGGCTGGGAGGCTTCCGTTTAACTAGGCATAAACAACACAATAGAACTGGGCAGAAATAGACCAAAAGGGGATGCCGGGTTTGACCCCGGCTACCTGCAAGCAGGAGACTTCTTTCTTCTGTCTTGTCGCTTCATGCAGAGAGAAAAAACTGGTGTTAAGTGAGAGGTCCCAGGTATATATAGGCCGGAAGGGGCTCGTTTTCAAGACTTCTCTCTGCAACGTCGCCACCTGCTGGTGGAGTAACCCGATCGTAAGAATTAAAGGGGAAGCGGGGTGTGTGGCACACTGAGAATAGGTAAATAAGAAGAGCAGTCAAAGATTAAGGTCGGGTCATCAAAAGGAATCAGGAATAACACAGGATGCAGATCCACAAGGATAATCCAGCACTGATCTGATGTTCCGGTGCTGCTTATAAACACGCTGGTGCATGCACAGTCCTGCATGAGCTCACACATGCGCTTACACACAAAAGCGAGGGCAAGCGCAAAACCCGTGGGTGCTCGCGCACGTTTACACCTGCACCATGATGATACAAGTGCATGCAAGTCCTTCGACAGGGCTGCTGGATAACAAAGCTCTGGACATGCGTCTGAAATCTCCTGGTGAGAGTTCTGCAGGTTGCAGGAGTCTGGCAGCCATTTCCAGCAGTGTGTTATATCCACAGCATTTCTCTTATTCATTTAAAATGCACCAGAGCTTGACAAAGTACATCCATGTCCGAAATATGTCAACCTGGCCACTGCAGAACCCCGAGAAAAATTCTGAAGCACCAGATTTCCAGCATTGGGGTGAATGTCCCTAATCTGCCCCTGGAAAGGTCTTCCTTGGACCTGGCAGTATCATGGATGGAGTGGTGTCTGGCTGTCCTGATGCTACACGTGCAGTTCTTAGTAACTCCTATACCTGAAACGTGTGTGACGATCAGTACAGACACGTTCCATTTCACTGGCAGCATGCCTGTTCCAGGTCAGTTACTAGGAGTATTGCAGGGAACAAACCGTACGATGGCCAGGTAACTAGAATCTTTGGAAGGAGGCCAGCAATGACAGCCTAGAAATTTCCTTTCCTACAAGTTTGGCTTTAAACACAAAAGCCTGTGCTTTAATTTCTAAGCCATACCTCGCAGTCCTGTGTTCTGACATTTACTATACAAAGTAAATAAAAAGATGAAGTGTGTGGGGGCTAGGCACCCCAGCTCAAGGAACATGGCTGAAAGCTGCATTGCACTTGCTGGCACCAGGGAACCAGGGTACTGACTGGACCAGCAACAAGAAGGAAGCTTATTTCTGTAAACTGATCAGTGTCCTTGTCTTTTCAGGGACATAGGAGAGGAATTGTATCCATCACTGGTATCCTCAAAAGGCAAATTTAAAGAAAATGTTCTTCCTAGGACTCCAGGGCCAGACAGCAGTAGCAGTAACTAGCAGAGCTTACCTTAAGGCGGCTCCTGCACTGGATGATCATCCTACTGTAGCCCTGGTTTATGAAGCGCTTCCGGGTGGGCAAACCTGGGCACAACTGACTCCCATAGAAAACAATGGAGGTCTTTGTACTCCAGAAACTTTGTGTATGGAGGCCCCCATTGTTTTCAGTGGGGGTCAGCCATATCAAGGCCAGCCAAAACCACAAAGTGCAGCTACAGGCTTCACAAACTGGGACTGTGGTAGGACGATCAGCGGCACGGCAGCAGTAGTAAGGTAAGCGGATCTGCTAGTTACTGCTGCCGCTGCTGAGCCCGCAGAAGTGGACTTTTCCTAAAAGGGACATTCCAGGCAATGTATAAAATAAGACAGGAAGGAGCTCACCTGAAGCCTGTCCCATGTTCTCCTCCATTTCCTGCAGAGCACTGTAGAAGCTGTAACAGGGCTTACACATTTGCCTCGCTTTTAATTCCATTACTTTATGACCCCCTCCAATTGTGGTTGCACGACCACCCAGCACCAGCTACAGGAAATGGGAGGGGGGGGGGGGGGCAAATGAGACAAGCTTAGAGTGAGCTTCTTGCTGCCGTTGCTTGGACTGTCCCTTTAACCAAGATAAAGCATAATGAAACGTGCAGAGGAAAGGCACACAACAGGTCAGAATTCTACAGTCTTTATAGCAAAAATAATGAAGTCATGGTTGAATCTAACAAAAAAGCAAAAGCAGCTAAAACGGCTAAAATCGAGGGAAGGCGCTTCGCTGTTGCTGTGCTGGTTGCTGGACTTGCTGCTGCTGCTGCTGCTGCTGTTGTTGTTGTTGCAGTCGTACTTGCTGAGTGTAGGGGTCTTCCAGGGACTTGACAAAAATGGTGGTCTTGGGCCCGGATTTCCAGAGGACGCCGTTGGTGTCCACAACTGAGGATTCAACGGTGACCTGGTGTGTCCCCAGCAGGGAGACATTTAACAGGAACTGTGTGCTAAAATAATCATTGTGAGGTTCAACCCTCTGCTCCATCTCACTTCCGACACCATCCACTGGCATCTAGAAATAAAAGAACGGAGAGGCTTCAGAAAAGAACAAACACTCAACACAATGAAGGAGAAACCATCGTCCAGGACAAACATTTTCAATCCGATGCTTTACTATCATTTGCTTTATAAAAATTCTACACAGACAAGGAACTTATTTTCATGAAAATAAGCAGAATTGATTGGAGTTCAATCCTAGGAAAAGCATCCCTGGCCTTCAACCCCCTGTTGAAATGGTTTTCCCCTCCATAAAAAAGAGCTGACTACTGATCCTTACCCCCCCCCCATGTGCCAAAACCCCATACTCTGCACTGTGTGTCAGTAGCTGCTTCTGCTAATGGAGACACATTTTTGGTTGTTTTAGAAGTTTTTGCTGTTTCACTAGGACAGTTCGTGAGCTAAAAAGGGACACTCCATGCTTTCAAGCTTGATCCCACAGTCCTGCAGATGCAACCCTTCAGTGCGATTCTGATCTGACAGAATACAAATCAGTGGGGTCACTGAGGAGTGGTCCCGTGAGGTTCCCCTTGTGGCCTATCAATGCTGGAGCCTGCTCTAACGTGACACGCATCAGGGACGCTGAGTGAGACTGGCAAAGATTTAAAAGGATTTTAAAGGTAAAGTTCTCTGTTGTAGACATTAAAGTGGTCCCACCACCAATTTCTACCTAACTGTTGTGGGGCCACACCATCCAAGACAGTTGCCTGCACCTCGATTCTTGGGCAACATGCAGTCCCACGATTGTCCGCCAGGATAGAGAAAGTGAGCTGACCCACATGACCACCAGCGGCCAATCGCTGGGGTCGAATTCAGCGGCCAATTGCCAGGGTCGGGTTCGAGAATCAAAGTGAAAGCAAAGATGGTTGAATGTGCGGTTCAATGTGCGATGGGGCACCAGCAATGTGTATGCCCCCCCTGACACAATGCCGCCCCACACCTATTAGGTAGGAAATGGGTGTGAGACCGCCTTAAAGTCCCTTTCCAGGCACTTTTAGCCTGCAGGACCTTTTGAGTTCAAGCCTGTGGGTGGAAATGGCCTTAAGCGACTTTAAAGAGAAAATACACTTTTGTGGACTATCACCAAGAATTCCGACCAGCTAGTACTAGTGGGCACAAGACTCCCCACTTACCTGCCACCTGCTCCCCAGCCACATCTTTCAAGCAGCCAAATCTTTTTAGAAGATGTGGGATTCTGAGCAGTCCTGGAAAAGTGTGATGATTTTACACCTTGGAAAGTATGGCCGTGCACAAAAGGGGCATGACCTTTTCATCAACTTATTTTCTGACATATTAAGTATTTAACATTCACCTAGACATCTGTGATTTGCTGTAATAGGTAACGTAGAGAACCATTCCCAGACAGGAGACATGTTCACATACTGGGCCTTGCCCATCCCCCCTCTCCCCCGGAGCCTTAAGATAGACTCTTATGTAGGGTGTAGGTCTGGTTTATATGTTTCTCAAACCCTGTACATACAGATTGCCCACATTAAAAATCAAAAAGAGGCAGAAAACTCCAGCTGTAGCAGTAGATGGTCACCCAACCGCCACCCCCCCCCCCACCCCAAGCCTGCGAAAGCGCGGAGCGGGAGTCTAGACCCACTGCTGGAACTTACCCACTCTAGGTAAGTCCCCTTACTTACGTGCCCCCCCCACTAGAATACAAGAGTGGATTTGGGGGGGGGGGGGGGGTGTAGTAATCACTGTACCCCGCTAGCCTGCAGGGTAATGGGTGGGATCCACCGGGACCAGCTCTGGGACAGGGTATTCCCCTTTGGGGGGGGGGGTGCAATCCAGAGGGGAATCTCCGGCTGAAGCAGCAGAAGGCTTCCATGACCACAACCCCCCCCCCCCCCCCCCCAGAGAGCGAAGAGGGAGTCCGGACCTGCCATTCTCCCAGGAAAAAAACAGGATAAAGAATCCAGCATGTTTCCAGGGAGGAAACACAAAAACACTGAGTTCCTGGAGAAAGGGGTGTGGTATTTAATCATGTCCAGTTTGTGTTTCCTGTGTAGGTGGGAGGAGCTGCTAGGCTGGGACCGTCCTGGAGGACATTTTTGGAAAAGGTACATTTTGTTTTAAAATATTTCTGCTATTTCTTTGGAATATCACAGCCCAAATTATCTAATGTTTTGACTTCCAACTAGCCTCTCATTGCTGCTGAGTCGACCCATCATTCTGCTGATACAACTGCAGATTCTATCAAATAAAACACAGATACTGAAAATAATTAGACAATGTCAGAATAAGAGTCAGTGACAGCTGCACCGCGCCACTACCAATTAACAGAGACCCTGGACAAGTCTCCTGGCATGTGCCGCCAGCATTAGGCTCATTGATAGGGCGCTGCTTTAAGCTGTCCTCGGAGGCCACGGCCCTATGAATATCTCAATGCTAAATCAAGCTTCTCGCCACAGCTGGAGGCTGGGGACAGTCTGATTTAGAAAACAACCAAGTCACGTTTAAACATGTTTGTTCTGCAAGGTGGAACTCCAGAATATACAAAATAAATTGTTCTAAAAGTTTTACACAACCTGGTGCCGTAAAAGGACAACAATTATTGAAGGACAAGTATCCTTAAAGTGGACCAAAACCCACCCTGGAGTCTATGAGACTCCAGGGCATGCATTCTCCCTCTCCCCGGGGCATCCAGATTCAGGATGCCATGCCGTATAAACCCCCCCAGATTGCCTAGTAAACTCACCTTCTTCCTGACCAAAAGGTGCATGCGTGAGCAGCGCCGCTTCCTGCTATATCTTTTGTGAATGGCTTGTGCAGGCACGCTCCCTGTTAGGGGGTAGCGGGGATGTGGCCGCTGGTGCGCAGGGCTAGACTTGGCTGAAGCCGAATGCTTAGATGAGCCTGGACGGGTTAACATCAGTGCAGTCGATTAGACGGGAGGCCACGCATGGGCGCTAGGACCATGGAATGGTGTGCTTAACTGGGCGACCTGGTGGGTTTCACACAGACCCAGGGGCAAGGACCAAAATCTGGGATAGTCAAAATCCTGGGTTTTGGTCCACTTAAAAAGGTCTCACCCTGAATAAGAGCCCATCTTGTATGTACCCCCCACTCTGTGCACCTGGTGCGTTTTCTGAGCCTATAAACATCCAAGATGGCGGCTCAGGGGTTGTCAGGTTGCCTGCAGAAAGGAAGTGTCCTCTGACTATACTGTTCTGCATTTTGGGATTGCTGGCCTTTTCCTGACCCCAGCTCTGCTCTGTCTGGGCACAGCTACAACCTGCCCCCCCCCCCAAAGCGGCATCTCTTTAAATACATAATGTATTAACACATAACACATAATTGGAAATGCTTTAAAATGGCTCATTTGACACAGTTCCCAAGGAACGTAAAGAGGGGGAGAAAGTTAGTGTGAGTCTGGACAGGGACTTTAATATTTTTGATAATACTTGTCCTTTAAACATCCGCAAAAATTAAATCGGAACAAAACCCTCCTGGGCCGGCTCTAGTATCTTCTAGATTCCAAGGCCGACCACTGACCTTCCCACATCCTGATTTAGGATGCCTCACTGTGTTAAACTCCAGGCTCTTGTCCAGTAAGAGCCATTTGCTAAAAGGGGAAGCAACCACATTCCCTGCATCATTGGCGCACTTCCGTCCCAGACATTCAAATAGGCTAAAGCAGGAACGCGCTGCCCACTCTCACTCCCCATTGAAGGTAATCAGAGCCCTTTACCCAAGGATGTAAACAAGGCAAAATGCTCCGATTGGACAAGAGCCCTCGCAGATATTGGACCAAGAAGAGGACTTGGGGGGGGGGGGGGGGGGTTCACATGCACCAAAGGCACGGAACAAAACCAGGGAAAGTCAAAATCTTGAGTTTTATTTTGCTTTAAATGCTAATATAGAATATGCTATAGAAAAATAATTTGAACAACTTACATACTTAAACCGGACCTTCAGCGTGATTTAATGAAAAGCCCAAACTCTTAAAAAAACGGTTCCCCAGCATCTAAAATTTATATTTTTTACGTTTTTAGTCACTAACTTATTATTCTTTCCCCCACTGGGCTGAAACTCTGTTCAGGAATTTAGGATACAGGCGCCGCCATCTTGACTCAGAAGCATCACATTTACTGAGGAGAGGAGAGTTAGATAAAGTATAGGGGGGTGGGTTTTAGCTGTGCTTTGCTCAGACAGAGCAGATCTGGGGTCAGGTAAAGGTCAGCAGTCCCAGAATGCAGAGCAGCACAGTCAGGAGGCACTTCCTGTTTGCAGGCTGCCTGATAAGATGGCGGCTTCCATAAGCCGCCATCTTGGATGTTTAAAGGCTCATAACATGCAGTAGATGCAGGTAGGAAGATTATTAATGTGAGCAATCTGTATGTACAGGGTGTGGGAAACATATAAGATAGGCTCTTATTCAGAGTGAAGGTCCGCTTTAAAATAAAAACTTCCCCCCCCCCCCCCCCAAATAAAAAGCTAAATCACAAGCCCTGACCCTACCTGGAGTCACCAGATGTTTAGGTTCTGTGTCCTCCAATCTGCTGTAATTCCCCAGCTAGAAGCTGATGTAGCACCAACCCCAAAGCTAAAGTCTTCTACCCCTCGCTCCCCAGTAATGTCCCACTATAGTAATGCAGCTCACATTAAAGATTCCCCAGCATCTAAAACTAATATATTTGACATTTTAAACACTTTTTATTCTTTTGCCCACTGGCCTGCAAGTCTAGAGTTCTCTAGTACTCTAGAGTTCAGTACTCCAGAATACGGGCGCCGCCATCTAGGCTCAGTAGCATCGCATACTGAGGAGAGGGGTCAAAAGTGCAGTGGGAGCTAGGTTAAAGTTGTGCTTTGCACATACAGAGCAGATCTGAGGTCAGGAAGATGTCAGCAATCCCAGAATGCAGAGCAGCATAGTCAGAAGACACTTCCTGTCGGCAGGCAGCCTGAAACTCCATGGGCCGCCATCTTGAATGTTTAAAGGCTCAGAAAATGCAGTAGATGCAGGTAGGATCATTTTTAATGTGAGCAATCTGTATGTACAGGAATGGGGGAAACTTATAAGATAAACTCTTATTCAGGGTGAGGGTCTGGATTATTGTGAGCAACCTGTATGTACAGGGTGGGGGAAACATATAAGAAAGGCTCTTATTCAGGGTGAAGGTCCGCTTTAACTTCAACAGAGCATCAGCATGGCTCATAGGTGTCTCTCTAGTGCCAGTTGTCACATTTCCTAGTGACTGAAAATCAACTTTTTCTTTATTGCATGGCACGGCCTGCTTCGGTATTCATAACAGTTGGGTTATTCCGCCACAAGGTGGCGCAGTGGTACTGCAGGAAGCTGTGGCATCTCCCGGCCCCCTATAAAAACGGGATTAACCATAGAGTTCCCAGTGTTTCCTCTGCAGTGATACTGCAAAGTATAGAAGATGGCTCTCTCTCTTGCGCAGGTGAGCGGTCCTGCGGCCCTGCATGTCTATTTCCATCCGTTTCTGGACCCTCACTGCCTCCCAGCCTCGGCTGACAGATCGGGTGAAGGTAGAAGAGCACTAGGGTCAAGTACTCCAGGAGCGCAGCTCCAGCCACAGACCCTGTACCACAAAGGGTAGTCGGCCATAGGCTTTATGGTGAGCCTGATAGGGATGGGGAGTTCATGTTCTGGCTTCTGAGGGGGTGAGTGTTTCTGGGGACTATGTCTCCTTCTTTTCCTTCAGGGGTCCCCCCCCCCCCTCCCTGGCCTGGATGCTCGCCGCTGGCCTTTCATCTCTCTCCCCCCCTCTCTGGCTTTGTTCGGGGGGGGGGGGGGGGGGGGGGGGGGCGGGGGCGCGGGCGGCATCGGTGAGTGGTATTCTATGTGGTGTTCTGGCATTTATTGTGTGTTTTTTTGTGTTTTTCAGCCGCTGTGCGCTTTGTACTGCGCTTCGTGGTGGTTGGCGCTATAACCTGAGGCATTTTTCGCTTTGTCATGGCGCCGGCCGGGTCAGGTGAGCGCCGTTTTCGCGCTCTTCGGGGGGGCCTTAGGATGACGCATATTGCGTCGTCTCCCCGCGGCCCGCCCCTTGAGGTACCTCTGCCGGCGCCATTTTGGACTAGCTGCGCATCTGGATTTCTCCCTTCCTGGCTGCAGCGCTGCTTCCTCTAGTGTGGAGGGGGGGGGGGCTTAGGATGAGGCATATCGCGTCGTCTCCCCGCGGCCCGCCCCTTGAGGTACCTCTGCCGGTGCCATTTTGGACTAGCTGCGCGTCTGGATTTCTCCCTTCCTGGCTGCAGCGCTGCTTCCTCTGGTGTGTCGCTTCATCCTGCGGTCTGTGCCTTGGTGACCCTGCGGTGTCTTTGGTCTGTGAGTCCCCCTTGGGGCTTTTTTTTTTTATTGCCCTTGGCGGTATGTGCTGTGGGATACTCATGTGTTTTTTTCCCTTATGTCTTTCAGGCGGGATACCATTGGGTTGTGGTTTCTCCCAGCTCTACCCCTTCCTCCCCCTCATCCCCCCCATTTTCACCGATTTCTGGGGGCATCCCGTGGGAGGGCATCCCGGGTGGCTTCTGTATTAGCCTTTACCCACCGCTGGCCTATTGTGCCTGTGTTAATCACCATATGGAGGCTTCTGGGGATAGCGTGCTTGGGGGTCCTTCAGGACAAGCTCGGCTGTGCTCCATGTGTGGGGTATCCCCTGTGAGTAACAGTGTCACAGTGTGCGTGTGCCGTGCGCTGAAAGTGTCCTTGCGCTTCAAGCTGGTTTGCCTGCTGCGCTTCACAGCTCTGCGCCTCCCTCGGCTTCACCTACTCCCCCGCTCCTGCAATTGGGCCCTAGTGAAGGGGATATTAGCAGGGAGTCACACTCTGATTTGGCTCTGCGGGTGGCCAGCATTGAGAGGCAGCTTGCCAGGACTGTTCCCAGGAAGGCCTCTGGCAAGAAGCGGCACCCGATTTCCACTCCCTCGCGCTCTATAGAGGAGTATGAGGAATTTGATGTCACTGCTGGACGTTATTCCCTAGAGGAAGGGGAACTGCTCCAGGACTCCTCTGGGGACCAGCAGGAGGGTTGTGATAGTGACCCTGAACTTCGACGTTAAGGCCTCAGCGGATGCTGCTTTTGGCCGCAAGGTGCTTCAGGCGGTAGTGACTTGAACTACTGGCCGTTACTCTTTGGGGATCCCACCCTACTTTTGGACACTGCTTTTGGATGTCCCAACTGTAATGAATACCGAAGCGAGCCGTGCCATGCAATAAAGAGAATTGTTTTTGTTCTTGCATGGCACGGCCTGCTTCGCCCCACCCTTGTTATCGTTATTCTTGGTTGCCTCTTTATGGTGATTGTTCCAAGTTAATTGGGTTTTTGTTTTTTTTTACCCTTTTTTTACATATCTTACCTTTATTCTCTCCCGGCTTCTTGTCTCACTGCTTGTCTACGCAGGGAACTCTATGGTTAATCCCGTTTTTATAGAGGGCCGGGAGATGCCACAGCTTTCTGCAGTACCACTGCGCCAATAACCCAACTGTTATGAATACCGAAGCGGGCCGTGCCATGCAAGAACAAAAATACAATTCTGTGATTACTCACCTGTAGAATTGGTATTATGAGTATACAGTACGTCCTGCTCCAAATCTAATACTTACACTTGGGATATACTCCGCCAGATGACGCTGGACTACAGAGACATCGAAAAATACCATTTTGTGATTACTCATCTGTAAAATGGTTATTACAAGTATGTCACACACCCCGCTTCCGAATATTCATGACACTTGGGTAACTGTCCTGTAGAGGGTGATCTTGCAGAGATGACATGAAAAAAAGGAACCCCTCCCGGTCCATAAATACCTGGGACCTCCCACCATTCCCCAGTATAAGACAGCAGTACAGGGACCAGGAAGAGCCAAATGTAAACAGCAAAGAAAAAGGTTCACCATATAAAGGATCCCAGAAAAACCAAAAAAGGGCGGGATGAAGTGGGGTGTGAGACATACTTGTAATAACCATTTTACAGGTGAGTAATCACAAAATGGTATTATTCCCAGTATGTCACACACCCCGCTTCCGAATATTCATGACACTTGGGACATCCAATAGCAGTGCCCATAAAGGGTGGGGATCCCAGAAAGGCAATAATGCAAACTTAAATTACTGCAGCTTGCAGAACTTTGCGGCCAAAAACGGCATCCGCTGAGGCCCATATATCAACCTTATAAAACTTAGAAAAAGTATGAACAGAAGACCAAGTAGCAGCCTTGCAAACTTGTTCAACAGAAGCCTGATGCTGAAAAGCCCAAGATGCCCCAACAGCACGAGTAGAATGAGCAGTAACACGAAAAGGGGGAATCTTCCTCTTGGCAGAATAGGCCCCAACAATGGCCTGTCGAATCCATTTACTAATGGAAGACTTAGCGGGCGCCAGACCTTTCCTGGGCCCAGATGGCACCACGAAAAAGGCGTCCGTCTTACAAAAAGGAGAAGTAGCCACCAAATAATATTTCACACATCGAACCACATCCAAAGAATGTAAGGTCCTCTCCTTGTCATTACTAGGCTTAGGACACAAGGAAGGGAGAACTACATCCTGATTGAGGTGGAAGGCCGAAACCACCTTAGGAAGGAAATCCGGCTTAAAGCGGAAAACTACCTTGTCCAGGTGCCTCTCAAAGTAAGGCGCCTGAATAGACAAGGCCGCCAACTCAGAGACACGCCGAACAGAGGTAATAGCCACCAAAAAGGCAACTTTCTGAGTGAGCAGGGAAAGAGCAATATCATGCACTGGCTCAAAAGGGGGCCCCTGGAGAGCCGACAGAACCAAGTTTAAATCCCAAACCGGCAGCAAGGGCTTTCTAGGAGGCCGCACATGAGTAACCCCCTGGAAAAATGTCTTAACCAGGGGATGAAGGGCAAAAGACCTATGACCTATGAAAGAAAACCGCCAGGGCAGAAACCTGCCCTTTCAAAGCACTAAGCTGGAACCCCGAGTCCAGACCATGTTGAAGAAACTCCAGAATTCTGGGAATAGAAAACACCCTACAAGGCAAGGCCCTAGCCTCGCACCAGTTAATATAAGACCTCCAAGTCCTATAGTAGACGTTAGAGGAAGATATCTTCCTAGCTCTAACAAGAGTCTGAACCACCGCATCAGAAAGACCTTCCTCCTTTAAGATGGAGGTTTCAGCAGCCACGCCGTCAAAGCTAGAGTTGGTAAATTGGGGTAGCGTAGCTGACCCTGGGTGATAAGATCCGGAAGAAGAGGCAGATAAAACTGATCTACTGCCAGCCGCACAACGTCTGCGAACCACACTCGTCTTGGCCACCTTGGAGCCACCAGAATTGCTGGTGCCCCTTCTAGAGTTAGCTTGCGCACCACCTTGCCCACCATGGAGAAGGGGGGGGGAACAGGTACAGAAACCCCAGTTCCCACCAAGCCAGGGACATGGCATCCACTGCCAGGGCCAGAGGATCCTGAGACAGAGACACAAAGGCAGGAAGCTTGTGATTGTGACGAGAGGCAAAAAGATCCACCTCCGGAGTCCCCCACTTGTGACAAAGGGACTGGAATACCTTGGAACTGAGAGACCATTCTCCTCGGCGAGAGGATCTCCTGCTCAGGGAATCCGCCTTCGTGTTCTCCACTCCCGGGATGTAAATGGCTGAGATGCATGGGACATTGCTCTCTGCCCAAGCAAGGATCAGAGATACCTCCCTGAGGGCACTCCTGCTGCAAGTCCCTCCTTGGTGATTGATGTAAGCGACCACCGTACGACTGTCCGATCGGACTTGAACTGGCAATCCCTGCAATAGAAGAGTCAAGCGAAACAGAACCAACCAAATGGTTCGTAGCTCCAAAACGTTGATAGGGGTATGAGCCTCCCGAGGCCCCCATAACCCCTGGCTGGCGTCCGTGGTGACCGTTTCACAACAAGGGGTCAGAAAGGATCTGCCCTTCAACAAATTGCTTGACACTAGCCACCACTAAAGGGACTGCTGAGCCCGGGGAGACAGCAGACAAGACTGATCTAATGACAGCGGACACTTGTCCCAAGTCGCTAGAAGATGGAGCTGAAGCGTCCTCATGTGAAACTGGGCAAAAGGGACTGCCTGGAAGGAAGCCACCATCAGACCTACCAATCTCATCCCTAGCCAGATAGACGGGCGAGGATTGGAAAGCAGAAGCCGAACCAAATCTTGGATCAGAAGAATCTTGGGCAGAGGAAGGAACACCCTGGCCTGAAAGGCATCCAGGGTCATGCCCAGAAACGAAACCTCCCTGGACAGGGAGAGGGAGGACTTGGAATAGTTGATCACCCAACCGAACCTCTCCAGCGTGGATACCACCACTCTGGTGTCTAGCTCCGCTTGGCTGAGAGAGGAAGCCAAATGGTATGGTACAATGCGAATGCCCTGGATTCTGAGGAGGCCCATCACCCCCGCCAGTACCTTGGTGAACACCCTCGGATCCGAGGTAAGCCCGAATGGAAGGGCCACAAACTGGAAATGCTGATCTTCCACCACGAACCTGAGGAATCTCTGGTGTGCCAGGAAGATAGGTACATGCAGATAAGCATCCCTGATGTCTATGGACGTCATGAAGTCCCCCTGACGAAAAGAATCGACAGCTGACCGCAAGGTTTCCATACGAAACTTCGTGAAGCAGATAAACCGATTGAGGAGCTTCAGATCCAAAATGGGTCGAACGGAGCCGTCCTTCTTGGGCACCGTGAATAGATTGGAATAGAATCCCAAGCCCCTTTCTGCGAAAGGCACTGGGCAAATGACAGCCCTGTCCAGCAGATAACTTACTGCCGCCCGGAGCCCCTGTGCGGCCAGTGGATCCGAAGGCACTCGAGACCTGAAGAATCTGGGAGGAGGCCGGATCTCGAATTCCAGCTTGTAACCGGAAGACACCACTTCCAGAATCCATTTGTCCGAGACCTCCTGGTCCCAGACCTGGAAGAAGTGCCGCAGCCGTCCCCCCACCCGCAAGGGTGAGGGCGCCCCCTCATTGCTGAGCTAGCTGAGCAGCGGGCTTGGGTTTGGAACTCCAATTGTGACCTGGACGGGCATGACCTCTGCCTCTACTCCAGGAATCACCTCTGAGGGTAGAGAAGGCCAAAACTCTGTCAGTTCTGGCACCACGAAAGGAAGGGTTAAAGGAGGCCGCCCCCCCAAAAGGGACGACGTTGCCTCTTACGCTGAGGTAACTTCCCTCCTTTCGTGACAGAATCTAATCTTTCTCCAAAGAGCCGCAATCCCACAAAGGGAAGTGCTGTAAGCGACTTTTTGGCCACAAAATCAGCCGCCCACTGGCGCAACCATACCGACCGCCGAATAGCTACAAGCAAGGCCGAGGTTCTACCACACATGACCATGGTGTCATCTAAGGCGGCAAGCACAAAGCACATGAACAATTCACACCGCTTAAGGGCGGCAAAGTGATCACTAGCCGGGTCAAGCCTGAAGGTACTCTACAGGTCTCTAACCACAGACCTGGTAGCCACGGCCAAAAGCGCCGAAGAACAAACAGGCCGCAAGGCTGAACCGACACTAGCAAACGCGTGGCAAGACATCTGATCAATGCATTTATCCTCACCATCTTTGAGAGTGGTGGAGTCAGGAGAATGCAAAATAGAAGTATTGGACAACCTGAGCACCGGGGCATCCACCTCGGGAGGGGACGACCATCGCTTTACCACGTCCACCGGAAAGGGATACTTTTTATCCCAACCTTGAGGAATACCTGGAAGCCGAGTAGGCTTCTCCCATTCCTTAAGAATAATGCCATCAAAATGCTTTTGATTTGGGAACTCCAGGCGCGGCTTGGAAGTCCCAAAGAATTCCCCTTTTTGAGGAGCGGCCTCCTCAGGAGGAGAAATTGCCAGAACCTCAAAAAGGTGAGCCAAGACCTTCGGGGTATCCACAGCATCCCCCTGCCCTTGCTCAGTATCAGCACCAAACAACTGCTGATTGTGAGAACCCTCAGAATCCTCAAATAATTCCCCCTCTTCTAGCGGGGAATAATCAGACCAGTCAAGAAAATCATAATCATCAAACTCAAAGGTCGGCGGGGCTGGAGACAAATGCTTTCGCTTAGCCGAGGCCTTTCTGGCAACAGAGCCAGAAATAACAACGAGCACGCCGAGCACCCGGCCCGCCCCCTCCTTAACTGCACCTGTTGAAAGTGAAACCGGCCCAGCAACAACACATACAAACACACACACAATCCACACACCTTTTCCCCCAAATAAAGTAAAACAAACCACAGGACCAAAGCCCCCCCCCCCCCCCCAAGAGGCACAGAGGGACACGGTAAGGGGGGAGGACCAACACCAATAGGTGAAAGGGTAAGAGGGATGGGGTATCCCAAGCCGGGATCACCAACCCGGACACCGCCTACCCCTTTATATGGGGTCTCACGGGGGAGCAAGCTCCCATATACACCATAAGGTGCAGCCTACCATTGCCTGGACCTTCAGCCTAGGCTGGGAGGCATACTGCTATAGTTTAAATTAAAAAAGGTTCAGGCAGCAATAGAAACAAAAGGCCGGGGGGGGGGGGGGGGGTTACCACGGCTACCTGCAAGGAGGAGACAAACCATCTTCTGACTTGCTCGCCAACTGCAGAGACGAAAGACTGGGGAATGGTGGGAGGTCCCAGGTATTTATGGACCGGGAGGGGTTCCTTTTTTTCATGTCATCTCTGCAAGATCGCCCTCTACAGGACAGTTACCCAAGTGTCATGAATATTCAGAAGCGGGGTGTGAGACATACTGGGAATATAGGCTCCTCCCGGCCCCTCAAATACCCAGGGACCTCCCACAAATCCCCAGTATTGAAAAGCAGTTAAGGAGAAGCCGGGAGAATTAAACAATCCAAACTATCAACTATAACAATATCACTCACCATACAGGGGATCCAAGAAAATGCAAACCAAGGATGGGTTGGAGCAGGACGTACTGTATACTCATAATACCAATTCTACAGGTGAGTAATCACAGAATTGTATTATTCTTAGTATACAGTACGTCCTGCTCCAAATCTAATACTTACACTTGGGACATCCAATAGCAGTGTCCATAAAGTAGGGTGGGATCCCCAATAAAAATCAGCAGCAGACAGTTTAATCCACTGCCGCATGCAGAACCTTTCGGCCAAAAGCAGCATCAGCTGAGGCCCTAACATCAACCTTGTAAAACTTTGAAAAGGTATGAACAGAAGACCAAGTAGCGGCCTTGCAAACTTGCTCAACAGAAGCCTGGTGCTGAAAAGCCCAAGAGGCACCAATAGCACAAGTGGAAAGAGCAGTAAGGCGTAAGGGAGGATTCTTCCCCTTAGCAGAGTAGGCCTGAATCACAGCCTGACAAATCCACTTGCTGATAGTAGACTTGGCAGGAGCCAATCCCTTCCTAGGACCCGAAGGGACCACAAAAAGAGCATCAGTTTTCCTGAAAGGTGCAGTAGCCACCAGATAGTACTTCAGACACCTAACCACATCCAAAGAGTACAAAACCCTCTCCTTAGCATTGTTAGGATTAGGGCACAAGGAAGGAAGAACAATATCCTGACTAAAATGAAAGACAGACACTACCTTAGGCAGAAAGTCAGGTTTGAAACGAAACACCACCTTGTCCCGGCGTCTCTCATAGTAGGGTGGCTGAATGGAAAGCGCCGGCAACTCAGACACACGCCTGACAGAAGTGATAGCCACCAGAAATACAACCTTGAGCGTAAGAATGGCCAAGGCAGCATCCTGCACAGGTTCAAAGGGAGCACCCTGCAAGGCTGACCGAACCAAGTTCAGATCCCAAACAGGCACCATAGGCTTATGTGGGGGGCGCACATGAGTGACCCCCTGGAAAAAAGTCCTGATCAGAGGGTGCTGAGCAAAGGACTTCTGGAAGAAAATAGCCAGGGCAGAAACCTGACCCTTCAGAGTACTGATTTAGAGCCCCATCTCCAACCCATGCTGCAGGACCTCCAGAATCCTGGGAATAGAGAACACACGACAGGGAAGAGACAGACTCACACCAGTCAATGTAGGCACGCCAAACCCTGTAATAAATGGAAGAGGAAGACTTCTTCCTAGCTTTCATCAAAGTATCCACAACCGAGGAAGACAGCCCCATCTCCATCAAGATGGAGGTTTCAGCAGCCAAGCCGTCAAAGCCAGAGCTTGTAAATTGGGATGGCGTAGTGAGCAGATCTGGCACCAAGGGCAGAGCGTACTGATCTACTGCCAGCTGTACCACGTCTGTGAACCAAACTCTTCTTGGCCACCTGGGGGCCACCAGAATTGCTGGCACCCCTTTCAGAGCAATCTTGCGCAGAACCCTGCCCAGCAGGGGGATTGGAGGGAAGACATACAGGAACTGAAAGTCCTGCCATGACATTGCTAGCGCATCCGAGGTCAAGGCCAGAGGATCCCGGGACAGAGAGACAAAAGCTGGGAGCTTGTGATTGTGGCGGGACGCAAACAGATCCACATCTGGTTGGCCCCAACGGTGACACAGAGATTGAAACACCCTGCTGCATAGGGACCATTCTCCCTGGCGAGAGGTCCCCCTGCTCAGGGAGTGCGCCAGGCGATTTTCCACCCCCGGGATGTACACAGCTGATATGCAGGGGACATTGGCCTCCGCCCAAGTCAGGATCAGAGACGCTTCCTGGAGGGCCCCCTTGCTCCGGGTCCCTCCCTGATGATTGATGTAGGCAACTGCCGTCTGGTTGTCCGAGCGCACCTGAACAGCCAGGCCCCGAAGGTGAGTAGTCAAGTGAGCCAGAACTAGCCTGATCACCCGCAGTTCCAAGACATTGATAGGTGTGTGGGCCTCCTGAGGGCCCCACCTCCCCTGGAACTTCCAGAACCCCCCCCAACCTGACAGACTGGCATCCGTGGTGACCATCTCCCAGGGAGGGGCAAGAAAGGATCTGCCCCCCAACAGGTTCCTTGAGTCCATCCACCACGAGAGGGACCTCCTGACCAGGGGGGAGAGCACACAGACCCTGTCCAGGGATGCTGGGTCCTTGTCCCATACTGACAATAGGTGAAGTTGCAGAGGCCTCAAGTGGAACTGAGCATAAGGGACCGCTTCGAAGCATGCCACCATCAGGCCCACCAGCTGCATCCCCTGCCTGATGGAGGGATGGGGACAAGCTAGGAGGGACTGAGCCTGGGAATGGAGTTACCAAGGAAGGGGACAGTGAGGACTTGGGGTGGTTGATCACCCATCCAAATGACTCCAGAGTGGACACCACCAGCTGAGTATCCAACTCTGCCTGATGTAGAGACTGGGAAGTGATGAGAATGTCGTCCAGATAGGGAAGCACGCGGACGCCTGACATCTGAGCAGAGACAGCACGCCAGTCAGCACCTTGGTGAACACCCTGGGAGCTGAAGTGAGGCCGAAGGGCAAGGCCACAAACTTGTAGTGTTGATCCATCAGAGCGAACCTGAGGAACCTTTGATTACCTGGGAACACAGGAATATGAAGATAAGCATCTTTGATGTCCACAGAAGTCATGAAATCCCCTTGACGCAGGGAACTGATGGCAGAGCGCAGAGTTTCCATGCGAAAGCGCCTGCCCCTGACAAACTTGTTGAGGATCTTCAAGTCCAGGATGGGCCTGACTGAACCATCTTTTTTGGGTACTGTGAATAGGTTGGAACAAAAGCCCTTGCCTTTTTCTCTTAAGGGGACCTGGCAGATGACCCCCAGCTCCAGGAGACCTTGCACTGCCTGCACTAGCTCCTGAGCTGACACAGGGTCCTGAGGAATCCGGGATCTGATGAATCTTGGAGGGGGACCGGCAGCAAACTCCAACTTGTAACCGGAGGACACTACCTCCTGAATCCACCGGTCTGAGACATGAAGCCCCCAGACGTGAGCGAAGTGCTGCAGCCGTCCCCCCACCCGGATGGGTGAGGGCACCCCATCATGCCTGAGGGGGCTTGGGAGAGGATTTTGCCTTGGGGCCCCACGAGGAGCCAGGACGTCCACGTCCTCTGCCTCTACCCCAGAAATCTCCCCGGGCCCCAGGAAAAGAAACCCCCCTTCCCTGTCTTGCACCACGGTAAGGGGATGAGAAGGAACCCTGACCCCGAAAGGGCCGAGATTGCCGCCTGCGCTGGGGTAACCTGCCTCCCTTAGAAAAAAGGTCCAGGCGGTCCCCAAACAGGCGCAGTCCTTTAAAGGGAAACCCAGTGAGGGCCTTCTTGGCAGCATTGTCAGCAGCCCACTGACGCAGCCAAACCGAGCGGCATATAGCCACCACGAGGGCAGAAGTTCTGGCACACATTCTGATGGTGTCATCCAATGCTGAGAGGACAAATTTTACAAAAACATCACAACTGGAGAGTGCATTAAACACCTCACAAGGCAAATCATCAGATGCACTATCAAGCATATTTCTGATAAGGGCTTCGGGCGCAGCGCCGTTCCCCGCACATGCAAAGGCGTGGGATGCCAGTTGGTCAATGCTCCGGTCCTCAGCATCCCGCAGGGTAGTAGAGTCAGGGGAATGCATGACAGAGGTGTTAGATAGCCCTAGGATTGGGGCATCCACCTCGGGGATACTTCCTATCCCAACTTTTTGGAACCCTGGGAAGTTTACTGGGGCGCTCCCATTCCTTGAGCACAAGGTTATGGAAATGTGCCTGCTCTGGAAATTCCAAACGTGATTTTGCTGTATGGAAAAGCTCCCCTCTTTGCCTGGGAGCCTCAACAGGGAGAGAGATGGACAGAACCTCAATAATCTGTCAGTGTCATCCGGGGCCCAGGGATCAGAGCCAGAATTGTCATGACCCCTTGGTCTCTCATCAGATGAGCCTGAATCAGAAAAGAGCTCCCCTTCATCAGACGGGGTATAGCCACAAAGATTCCAAAACTCCTCAGTTCCCATAGGGAAAACAGTGACATTAGGCATCAAGTGCCGCTTCTAAGCAGGGGCCTTACGCGCTAAGGACTTAGCAATCAACTGCTCAACAGTAGCCAGTCTAGAAGACACATCAGGCTGAGAATCCCCGCTAGTATGCAACTCAGTAGGAGTGAGGTTTAAGCTTGGGGGAGTAGGGGAAGTGAAGCGAGGTGCAGCCACTGGCAAGCCAGATTGCAATGCAAGCACCTGCTCAGCACAGGGTACACAGACCCGCGCCTTGTCAGCGTCAGCATGAGGCTGCCCACACGCTACACGCCGATAGGGAATAACGCTATATAGCAACCCCGGATGCCCCAATAACCCGCTAGGGAAGTGGGAGTATTATTTTTACAAAGCCTGCAAGTTATATACTAATACAGGGCCGGGAGAAGCCAAAAGGGTTCGCCCCGCCTGAAAGACATAAGAAGACAAGACCTGTAAGCACACAGTAACAAAAGTGAAAGATATAAAGCCGCCCGCGAGGGCACTTACGGACCGCGGTAGGTAGGGGTCCGTCGCGCATGGGCCAACCAAGCAGGATAAAGATGGCGTCGGTACACCTCGAGGGGCGGGTCGGTATCAGCGATGACGCGGAGCGCGCCAAAGACGGGCCCCGCCCCCCCCGAAGAGCGCAAAGCCAGAACGTGCAAGCAGCCAATGATGGCGTACCAGCGCCTGAGGTAATGCCGCCGCCAAGCGCGGAACCAAGTCTGCGCGCGGCGGCATTAAAAAGACAGTAAAGACAAGTCAGCGCGGCGGCTGACACAAGACTAAACAGAATGGAAAAAGAGTGTAAAACACAGAATGCATAGCATACATGTTTACACCCCCCCTCTTTTCCCCCGAAGGCTACAAGAAGGATGAGGGAGGACAGTGGCCACTTAAACAGGGCCCACCGATGGGCAGAGGCAAGGGGGCACTAGTGCGGGAGGGGCATCCCATAGAGGCTCACCATAAGCCTGAACCGCCTACCCTTTTGTGGGGGATTGCGGTGAAGCAGCGCTCCTAAGCACCTAACAGCGGTGCTGCCTACCTTCACCCGACCAGCGCAGCCAAGGCTGGGAGGCATATTACTAGAGGAACAGGTGGGACTAGTCCTACAGGGCCGCGGGCTAATACCCCCGCTCACCTGCGAGTAGAGAGCCATTTCTCGTCCTTCGCAGCCAGACTGCAGAGAAATTCTGGGGATTTGTGGGAGGTCCCTGAGTATTTGAGGGGCCAGGAGGAGCCTATTTTCGATGTCTCTGCAGTCCAGCGCCATCTGGCGGAGTATATCCCAAGTGTAAGTATTAGATTTGGAGCAGGACGTACTGTATACTAAGAATAACAATTCTACAGGTGAGTACTCACAGAATTGCTTTATTACAAAAGTTATTATAAAAGAAATATACTGAACGCGGTGTAGGGGGCGGGAAGATTTGTTTTCCTTGGAGTTGGGCTTTATAAGCCTATAATTTTCGGGCTGCAACCAAGTCAGAAGCTTGAGGAGGCTGAGGCTGGTCCAATAGTAAGACACGTAGATGCTACAATTACCAGACTAACATACCACACGCTGCAATTAGTGGCGAGGGATGTAGACCCTCCTTTCCGCAGCCTCCTTTAACTCCGCCATCCAAAAAATTCAATATGTAATTTTAAAAAACCCCAAACAAGATCCAAACACCCCATCAACAACATAAACAACTGGATGGCTGAAGGGTTTACCATTATTTTAATACACAGTGTCTTGGCTGTACTGAAGAAAGCACAACAGAGACTGTTTTTCCTAAGGCTGCTGAAGAAGACGGGACTGTCAAAAAGGTTGTTAGTGCTCTTCTTTAATTCAATCATAGGTTCTGTACTATGCTTTTCCTTTTCTGTTTGGTTCGAGGGAGCAACTAAAAGAGACAAGTGTAGACTCCAAAGAACAATAAACACTGCGAAAAGAATAATTAAAGCGCCTTCACCATCCCTGCAGGACCTGCATAGACTAAGAACAAAGTCACGGGTGGAAAAGATCCTTCGGGACCCCTCCCATCCTGGACACGCTCTATTCCAGTATTTACCATCGGGCAACGCCTTGCGGTACCAGCTTGCAGGACTTCTAGATCTAGAAATGTTTTCTTTCCATTGGCTATCCACACCCTTAAAGTGGACCAACACCCAGGATTTTGACTATCCTGGGTCTTGGTCCACTTCGGTGGGGCACCCCCGATCGGGGTGCCCCGCTGTGTGAAACCCCCCGAACTCACCTCTCCCCGAGCCGACGGACAAGCGGCTCCTCCGCCGCCGCCTCCCGCGCGTCCCTCTTGACGCGCGCGTGCCCGCGCTGGCCATTCACAGACGGCCGGCGCGGGCACGTCTAGAGGGGCGCGAGGGAGGCGGCGGCGGCTGAGGTAAGGAGTTTGGGGGGGTTTCACCCCGCGGGACATCCCGATCTCGGATGTCCCGCGGGGAGGGAGGTGATCTATAAGATTCCCGGGCCGATCACCGGTGGGTGTTGGTCCACTTTAAACCGGACCTTCACCATGATTTATTGAAAAGCCCAAACTCTTATAAAACGATTCCCCAGCATCTAAAATTAATATATTTTAAGTTTTTAGTCACTTACTTATTATTCTTTTCCCCACTGAGCTGCAACTCTGTACAGCACTGTAGGATATGGGCGCCGCCATCTTGACTCAGAAGCATCCCACTTACTGAGGAGAGGAGAGTGGGATAAAGTACAGGGGGGGTGGGTTATAGCTGTGCTTTGCACAGACAGAGCAAAACTGGGGTCAGGAAAAGGTCAGCAATCCCAGAATTCAGAGCAGCACAGTCAGAAGGAACTTCCTGTTTGCAGGCTTCCTGATGTTCCATGAGCCACCATCTTGGATGTTTGAAGGCTCATAACATGCAGTAGATGCAGTTAGGATGATTTTTAATGTGAGCAATCTGTATGTACAGGGTGTGGGAAACATATAAGATAGACTCTTATTCAGAGTGAAGGTCCGCTTTAACTAAAGCCAGGAACAATAGGCCCAGGCTCAAAGGGTTGCATTAGCCGGTATCACTTTCACTATGTAAGAACATCTGTATCTCTGTATTCAATGTAAACTGTAGTTATCTGTTGCACTGTCTATATGCCAAAATTAATTCCTTGTTCATCTCACCATGTACTTGGTGAACAATAAATTTAATTGAATTGAATGAGGGATGAAAGATGCAGCTCCTGACAGCCAGCATGGGGAGAGCAGAAAGCAGGAAAATGTAACCCTTTGCTTGGAATGGTCTGTAATTTGATGGCTGGACTATTTGATGCAGGTTGTATAATCCACTCCTCTTGCTATCAGCATATTTATATGGATTGTGGTAAAATCTATGGAAAAGTGCTGGATGGGATCTATTTCTCCCTTGGTTTTCTCAATCAGGCACAATCCATACCGGGTTTACAGGACCCCAGTCCACATTCCCACTCCTCTTCAGGTTTTTCCCCTACTCCCAGTTCTTACACAGGTGATGAGGCTAACTGCAAAGGAAGCCTAATAAAAGGAGCCACTGAGGCTTCCAGTGTGGGGATGAGGAGCCCGTGCCTTGCTGCTCCCAATACTGACAGTGCTGAATTGCATCCGAAGGACTTTATGTGTTATCTGTTCTTGGAACCTGTGGATTAACAGCCTGGACTTGTATGCCTTGAAAGAGGACCTGTGATATCAAGGAATTACAATACGCTGTAATTATCCAACACTGGACTTTGCTAAAGTTGGTGAAGTAACCGCTTGCTGTACTGCATTTTATCCTGCATCATACTCTGAAGTTAAGAGATTTTGCCTGTTGGATTTCAATAAATTTCTTGTTATTTGACTAAGAACTGTCCTCAGAGTCATTGCTGTTGGCCCCAGATCCTGACAGGATTTTCACTGTCAGACTATTTGTTCGTGAAGATGGCCATTTAAGTAAATTCTGCTATAAGTCCCCGAGTGTGAGCCATGCATCTCCCAGCATGCTTGGGGTCTGGAGGCGAGCAACATTCCACTCATGTGAGGCACTCCTCTGTGACTCACAACATTCCGGACAATTCACGGAGCAGAAGAAAAGGAGCAGCTCTTTTTGTGGGGCAGACATTGAGCTTTGCCACCTGTGCTGGGACACCAGCAGATCCGACCAGCCAGATGTCCACAACAGCCATAAATAAATGACTAACCCTGCTGGTGCTGTGCATGACAGCACCTGGATATAGAGGCACGATGGTGACCCCAGTATGGCAAAATGCAATATAATACACAGGCGCGGTTTCAATTCAGCCCTGTGAGATAAACAGCTGGCTAGCACAAGATTTAAAGCAGGCCTAAAGCCAGTTTAAATCATGGAATGATGGCTGCTGTAGTGAATGGGAGGAATGAGTTACCTATTATCCCCTTCGACATGGGGTCCCCAATCTGTAGCTTGGGGGCTTCATGTGGCTTATGGACAGAATTATTGCAGAGGCTTAGCACACTGTTAAGGCTGAGGGCATACAGGATGTCCAAGGCCAGACATTGCTAGTGTTGTGCATGGGGTAACCATTGAGTCAGACAATGGCAACTTACCTGGCCATGCAGCTTACAGCCCAGCCCTATTTATGACACTCATATTCCTGGGGTGCATGGAGGATGGAAGGTGTAGTGAGGCCAGTCTGCATGCTTCCCACCTGTCTGGTTCTTGCACATATGCACGCTGCATATTAAAGTAATTCTGCTGGCAACAAAAAAAAAAAAAACACTATACTCACCTTTGAAGTGGACCAAAACCAAGGATTTCGACTATCCTGGGTTTTGGTCCTTTCCCCCAGGGCACCCCAATCAGAGGTTCCCCAATGTGTGAAACCCCCTCAGATCGCTGATGCCAACTCACCTCTTCCTGGTGCCACGGTGCACGCGTGGCCACTTGTCCAATCAGCACGCTCAGAGTCGCTGATGTCACGTCGTCTAAGGCGAGTGGCTCCGTGCGCATCAGCCAGAGAGGTGCAAGGGCGGCTGCAATGGCCTGTGCAGGCGCTACTGGATCTACAAAAAGTTAACATTTGCGGCGATCCAAGGTTTTACACACACTTTTCGGGATGTCCAAAACAATGCGAATTATCTTCTCTGGGCTGGATGGGATAATCCAGCAACAGAATGAAACTGGTCACATGCCTAGAAACATCCAACATTGGTTGGAGTATGACCAATACTTCTTAATGCTATCCTGCCCCCCCATACCACAGACTTTAACCCAACTGACGGCACACCCCAATTGGCGTGTTCAATCTATGGATCCTCCCCTATGCATCCTCCGGTGGCTGTCTGGTGCATTGCAGTCAGCAAGTCTCCAAATACCAGTGACAAATCAGCATCTTGCTGTGGGTGCTGCTCAAAGCAGATGCTCATAATAATGTGATGCCATTGTGTATAAATTTTGTTTAATAAATTAATTGTTAAATTAGTAGATTATTTAGTTATCTAGATTGTGGTGTATTGCTTAAAAATGTAATAAAACCACATATAATTCTATTTAGGGGCTTAGTGGTTTATAGGTTATACAGGGATGTATCCGATCCATTACACCCCCCTCCCCCCAACCCTCACGATCCAAATTTAGGACCACCGAACGCCATCCCGCCAAAGCACTCTCCGGGGTATCTCATCATTCATTTATAAACTGAACTTGGGTATGTACTCGTATGGGCTCATTATCGAAGCCCCGATGGCCACCACTAGAACACTGCTGGTATTTAGTTATATTCTCATGGTAAATGCTGGTAAATATTGCTGGAAGAGACCAAAGCAAGTGAGAGCTGGCTTCCTGGGGGACACCTGTCCTGTGTACACAGTAAATATGAGCAATGTACATAGTGATGCGGAGCATTCAGAAAAATAATTTGCATAGTTTTCATAAGTTTGCTTGGAAAGCTTTCATGCTGGCCACAGATTTGCGTGGATGCTTTAAAGTGGACTAAAACTCAACAATGGTGGCCCTGAAATCTTTAAGACTCCAGAGCCACCTGATTTCTTGCCCATGAGATGCTGCACTGTGTGAACCCCCCCTGCCACCTGTGAAAAAAAAAAATCAAAAAAAGTCATCAACCCATGCAAAAGGGATCTATGGGTTGCATTACTTAATATAAAACCTGCAGAGATGAGCAGTTTAGGGCCACGTGGCTCCCTTGGCTGGTATACCAGTAGCCTGAGGAGTTTTGCGAGTTATTTTGGTCATAGTGCCGCAACCAATCGTGACAACCTGTGGGAGGAAAGGGTCCATGAGAACTAAGGCAACAACATAGCTGTAAATGGAGAGCCGCAAGACGGGCTCAAGCTCCAGCTTACCCCACGCCACCATTCTTTTCAAGTCTTAAAACCAGGATCTTCTCCACCAAAGAGCAGCTATGAGGATAACATGACCTCTTTTCGAGCTATCTTCCATATCACTTGCGACAGTAATCTGAAGGGAAGGCATAAGCTAGGTGAAAGTGCCAGGGATGAGCCAGGACATCGGCTGCTATGGCACCATTCTCCATCATCAGTGAACAAAACGGAAACAGAACGGAATGAGAGATTTATTAGGAATAATGACCTGGTCCCACCCTAATAATTCAGGTATGCTACTGTGGAAGTGTCGGATTGTATCTGGGCATTTTTGCCTGCGATTAGTGGTAAAAAATGATCCAATTCCAGCTTGACCACCTTCAGTTTCCTGAAACTGGAGAATCTCCTTACTATGTATGGCGACCATATTCCCTGGACATTCAAATTGTCCAGGTGGGCTCTCCAACCCCAGGAGCTGGGATCTGTCCTAATCACTACTGGATTCTTTTCTCCCACAGTCTTCCCCTTTTTAATATCACCAGACCTGTCCACCAATGGAGGTTTTCTAGTACATCCTCTATTTGAGCTTTCTGAACTAATAAGTCTGGGGACTTGTCCCAATGCGACAAAAGAAATCTCTGCAGGGTTTTCATGTGAGTTGAGCCCATGAGACCAAGCAAGGTCATGATTTCTCATAGAGAAACTTGTGGGGCATTAAGGAATTCCTGGGTCATTGCTACGATCTTGAGGATCTTTTCCTGCGGGAGTAGAATCTTTTGAAAGATACTGTCTAGATCGTACCCGAGGATTCTGCAACAGTGGCTGGGTATCAGATTTGAGTTTTCTAAATAGACAATCCAGCCTAAAGATCTTAGAAGAAGAAGAGTCTGCTAGTAGCAACTCCTCTGACCCATTTACCAAGAGTAAATTGACCAGGTACAGAATAATTGTAATTCCCTGCTGTTCGAGGTGTGCCAAAGGTTCCACCAATATCTCCCTAAAGATCCGTGGGGCTGACGACAAGCCAAAAGGTAGAGCCCTGCACTGGTAGTGATAAACCCCCTGCTCTGTGTGTACAGCAAATCTCAGGAATTTGTGATGTAAAAGGCAGAACTGGAATATGCAGGTAAGCATCCTGCAGGTCTGCGTGCTCCATGAGAATGTTCCTTACCGAATAAATAGATTCCATTCTGAACTTTTTGTGTCGACAAAAATCAGAATCATTCGATAACTTCCCGATGGCTTTTGCACCAGGAAAATATGAGAATAGAACCCCTGCCCCTCTGAATGGGGCAGGACTACTTCTATCACATTCTTTTGAAATAGTTCTTGTACGACTAACAGAAAGGTTTCTCTCTTTCTGTTGTACCTTGGTAATTTGGTTACTTAATAGATACATTGAGGGATGGGTATCCTCTTTCCAATGTCTGTAGCACAAACTGACTTTGGGAGACTTCTTTTCAGGTTGCCCCCCCCCCCCCCCCCCCACTCAACGGGTAGTCTTTGTCAGGTCTGAGACTTATGGCATTCTGAGGGGTTTGCATAGCAGACTGCAATCTCTCTGCAGCCTTGTCTGTGTTCATCTTTTTTTCTGCTCATTCTGTCTGCCCTGAATCTGCCCTTTGCAAGTTTTGGCCCTAGTATTAGTGCAGTTTGGAAACTTCCTTTTCTTATTTGGAAATTTCTTACTTGCCTCACTAGAACAAGTCAGAATAGTATCTTAGTCTTCTCCGAACAGGAGATTACCATGAAATGGAATGTCACACAACATAGCTTTGGAGACCAGGTCTCCTGACCATGTTTTAAGCCAAAGTGCCCTTCTGAGAGGTTGACTTAGCCGTGGCTCTGATGATCCTCTGAGGCATTAGCTAAGAAGGAAACGGCAAGGTCCCAAGAATACTCTCCTTAGGAGTGTCATCCAAATAACCCTTCAGGTTATTTAGCCATGTTTCCATACTTCTAATGACACCATCAGCTGCCAGGGCAGCTCTGAATGTGAAGGATGCAGCATCCCAAGCTCTCTTCAGGATGCCCTCTGTCCTGCGATTCATTGAATCATGCATTGCCCCCATATCCTGGAAACATCGATCTGCCACTCTGGAGACCTGACCAAGTGGTGCATCTAATTTTAGACATTTGGTCCAAGGCTCCATGTCCTGTTCCTGAAAAGGAAATTACCCAGAGAAGAAATTTTTCCAAGCATACTCATTCAGCTTTAATAATATCCTTAAGTGCTGAATGGATGGGAAATGTTTTGGATTTTTTCTCCAAAAACTTCTTATACATGATATCCTGGATGGATAAGGGCTTAGCCTCCCTCTTGAATCCCCATGTATCATAAATGGCATCTAATAAACCTTCCAAGTCCTCTCGCCCTTCTGATCCAACTGTACACCCTCGTCCTCGAATGAGAGTTCACCCTCACTCTCCGCCGCTACCTCTGATCCTGTCAAACTGAATAGGCCCAGAAATGTGGGTGTCTGCAGAAGGGATAGGAACAGTAAGGGATACTATTGGTCTAGGATCCTGGGATGAGTGTGCCAGCAGTGGATACCCCTGGGTGTGACCCAAAGGATTTATAGATTTCAAACATCAAGGCCATTATATTCATGGCTAACATCTCCCTGTACATAGCTAAGGTCTCCTCTCCCATTCTTAACTGTAGGCATTTCCGACAGACCTCTGCCAGGTATGTGTATAGGATTCATAGCTTTTAATGGGTTTAGGATCCTTGGGATAGCAGAGATAGCAAGTAAATACACTTTTTCTGGACAGTCCATGTAAAGACTTACAAGCATCCCTAAAGTGGACTTTCCCTCTAGACCTCAGATCAGATGTGCCACAAAGGCACAAGACGCGATGGGAGGACATAGCCTCAGTACAGAGGATTCACATGGACTTCAATAGGTGCCTTCGTACAAGAGTATGGAGGCACCCATGGAAGTCAATGAAAGTGCTTCATACCGAGACCAGACCCACCCACTGTACTGGCTTCTCGTATCAGTGCTCGATGGGGAGATATAAGTGGCGTGCGAGCAGGTGGCAGGCAAGAGGGGAGTCTTGTGCCACATCTGATTTTAGGTTTGAAGGGAAATGGAAAGTCGAAAAAAGTGGGCAGATACCTCTTGGTTTGGGATTATATTTCTTTTCCCATAGTACTCTTGATACACATTTGCTAGGTTTATTTACTATATGCTTTGCTAGGTCTCTTTTGAACCCTCTGATGAGGTCCCATTGTATCAGGGGGTTAACGTGTGGTACACTAATTCCCCTTATTTTTTGGTTCAACACCATTACCTGCAATGGCATACCCCCTCTGTAGGCCGCAGGCGGAGTTCACATGGACATCAGGGGATCGGTTTCTGAATACGAGACTGGTAAGTAACTTTAAAGCGGAACAAACCCTACTCGGGCAGGCCCTGCAATCTAAAATGCTGGCCCTGAATCAGGATGTCCCACGATGTGACCCTCCCCCCCTTCCAGGTGGCAGTAATCACTCCCCTTTCCTTGACTACGTCAATTGTCAAGCGGCTCCGATTGTTTTCAATAGGGAGCAAGAGCGGGTGCATCCTCAGGCTGTACGCGTGCACCTGCAGCAGCAATCGCATGCTAGCACTCCCTATTGAAACCTACGAAAGCCATTTGCCGAGTGACATTGTCACAGCAATCCTCATTGGATGAGAGCCGTGCATGCTCCTAAGGTTTCATACAGCAGGGCATCCCAATTCAGGATTCCCCCCAGGAAACAGAACACAAACTGTGAATTTGACACTCCTGGTTTTGTTCGAATTTAAAGTATTTACGGTCCCCAATAAGCCAGAGTATAGGCTCATCTGAATAGGCACTTGGGGAGCGGCAAATTTTATACCGCAGGACATTCCAGAGATATTTTAAAGGAAAGTTTACCGAATCAAGGCCTTAGTCACCAGAAAAAGGTAATACGCACGAAAACCACAATAAATTATTTTATTATGTTCCTCCCACCACCCTGCGTGTGTAATGCTGGCTGAACATCTTCCATATGATTGTACAGTCTGAGTACAATCTTACCAATACTGGTATAGGAATCATGGCTAATGTTTGAACAGAATGATCAGTGATCAGTGGGGGCTTTGATACTCTAGCGTTTTAATTAATTTTTTTAATGCATAGATGGCCATTGTATGCCTGCGCACACACAGGAATTCGTCCTCCGCATTTAACCCATCCGTGCAGTGAGTGTACACGTGCCTGGAGCGGTGGGCTGCCCTAATTACGGCGCCCGGGGAGCAGTTGGGGGTTAGGTGCCTTGCTCAAGAGCACTTCAGTCATGTCCCAGGACCGGGATTCAAACCTGCAACCCTCCAGTCACAAGTCCGCCACCTTACCTCTAGGCCACAACTGCCCCAGGCATTGTACAAATTGTAAGGTGTGTGGGACCAGCAGAACTTATAGAAATCGTCTTACAGTTTAGTGGCGTAACCGTAAAGTTGATGGCTATTGTTCCAGGTTCCAATGATGAGTGAGAATTTGATGTGCGCAGATGATACACCTTTTACCTAACTGCTTTGCAATTAATTATATGGCAGGTGCTTGTTGTCCAATTGGATTTGTTTAGACAGGTGGGATTGTTAGCTTTGCACATATTTAATGATTTTGCCATACTTTGAATGTAGTCATGAGTAAGGACCAGTTGGTCCAAAACGCATAGACAATTCATGAATTTTCTATATGAGATTTTACCTGATGAATTTTAAAGATTGGCACAATAAAGTTTGAAGATTTTATGGATTTACTCCTGGCTGGCTACTTTTTTGTATACCATTGGATCTGGAGCGGAGCACTCACAGCTGAGACCAGGTGGCACCATTATAACTTTTCAAGGCTTGCAACATATCAAGGTAGAGCCGACTATTTTTTTCTATACAGATAATACACTTACTTTAAAGTCCTGGCCTGGTTTACTCTGCAGGGCAATCGAGACGTTGAGGCAGACAGACTGGATCTTACGGAATAGACCAGGCTTGGATCCGTGCTGTACCACACCTTCCACTTTGAGTGCCAGTTGCTGGTTACTCTGTACCGCGATTGGCTCTGTGGGGTTACGAGGTGATGGAGAAAGGGCAAGCTAAAAAAAAAAAAAAAAAAAAAGTTTTAATCAATATAAGGCAGTCATTGATGGCTGAATTTATCATTAAAAAACACAACAAAAACAAACTTCAAAGCAGTCCTAAACCCTACAGCATCCCCAAGCCTCACAAATGCCTCATCACCCCTTAATAGGGATCCTCATTTAACCCATTAGCAATGCCTTATTGTGGTCAGATGCACATGGTCTTGTCCAATCATCAACAGCCATTCAGATAGGCTGGAGGGGGGACCTCGTCTGTGGTGCGCCAGAGCGCGCCCCATTGAGGACAATCAGAGCCCCTTGCTGAAGGATGTAAAACACGGCAAATGGATCCTATTGGAAAGCCTGCACATGGACCAAGGAAAGGTGAATTGTACTGTGCGAAATGGGGGAAGAGTTTAACAAGGCAGGGCATCCCAATTCGGGATGTCCTGGGGACATTGAATGAAACCCAGAAAGTCAAATCCCTGGGTTTTGTTCAGATTTAAACCAAAATCCTAAAAGACTGTTGGTCCAAACAAGGTCCCTAGGAGGCACACTGATTCGGGATGCCCCACAATGGTAAAAGTATAGAGAGAGTTAATATACTCCCCTCCCACCTCATTCCAGTGAGGCTGTAAAATTCTGCACAGCATATGTGACTCCTTTTTGCTCAATGTACTTAAGTCTGCCTGCAGTCACACTTTAGATTTGACAGTCACTCTGGAATGTAAAAGGTGGCAAGAATATTACCTGTATTCTTTTTTTTTTAACACTGCAGGGCATCACAAATAAGGATGGCCTCTAGGGATCTTGCATGCCTCAACACAAGTCATTTGCAGTCCAGTGCGGACAGAAAGCCCACTGTGGATTATTGGATTTTAGGTCTGCTTTCTGAAAATACTCTAGAACTGCTGAATAGTCTACACTGGAGGCATCTCTATTTGAAACACCGGCAGCGTGAAAATAAAAAGCAAAAAAAAACGAACTAAAATACTGACCCACATCCAGGTATTTTGAAGTGGCTGTGCTGCAGATGATTTAAAATATACTTTTTTTTGTATGTGTTATAAGTGTGTGTGCGCGCGCACCCTCTTTTTAAGGTTCCGAACTCTTAGGCTTCAGGGGTGACTTTCCTGCCCAGCTATTGTCATCCCTTCCCATTTATTGTTGGAATCCTGAATCAGGATGCCCCTAAGACAGGGAATCACCTGTCCCTGGAGACTCTAGGGCTGGGCATACCTAGTTCGCGTCCTCTTTAAAAGCAATGTACCGGTATATGTTTCCAAGTGAATAAGGAATTACTGGTGGAGGTTAGGTGAGATAATTTTTGTGCTTTGCTTTTAAAGTGGACCAAAACCCACGCCGATCGATTCCCTCCCCCCGGGGCATCCAAAATCGGGATGCCCCCCTTGTGCGAAACCTTCCCAGTTCACCCCATACACTTACCTTGCTTCCTGGTCCAATGGCGCATGCATGAGCCGCATCCCCCTATCCCTCTAGCAGGGCGCGTCCTGGCGCCAGGCATTTGTGAATGGCCGGCGTGGCCATGCTCCCTGTTAGAGGGAAGCAAGAGATGCGGCCACTGTCCTTAGACAAAGGCTTAGACAATGTGGCATCAGTGGCTCAGAGCTGCGCATGCGCCGTAGGACCGGTAAGAGGTGAGTTGGTTTTGCCGACCTGGGGGGTTTCACACAGTGAGGCACCCCCGATTGGGGTGCCCTGGGGCAAGGACCAAAGCCCAGGATAGTCAAAAACCTTTTGGTCCACTTTAAAGGAGCACTATCGCAAAAAAAAAAAAAAAAAAAAACAGGCTTGTTTCTTTTACCTGAAGGAAGAAGAATTACAGGTTTTGAATGTAACTTTCTGCTTTTACAGAGAAGACTCGCTAAAAAATACAATTCTGTGAAATACTCACCTGTAGAATTGGTATTATGAGTATACAGTACGTCCTGCTCCAGATATAATACTTACACTTGGGTTATCCCACCCACAGCCGGACCCGAAGGAACCCCGGTCACATTATCCTGAGATGCCTCCATATGGTGATTAATAGGCACAATAGGCCAGTAGGGATTGACGCTGTAAGCTACCCTGGATGCCCCAATGACCCGCAGGGAAGTGGGAGTAATTATACTAGGCCCAACTGGCAATTACACCGGGCCGGGAGAAGCCACAGGATTCAACCGTCTGAAAGACATAATGGGAATAAAGGATGTCAGAGCCATGCGCAAAAGGCAAAGATCATGAAAATCGCCCGCGAGGGCACTTACAGACCAAGGGAGGAGGAGGAGGACCGTTACCACGCGCGCGCGACTAGCATCAAAATGGCGCCAAGCGAACCTCGAAGGGCGGGCCAGAGCGGGCCGTGACGCGGAGCGCGCCAAGCCAGGTCCCCGCCCCCCCGAAGAGCGCGAAGCTCTAAGACAGTAGTCATGTCAGGAGAAGCGAAGTGTATGACACACTAAGAAAAGTGAATTTCCAGTGGAGACGCTGCAGCGTCAAGGGACATACTAGGGCCATGAGCGTGTAATCACAAAACACTGAGACCACCACACACACACCCCCCCCTTTCTTTCCCCCCAAGCTACGGGGGGGGGGGGGGGAACGAGGGAGGATGGCGACCCTTTGTACAGGGCCCACCGCTACACGGGGCATGGGGTAATAATGCAGGAGGGGCATCCTCTAGAGGCTCGCCATCAGCCTAAACCGCCTACCCTTTGGTGGGGGACTGCGGTGGAGCATGGCTCCATAAGCACGCATGGTGCTGCCTACCTTCACCTGACCAGCGCAGCCCAGGCTGGGAGGCACATCACAAGGAGGATGGGTGGGAATAGTCCAACAGGGCTGCAGGCTTAAAAGCCCCGCTCACCTGCGAGAGAGTGATACTTCATGTCTTCGCAGTAAGCACTGCAGAGAAATCTGGGGATTTGTGGGAGGTCCCCGGGTATTTGAGGGGACGGGAGGAGCCTGTTTTACATGTCTCTGCAGTGCAGCGCCATCTGGCGGAGGATAACCCAAGTGTAAGTATTATATCTGGAGCAGGAAGTACTGTATACTAAGAATATACCGTTTTGTGATTACTCACCTTTAAAACGGATATTATAAGTGTCACATACACTCCGCTTCAATTCTTCATGACAGTTGGGTTATTCTCCAGTAGAGGGCGAACTTCTGAAGAGATGAATGCAAAAAAGGAGCTCCTCCCAGCCCATAAATACCTGCGACCTCCCACCAATTCCCCAGTGTAAGATAGCAGTAAGGGGACCAGGAAGAACCAAATATAACAATACTAACAATAAACAATGGTTCACCATATAAAGGATCCAGAATACCAAACAGGGTGGGTGAAGCGGAGTGTATGTCACACTTATAATATCCGTTTTAATGGTGAGTAATCACAAAACGGTATTATTCCAAGTGTGACATACACTCCGCTTCAATTCTTCATGACAGTTGGGACATCCAAAAGCAGTGCCCGTCATGGGTGGGAACCATAAACAGTAAAGAATGCACCAACTCAAACCACTGCAGCTGGCAGAACCTTGCGGCCAAAAACAGCATCTGCTGAAGCCCGCACATCAACCTTGTAAAACTTGGAAAAAGTATGAACAGAAGACCAAGTAGCAGCCTTACAAACTTGTTCAACAGAAGCCTGGTGCTGAAAAGCCCAGGATGCACCAATAGCACGAGCAGAGTGCGCAGTGACCCTAAAAGGGGGAGTCCGCCCCTTAGCAGAATAGGCCCCAACAATGGACTGACGAACCCATTTGCTAATCGTAGACTTAGCAGGTGCTAAACCTTTCCTGGGCCCGCAGGGCACCACGAAAAAAGCATCCGTCCTACGGAAGGAAGAAGTAGTCACCAAATAGTACTTCACACAGCGAACAACATCCAAATTGTGCAGAACCCTCTCCTTGTCATTATTAGGCTTAGGACACAAGGAAGGGAGAACAATATCCTGATTGCGGTGGAAAGCAGACACCACCTTAGGAAGAAAAACGAAAAACCACCTTATCCTGGTGAAGGGGCCTGAACCGTCAGGGCCGTCCAACTCAGAGACACGCCGAACAGAGGTAATAGCCACCAAGAAAGCAACCTTCTGAGTGAGAACCGAAGGAGCAATATCCTGTAGCGGCTCAAAAGGAGGACCCTGCAGAGCCGAAAGAACCAAATTTAAATCCCAAACAGGAACTACAGCCTTCCGAGGGGGCCGCACATGCGCCACCCCTTGGAAAAAAGTCTTAACCAGCGGGTGTAAAGCAAAAGACCTCTGGAAGAAAACAGACAGAGCAGAAACCTGTCCTTTCAAAGTACTAAGCTGGAACCCAAGATCCAGATTATGCTGAAGAAACTCCAAAATCCTGGGTATAGAAAAAACCCTGCAAGGCAAGTCCCTAGCCTCACACCAATCAATATAGGACCTCCAAGTCCTATAGTAAATGCCAGAAGAGGACCGCTTCCTAGCCCTAATCAGGGTCTGAACGACAGCCTCAGACAAACCTTCCTCTTTCAAGATGAAGGTTTCAGCAGCTAAGTCGTCAAAGCCAGCGTTTGTAAATTGGGGTAAAGTAAATGACCCTGAGATAGCAGGTCTGGCAGCAAGGGAAGCCAGTACGGGTCTACGGCCATCCTTACGACGTCTGCGTACCAAACCCTTCTTGGCCACCGCGGAGCCACCAGAATCGCTGGTGCCCCTTCTAGAACTAGTTTGCGAACTACCTTGCCCAGCATGGAGACAGGTGGAAACAGGTACAGAAAACCCAGGTCCTTCCAAGCCAGTGACAAGGCATCCACTGCCAAAGCCAGGGGGATCCTGAGAAAGAGACACAAAGGCCGGAAGTTTGTGATTGTGCCTCGAGGCAAAGAGATCCACCTCCGGAGTCCCCCACTTGCGGCAAAGATCCAGAAAAACCTCGGGGTTGAGAGACCTCTCTCCGTGGCGAGAGGATCCCCTGCTCAGGGAATCCGCCTCCGTATTCTCCACTAACGGAATGTAGACTGCCGAAAGGTAAGGAACATTGCTCTCCGCCCAGTGCAGGATCAGAGAGACCTCCCTGAGGGCACTCCTGCAGCGAGTCCCTCCTTGGTGATTTATGTAAGCCACTGCCGTTCGGTTGTCCGAACGCACCTGAACCGGAAGACCCCGTAACTGTGGGGTCAACCGAGCCAGAACCAGTGAAATGGCTCTGAGCTCCAATACATTGATGGGGGTGTGAGCCTCCTGGGGACCCCACACCCCGCTGAACTGATGACTCTTCCAATAACCTCCCCACCAGTTTCATCCCCTGTTGGATAGAGGGACAAGGACTGGCCAGAAGAAGACCGATCAGGCCCTGAATCGCCTGCACCTTGGTCTGGGGCAGAAACACTCTGGCCCGACTGGTATCCAGATTCATGCCCAGAAAAGAAATCACTCGAGACGGGGAGAGAGAAGACTTAGTGCGGTTGATCACCCACCAGAACCTCTCCAGGGTTGACACTACCTGGTGGGTGTCCAGTTCTGCCTGCTGAAGGGAAGAAGCTGAAATCAACAGATCGTCCAGATAAGGCACAATGCGAATGCCCTGAGATCTGAGCAGAGCCATTACGCGCGCCAAACCTTGGTGAAGACCCTCGGTGCCGAGGTCAGACCGAAGGGAAGAGCTACAAATTGATAATGTTGATCCTCCACCTCAAACCGGAGGAATCTCTGATGTGCCTGAAAAATCGGAACATGCAGATACGCATCCTTGATGTCTATGGATGTCATAAAATCCCCTTGGCGAAGGGAATTGATAGCCAAGCGCAGAGTCTCCATGCGGAACTTTTTGGCTCTGATAAACCTGTTGAGAAACTTGAGATCTATAATGGGTCTCACCGAACCCTCCTTTTTGGGAACCCTGAAAAGGTTGGAGTAGTAACCCCTGCCTCTTTCCAACTGAGGCACCGGGCATATTACCCCCATGTCCAGAAGGTTTTTCACTGCTAACAGGAGCCCCTGTGCAGCATGAGGGTCCGAGGGCACCCGAGACCTTAAGAATCTTGGGGCGGCCAGTACTCGAACTCCAGCTTGTACACGGAGGATACCACTTCCAAGATCCAATTGTCTGTGACCTCCCGGGCCCAGACCCGGAAGAAGAGCCGCAGCCGTCCCCCCACCCTTGCGGGTGAGGGCGCCCCTTCATTGCTGAGCCAGTTTAACGGCAGGCTTGGGCTTGGAACCCCAGGCAGCCGCGGGACGTGCCCTGACCTCTGCCTCTGTTCCAGGACGAGCCCCTGACACCTGAGAAGGCCAGACCCCTAGACGCTCTGGCCCCTCAAAAGGAAGGAGTGAACGAGCCCGCCCCCGAAAGGGACGGCGCTGTTTCCTCCGCTGAGGTAACTTACCGCCTTTAGCAACAGGATCCAATTTATCACCAAACAGCCGCGCACCCAAGAAGGGGAGAGCTGTGAGCGACTTCTTGGCTCCAACGTCCGCTGTCCACTGACGGAGCTAGACCAGTCTGCGCACGGCCACCAGTAAGGCTGACGTCCTACTACACACGACAATGGAGTCTTCCATCGCAGCCATGACAAAATCCATGAACAATTCGCACTTCTTAAGTATAGCGAACTCAGCGCCAGCTGGATCAAGCTGAGCGTTATTCAGCCAGTCCCTGATAAGAGACCTGGTAGCAAGCGACACCAGGGCAGATGCACTAACCGGCCGCAGGGCCGAGCCCACATTGGCAAATGCGTGGCACGCCATCTGATCAAGGCGCTTATCCTCGCCATCCTTAAGGGAGGAGGCGTCAGGGGTGTTCAGTACAGAAGAGTTGGTCAAACCTAAGACCAGCGCTTGACCGCCTCCACCAGAAAAGGATACTTCTTATCCCATCCCTGAGGCACACCAGGAAGCCGGCTGGGCCTCTCCCATTCTCTAAGTATCAGCGCATCAAAATGACACTGGCTAGGGAATTCCAGACGGGGCTTGTGGGACCCAAAAAATTCCCCCTTCTTAAGAGGGGGCGCCTCAGGTGGATCAATATCCAACACCTCCAATAAATGTGACAAAACAGTGGCCGTATCAACGGCATCCCCGAGCACCTGCCCGACATTGGAACTCCCAGGCTGACCATAGTCAGCCTCTGAATCCTGATACAATTCCCCCTCCTCTAACGGGGAATAATCGGACAAATCAGCTGACTCATCGTCAGTATCCCACAAAGGCTGGGCAGACGACAACTGTCTCTTTTTTGCCTGGGCCTTCTTGCCCACCGTGCTAGCAATCATTTTCTCTATGCTGGCCAACCGAGCCCAAACATGAGAAAGCGACTCCCCACTGGTAACAATGTCACTTGGGGTACGGATCAGGTGGGGAGGGGAAGGCGATGAAGTGGAAGGAGCCGAACCAGAAGGCTGGGTACCAGATTGCCGCGTTATGGCCTTTTGTGCGCATGGTATACAGATCAGCACATTCTCCCCCGTAAGGGATACCCCGCACCCCACACATGGCCCGGATTGTCCCGAAGGGATCCTGGGCCCGGTATCCCGCAGAGCCTCCATATGGTGAATTTTTGTGGTCAGTTGCAAGACCGCAGGGGATTTCGCATAAGCAACCCGGGATGCCACTTAAAAGTCCCGGTGTGAGGATTTTTGGGTGGACAATTTTTATAACTAGGGACCCCAGGACCCCTTAATACGCACATACACAGGGCCTGTAACACACAAATAAGCCACATAAGAGCAGAGCAGTGTACACAACGGAAATATAAATAGATATATATATATATATATATATTTATTTATTATATATATACCACAACGCAGCCAAACAGTGCAAATAGGGTCTAAACACACACACACGTTAGAGACCAGTGGGGGCCCCCACTAAATAGGGGCCCCCACACTCACACAAGCGAAGGAGATGGCCATCAGGCCCTTACCACCCCGATGTGCAAAGCGGCCTGCCAGAGAAGATGGCCCCCACGCAGCCTCGTGCCTGAGAAGGGAGAGCAGGGGGAGGGCGGGCCAGCGCAGAACGCGTGTTTGCCGAGGCCACGCCCCCCTCCCAGCAACGCGGACCCCTAGACAAGGAGCACTGTAATCGCGCCAAATAAGGGGGCGGGGCTACCCCTTCCCGAACGCAGCCTGAGGGGGAGAACTCCCCCAGGCTGTAGCCAGACCGTGTCGGCCAGTAAGCATCAAGCACTCACACACACACACAAGTGAAACACTCAGCACACAGTGACAAGGGTTGTGGTAAAACGAAATATCGCCAAAACGAAATATATAACACCAGCCCCCCCCCCCACCCCCAGAGGGGAATAAGGGACCCGATAGGGGGGGAATCCAGCCAGGAGCCGTCCATAAGCCTAACGGGACGGGGCATCCCACACCAGGATCACCAAGAAACCTGGAAACCGCCTACCCCATAGTGAGGTCTCACGGTGGAGCAGTGCTCCTGCTGCATCCATAGGGTGCTCCTACCTTTACCAGGACCTGCAGCCTAAGCTGGGAGGCTCAATACAGGGTCATTTAGAAGGGTCCTGGCAGTAATAGGGATAATAGAAGGCCGGGCGCGAGCCCGGCTTACCTGTAAGCAAAGAAGTCCTCATCTTCTGTCTTGTCGCCTTCTCTGCAGAGAAGAAACTAGGGAATTGGTGGGAGGTCCCAGGTATTTATGGGCCGGGAGGAGCTCCTTTTTTGCATTCATCTCTGCAGAAGTTCGCCCTCTACTGGAGAATAACCCAACTGTCATGAAGAATTGAAGCGGAGTGTATGTCACACTTGGAATATCAACCTGTTCCATGAACCAGCCATCATGCAATGCTTTGGGAAGATATTTAGAGTGGTTAATGCTGCACGAGTGGAATGGTACGCCTTAAAATCACCCCTACCTAAGATTGCCACCTTACTGGCATTTCATTATTATTGTTCGTCAAGCAACAGGGCCGTCCATTGTTTCAGAATGCTTTGGGGAAGTGTGCTGTGTGTGTGTTGGCTGAGGCGCCGAGTCCCATGCCCTTCCTCCCTATCCTCCCTAATAAGTAAGTGACTAAAAACTTAAAATATATCAATTTTAGATGCTGGGGAATAGTTTAAGGGTTCTGGTTTTCCTTAAATCATGCTGAAGGTCCGGTTTAACCCTTTTGTTGCCAAGCACGTAACACCTACGTGCTGGCTTGGCTGGGCCTTAAGTGCCAAGCCCGTAGGTGTTACGGGCTTGACTTTCCTCGCTTGTAGTTTAAAAAGTAAAAATAAAAAATACTCACCTGACCCCTTGTTGGATCCGGCCGGGTCTCCTCTTTAATTTGGTGCCATCCGATCCCCCGTGGGGGGTCGGATGGCTCCAGGAGAGCCCCCGGAATAGGCCGCCCCCCCCCCCCTATCTTCAGGAGAGAGCCTGGGAGGCCTCTCTTCTTCTTGATGGCGGCCCCTTGGGGCGGGGCTTATGAAGTCATCCCGGCCCCGATCTCAGGCTTCAGCCTTCTCAGCTTCTCAGATGCCGGTGATCGGCACAGGGGAAGGAGGTGACAGGAGATCCTCTGATCTCCTGCCTCCTCCTTCTCCTGTACCGATCACCGGCATCTGTCAGCACAGCATCGAGGGACAAGAGCTTGCAATCGAAGGTAAGTACAGTAAAAAAAAATTTTTTTTTTCTAATAAAATACTTTTTATTATTGTGTCGTGGTTTTTTTTTTTTTAACAGTTAACCCTTTGTGAGCTGGTAAGGGGTCCATGAGACCCCTTATACCAGTTCACAAGGCTGGGGGGGTGGCAAGTCACCTGCCCTAGCGGGTGGCTTGCCATTAACCCCCGCACCCCCATTACCTGCCTCCCCAAAGGCCAGGGGGGGGCAGAAGAGCCCGGGCCCACATAGGCTATGTGGGCTCGTAGGCTGCAGGGTGGGGGGGCCCCCCCACTCTGTGCCTACAAGCCCCCATAGCTGGTCCCGGGCTGGTTACTTTGGGTAAGGGGGAACCTATGTCATTTTTTTTTTTTTTATTAACCATTTGTCATCCAGCAGCTATAAAAGGCTTCTGGGCAGGAAAGGGTGTCTACCTATACATATGTGGTATCGCTGTAACCGGGAGAAATTGGGGTTTCTCACGCAATAAGATTTTATTGACAAACTTACATTTTTTATTACAAAAAAACTCTACAAATTGTAAAAAAATATTTTTTTTTAATTTTTTTTTCACACATTTCACCCAAAAAAATTGAGAATACACCTAAAAAATACAAACAAGACATTTCATGTTAAAGCCCAGACTCTGTTGAAAAAAACAATATATAATTTTCCTGGGAAATCCCTGGAAATCCTTTCAAAAATGACAGTTGAATATGTGCAGCGCAAAATAGTGAAACATCGTCTGGCAACAGGGAGTGGCAAATGCTGCAGGTAGGCTGGCAGCGAAAGGGTTAATTGAGACCCCGGCAAGTGTCTGATGGATTGTGCAATAAGTTGTGTAGCAAGGGGTGAGGGAGCACGCCTCTTTTTGTAGTTACTTTTTAAGCTGTGCCTACGTGTGTGTTTTGTGACGGAATGACGGAAGTGTTTTCATGACGGAAGAAATTGAGGGGATGCTAGTTAAAAATGTGGGTTTTGGTCCGCTTTAAGTGAAAAAGTATGATTATCTGCTCACTACAAGACCTCACCCATGTAACCATGAAAAGTTGGTGTTTTTTTGGCAAAACCAACCCCTACCAGAATCAAGAACCCAACTCCCCCTCACACTATTTAGCATGTTTCTATAGAGTATTAACATTAGGCAATTTTGCAAATCAGTTTATAGGGTATACAAAACAAACTGGGAGATGAAGCATGTCCCTGAGGAAACGAGCAATGTCAAATGGTCATGAAACAGCTACCCTTTGTATTTTCCGGCCTCTTTAAATACATCAGCAAATATCCTTATGGCCGTATAATGGTCCTGCTTCATTTTCAGGAATGAAAGATCATATGGCTGCTGTATCCTCTTACAGATTTGAGCGTTGCTCTCAATATCACCAAAAACCGTCCAGAACATTTTGTTCTCCACAGTCGGTGCTTTTTGCATGAACAGCATCTTTGTAAGCAGCCATCTGCCGGCTTCTCTGTACATTCACGTGAGAGGAGAATAAATTGGGTCACTGATAGTGCCGGCTGAAATCAGCATTATTGCAAACCTTTAGCATTTGTTCAATATCGGGCTGCATGGTAAAAACAAGGGGAGTTCAATAAGTTATTTATCGGAATATGAAAGCATTATCTTTCTACTTTTTAACGTAACCCCCCCATTACTTTAACTTATTTCACTTTACCTCCAGTGATCAGATGTTCTTAGATTAGAAGGAGACTTTGTGCAACTGCTGGAACCCTGTTACTGCCTCTGTGACTACCTTATCAACAAATCTTTGTGCATACAGACATTTCTTCAGGTTACAAAAGAGAAATTAATCACTGGGGGCCAGGTCTGGACTGTAAGCTGGATGGTTAAGCTTCATGAAGCCACATTCCCTGATAGCTTGTGATTTTTATTCAATTTATTGTTCGCCAAGTACATCGTGAGGTGAACAAGGAATTATTTTTGTCATATACACAGTGCCACAGTGCATGCTCTCTCTGTTACCTTTAATTGAGGGCTTTCAGATCCCTTTAATTCCCCTATAACTCCTAAAATTGGTTGCTCCCTAACCAGACGATCTTTAAGCATGTCTAAACATACGGATAAATTGCAGGTGACAAGTTTTTTGCCCAGGCATCAACATTCCTGGCACGCACTGGCAACAGACCTTTGACATCATCGAAACATCATGAATGATTACTGAAAAACCATGGCAACTAAAATGTCCAATTCATCAGCTAGATCACAGACTGTGACTAAAGATCTATATACAGTACATTATATATATTTATATATAAAACATAGGAAGAGGTGGCGGAGAGGTAACTCAACGCCCACCCCAAAAAGGTGCACCACAATGGTAAATCCAAAAATAGACTTTATGAATGAAAAAGAATCAAAAATATAGACAAAACTTAAAAACAACATGAAACACAACACACATTAAAACCACCCCAATAACCTTCCTGAATAAGATAAAGTTGAATATAGACCAGGCCCCCTCATTTATAATATATGCAGAGCCTTCAGATTTTATATTAATTTGTGCCAGCGCCAGCAAAAAAAAAAAAAAAAGCCTTTATTTAATTTATGGTTTTATAAAAGTAAAAGCATGCATAGGGATTAATTACCCACCATTATGCATATAGGTTCAGCCCAGGGGGTATAATTCAACAGAGAATAAAGATAACTATTTAGATTAAAAGCTATTACTTTTATTCATTTATAAAATTCAACACAATATAAAAAATTTAATAAAAAGGCCTTTTTTATTTTTGCGCCGGCACAAATTAATATAAAATCTGGAGGCCATGTATATATTCTAAATAAGGGGGCAGGTCTATATTCAACTTTGGGGGTTAAGAAGGGATGAATGCCGGGCGCTGTACGGGCGCAGTGGTGAATGCGGGGCGCTGTACGGGAAACCACATTTAAGAAAGCGAATCGGGTGAGCGCCATGTAGCGTCACATGTATTAATCCAGGCGGCTCAGTGTATAGCGCTGGCTCTCCAGGTTCAGCAGCGCCATGTAGTATCTGTCGCTCTGTAGCGCTCTCCCATACATTTCAATAGGGCTTTATTAGTTGTGTATGACTAGTGTAAATAGCGCCACTATACAGACACTCATCTGGCAATACCTGGCGCTAATAGTGAATCAGCCTCCACAACTTATTCAGGAAGGTTATTGGGGTGGGAGACTCTAGTTTTAACGTGTGTTGTGTTTCATGTTGTTTTTAAATTTTGTCTATATTTTTTATTCTTTTTCATTAACAAAGTCTATTTTTGGATTTGCCATTGTGGTGCTCCTCTTTTTGGGGTGGGCGTTGAGTTACCTTTCCGCCACCTCTTCCTTTGTTTTAGGCTTCTTACGTGTAGTGAGCACACTCCTATCTTGCTAATTCATTTTATTTGTTATGGTGGTGCACGTTGCTTTTAGATTATATATATATATATATATATATATATATATATATATATATATATATATATATATATTACAGTCACGCAAAGGAACTCTAAGGAGTACAGGCCAATTCCCTCTGTATGTGAGCTGACAGACATTCCTGCGGGCCTGTCACAGCGGGCCAACTAGCTGGTGGCCTTATATCACAAGAGTCAGGAGGTTTTAACTTCAAACACTTCAAGCTCAGCTAATGAAAGGAGAAAAAGCAGCGAGGAAGCCGCTTTCATGTCCTATGGCTTAATGAGAGCAGGCATCCAAGTAGGAGAAACACGAACACCAGAATGTTCGAGCTGCCTTAAACCGGACCTTCAGCATCATGTAATGAAAAGCCCAAACCCTTAAAAAACTATTCCCCAGCATCTAAAATGTATATATTTTAGGTTTTAAGTCGCTTACTACTTATTCTTTCCCCCACTGGGCTTCAACTCTACTGTATTTGTTTCAGCTTTGTGGAAAGCATAGAGCATAAAAGCTGCCATTACAGGAAGAGCCCCAGGAAAGCGAGGTCAGACCAGCAACGTATGGGCCCACCAATCTATCCCATATTATAGCATTGCCAAGTGATATGCAGAATTGCATACCTCCCAACTGTCCCTGATTTGGAGGGACTGTCCCTCTTTTGAGTCCTTGCCCCCCTGTTCCTCGTTCTCCTTTGTCGCTCTTTGAGGTGTCACATGCAGATCTACATCAATAAATGATTAATTTGCCTATTGAAATTGTTTCTATTGTTGTAACTGTTACATTTCCTATCCATCCTCCAATTAAGGGGGTGTGGCTTTTGAGTCCATGCCCCCCTGTTCCTCGTTCTCCTTTGTCCCTCTTTGAGGTGTCACATGCCGATCTACATCAATAAATGATTAATTTGCCTATTGAAATTGTTTCTATTGTTGTAACTGTCTCCTATCCATCCTCCAATGAGGGGGTGTGGCCTAATTTACATATTGTCCAACTTTGGAAGGTATGGAATTGAGGAGCAGCAGCTGCATTGTTTTGGGAGTCTCCACTTTAAAGCGGACCTTCACCCTGAATAAGAGCCTATCTTATATGTTTCCACCCTGTACATACAGATTGCTCACATTAAAAATACAATTCTGTGAGTACTCACCTGTAGAATTGGTTTTGATGGTGTCCTGTTCAGGTCGCTCCATTCTTGACAAGTGGGTTATCTGCCACAAGGTGGCGCAGTGACTGCAAGATGAAAATCGTGGTTCCTCCCGGCCCATGTAGAGGCACCTGTCTACCCAAAAAATCCCCAGTGGTTGAAAAGCAGTAAAAACAGAGACATGCCGGGAGGCCAGAAACCATGTTACTTCACATAGCTTCAGCATGAAAGCATAAAAAAAACAAAACAGTAATCACCATAACAGGCAAAAGAGGATAACAGAACAAGGGTGGGATGGAGCAACCTGAACAGGACACCATCAAAACCAATTCTACAGGTGAGTACTCACAGAATTGTATTTTTCCTGGTGTCCTGTTCAGGTCGCTCCATTCTTGACAAGTGGGAAATCCAAAAGCAGTGTCCAAAAAAGGGTGGGATCCCCAAAGAGCGACAGCATGTAGTTCATGACACTACCGCCTGAAGCACCTTACGGCCAAAAACAGCATCAGCTGAGGCCCTAACATCATCCTTGTAAAACTTTGTAAAAGTATGAACTGAAGACCAAATAGCGGCCTTACAAACCTGTTCAACCGAAGCCTGGTGCTGAAAAGCCCAAGGAGCACCAATAGCTCTAGTAGAATGAGTTGTAACACGAAAGGGGGGTTCCTTCCCCTTGGCAGAGTACGCTTCTATCACCGCCTGTCTGATCCACCTGCTGATAGTGGATTTGGCTGGAGGCAAGCCCTTCCTAGGCCTGTCAGGAAGGACAACAAGAGAATCCGATTTCCTGAAAGATTCCGTAGCAATCAGGTAGTACTTAAGGGCTCTGACCACATCCACGGCATGAAGTGTCCTCTCCTTAGAATTAGAAGGCGCGGGACACAAAGAAGGCAAGACAATGTCCTCATTGAGATGAAAGGCAGAAACAACCTTACGTAGAATTTCCGGTTTAAATCGAAAAACCACCTTATCCTGATGCCGTTCAAAGTAAGGAGGCTTCACAGAAAGCGCCGCCAGCTCTGAAACGTGATGCACCGAAGTGATAGCTACCATAAAGACCACCTTCAAAGTCAGAATGGAAAAGGCAGCATCGCACAAAGGCTCAAAAGGAGGACCCTGGAGAGCAGAAAGCACCAAATTCAAATCCAACACCGGTAACATAGGTTTACGCGGTGGACGTACATGAGTAACTCCTTGGAAAAAGGTCTTGATAAGTCTATGATTGGCGAAAGATCTTTGGAAGAAAATAGCCAAGGCCGAAACCTGACCCTTGAGGGTACTCAACTGGAGACCCGAATCCAAACAGTGTTGTAAGAACTCCAAAATCCTAGAGAAGGAGAAAGTGCGTCAGGGGAGACCCCTAGACTCACACTAGGCAATGTAAGCGTGCCAGACTCTGTAATAAATCATGGAGGAGGATTTCTTCCGAGCCTGAATCATGGTACGCACGACCGGAGCAGACAGCCCTTTCTCCGTCAAGATGGAGGTTTCAGCAGCCAAGCCGTCAAAGCCAGCGTTTGTAAATTGGGGTGGCGCAACAGCCCCTGAGTGAGAAGCCCTGGATCGCCGGGCATGACGTATCGATCCACTGACATCTGAACAATGTCCGTGAACCAACACCACCTCGGCCAACGAGGAGCCACCAGAATGGTTGGCACCCCCTCCTGGGCTATCTTGCGCAGCACTCGACCAAGGAGTGGAAATGGAGGAAAGGCATAAAGGAGTCGGAACTCCATCCAAGCAATTGCTAGAGCATATGTGGCGAAGGCCAGAGGATCTCTTGACAGAGAGACGAACCTTGGAAGCTTGTGATTGTGTCGGGACGCAAATAGGTCCACGTCCGGCAGACCCCATCGGCGACACAGAGCGTGAAAGATCTTGTTGCTGAGAGACCATTCCCCCAGACGGGAGACCCGCCTGCTCAGGGAGTCTGCCTCCTGGTTCTCCACCTCGGGAATGTAAACCGCCGAGATGCAGGGAACATTCTCCTCCGCCTAAGACAGAATCTGGGTCACCTCCTTGAGGGTTCGCTTGCTCCGAGTCCCGTCCTAGTGATTGATGTAGGCGACAGCCATCTGATTGTCCAAGCGTACCTGGACCACGCGACCCTGAAGGTGGGGAGTCAAGACTGCTTCACGAAGTCATTACATCTGGGTATTCCGCCGCAAGGTGGTGCAGTGCACTGCAGAGGAGTTGTGGCTCCTCCCGGTGCCATATAAAAACGTAATCATAGACTTATCCAGTGTTGACAAGCAGTTATTCAAGAAACCGGGAGATAATAAAGGTAAAAAAGGTAACAAAACCCCAACTAACTTGGAACAATCACCATACAGAGGCAACCAAGCACAACGATAACAAGGGTGGGGTGAAGCAGGCCGTGACATGCATGGCAAAAGCAATTCTACAGGTGAGTACTCACAGAATTGTCTTTTTCCCATTGCATGGCACGGACTGCTTCACAAAGTCATTACATCTGGAACATCCAAAAGCAGTGTCCATAAAGTAGTGTGGGATTCCCAAAGAGTAACAACAGGCAATTTAAACCACTACTGCCTGAAGTACCTTGCGGCCAAAAGCGGCATCAGCTGAGGCCCTAACATCAACCTTGTAAAACTTGGAAAAAGTATGAACAGAAGACCAAGTTGCGGCCTTACAAACTTGTTCAACAGAAGCTTGGTGCTGAAAGGCCCAAGACGCACCAATAGCACGAGTAGAATGAGCAGTAATCATAAAAGGAGGAACCTTCCCTTTAGCAGAATAGGCTTGTACCACCGCCTGATGGATCCACTTGCTAATAGTGGATTTAGCAGGGGGCAAACCCTTCCTAGGTCCAGCAGGAAGAACAAAAAGAGCGCCAGACTTCCTGAAAGACTCAGTAGCAACCAAATAAAACTTCAGAGCCCCGACAACATCCAAAGAGTGAAGGGTCCGCTCCTTGGAATTAGCAGGGTTAGGACACAAGGAAGGCAAAAACGCAATTCTGTGAGGTACTCACCTGTAGAATTGTTTTCTCTGGGAATCCATTCCATACACTCCTTACTCTTGGGTTTCCTCCTCCTTGCTGATCACGTGACTGCAAGAAAGAAAACAGGTGTGGCCCTCCCGGCCCATAAGTAGCAGCTGCCCCTAATCAGATCAGTTTACTTAAAAGGCAGTAAAATAATTTAGAGTCCATGTTACTACACATCAAACTCAACCAAAAAATGCTCTCAAAATTAAGTCCTATTACTTTTTTTTTTTTCAATACTATGAATAAATAATCAAAAAATGGATTAACACCTCAGAAAAAGATCGGAAGATACCATGACCCAGAACGGGTGGGCCGGAGTGTATGGAATGGATTCCCAGAAAAAACAATTCTACAGGTGAGTACCTCACAGAATTGCGTTTTTTCTTCCAATCCATTCCATACACTCCTTACTCTTGGGATCTCCAAAAGCAGTGCTATCTATGGGCGGGATCGCAGAACGGCAGGAAGTTCACTTCACTACTGCCTGTAGAATCTTCCGACCCACAACAGCGTCAGCTGAGGCTCTAACATCTACCTTGTAAAACTTGGTGAATGTATGCACAGAAGACCAGGTGGCAGCTTTGCAAACCTGTTCCACCGAAGCCTGATGTTGAAAAGCCCAAGAAGCACCAATGGCCCTAGTGGAATGGGCCGTGACCTGAAAAGGGGGTTCCTTCCCCTTGGCCGAATAAGCTCTAGCTACTGCCTGCCTAATCCACTTACTGACAGTGGCTTTAGCTGGCGGGAAAACCCCCTTTTTTTTTCTTTCTTTCTTTCTTTTTTGGTCCTTCTGAAATGACAAAGAGAAAATCTGTCTTGCGGAAGGCATCTGTAGCTGCCAAATAATACCTGGTGACTCTAACCACGTCTAGAGAATGAAGTGCCCTTTCCTTAGTATTAGCCGGAACTGGGCATAAGGAGGGTAGAATTACCTCCTGATTAAGGTGAAAGGGAGAGACAACCTTAGGTAAAAAATCAGGCTTAAAATGAAAAACTACCTTGTCTCTATGTAACTCAAAATAAGGAGACTTCATACATAAGGCGGCTAACTCCGAAATACGCCGCACAGAAGTAATTGCCACTAAAAAAAAATTACTTTAAGTGTCAAAATGCTCATTGGAGCGTTAATCATAGGTTCAAAGGGAGCGCCCTGTAGAGCCGTCAACACCAAATTCAAGTCCCACACCGGTAATATAGACTTGCGCGGTGGACGGACATGAGTGACTCCCTGAAAAAAAGTTTTAATGAGTCTATTACAAGCGATAGACCTCTGGAAAAAAAATAGATAAGGCCTATACCTGCCCTTTTAGGGTACTTAATCGTAGGCCCATTTCTAAGCCATCCTGAAGAAATTCTAGAACTCTGGAAATTGAATACGTTCTGCATGAACATTTCCTAGCCTCACACCAGGATATGAATGACCACCAGACCCTGTAATAAATCATGGAAGACGACTTCTTCCGGGCCTGGATCAAGGTATGAATGACCTTAGCTGATAATCCTCTCTCTGCTAGGACCGCGGTCTCAATAGCCAAGCCGTCAAAGCCAGCATCTGTAAATTCGGGTGCCGAAGCGCCCCCTGAGTGAGAAGATCTGGCTCTACCGGTAGACGCCATTGGTCTACCGCCATCCTTGTTATGTCCGAGAACCAACTTCTTCTTGGCCAATGAGGAGCTACTAGAATGGTGGGTACTCCTTCCTGAATTATCCTTCTTAGCACTCGACTCAGAAGCCGAAACGGGGGAAAAATGTACAGAAGCTTGAACCTTGTCCAAGGGACTGAGAGGGCATCCGTGGCTATGGCCAGAGGGTCCCTTGACAGGGACATGAATTTTGGACGCTTGTGATTGTGTCTGGACGCAAAGAGATCCGCTTCCGGACGCCCCCAGTGCCGACAAAGGGCTTGGAAAACCTTACGACTGAGGGACCATTCCCCCCGGCGCAGGATCTTCCTGCTCAGAGCGTCGGCCTCCTGGTTTTCTATTCCCGGGATGTAAACTGCCGAGATGCAGGGAACACTTTCCTCTGCCCAGATCAGAATCCGGCTTACCTCCAGTAGAGCACCCTTGCTCCAGGTACCCCCCTGATGATTTATATAGGCTACCGCCGTCCGGTTGTCCGACTGGACCTGGACTGCCTGCCCCTTCAAGCAGGGGGTCAGATACTGAAGCACTAACCCGATGGCTCTTAATTCCAATACATTTATGGGAAGCTGATTCTCTTTCGGCCCCCACTGACCCTGGACTTTCTGAGATTGCCGAACGCCGCCCCATCCTGTGAGACTGGCATCCGTGGCAACGATCTTCCACTGTGGGGTCAAGAAGGATCTGCCTACAGACAGGTGAAGAGGGTCCATCCACCACAGAAGATAATGTCTTGCCGAGGGCGTTAGTACAAAGACTTGATCCAGCGACTGTGGGGCTCGATCCCAGCTTGCCAACAGATTCCATTGAAGGGGCCTCATGTGAAACTGGGCAAAAGGTACCGCCTCGAAGCAGGCTACCATCAGGCCTAACAACCTCATACCCAGCCGAATGGTCGGCTGCCGGCAAGCCAGGAAGCACTCTATCTGATCTTGGACAGTGTCCAGAATCATACCTAAGAAGTTCCTCCTTACTGGCGCCGGAGTGATATGAGACTTCGGGCATTTGATCACCCAGCCGAATTCCTCCAGAGTCGATCGGACCGTCTGCGTGTCCTTCAGGATCTGCTGCTGCGATCCGGCTGATATTAGAAGATCGTCCAAATAGGGGACAATACAAATCCCCTGGCTCCTGAAAATTGCCATGAGACCTGCCAAAACCTTGGTGAATACTCTCGGAGCCGAGGATATCCCGAATGGGAGTGCCACAAACTGGAAATGATTGTCTTTCAGGGCAAACCTCAGGAATCTTCGATGTCCCGAAAAAATTGGCGCATGCAGATACGCGTCCCTTATGTCTATGGTAGTCATAAGATCCCCGGGTCGAACTACTGTTAAAGCTGACCTCAACGTCTCCATGCGGAAATGCTTCACGCGGATATATCTGTTGAGATCCTTCAGATCTAAAATGGGACGAATCGACCCGTCCTTTTTGGAGATTGAAAAAGGTTGGAATAAAACCCATGACCTTCTTCCTGAAGGGGTACTCGACAAATCACCCCTTTTTGAAGGAGGTGCCGAACAGCGGACTTCAGGGCATCTAACTTTGACTGGTTCCGGGATGCCCCTGACCGAAGGAACCTTGCGGGCGGTCTGGCTGCAAACTCGATTTTGTAACCTGAGGACACTACCTCTTGGAACCACAGATCCCTTACGCGGCGCCTCCAGATATGAGCAAAATGCAAAAGCCGTCCCCCCACCAGCTCGGGTGAGGGCGTCCCCTAATGCTGGAGTGGGCTTGGCTGGAGGATAATGCAATTAATCAAAAAAATTGATATAAAAATTGATAATGGCGATGTCCACTCACCACCACCGCTCTTCTCTTTACCGCTATACAAGAGAAATGATCAAACACATAATATATGTATCATAGCTTAGTGCAAACAACGGCAAAATCAGCTTGCCCTGAGGCAGCAATATGAATAAACCAGCGGAACCCCCGAAAGCCATCCTAATCACAAGGCATTTCTAGGCCAGCACCTTGGCCCAACTGGCCGCCGCCGCAATCGCACTGCTATCTGGCCGCAATAATATATATATATATATACACACACCTAGCAATATGCGATTTCCTCGCCCGGGGAGAGAGACAACTGAATACATGGCCTTGTGGTTCCGGGTTAAGCTCTGCCCCTTGCGTGACGTCAGCCACGTCCCTTAAAGGCATACATAATTTTTTTTTTTTTTTTTAATTTATTTTTTTATGATAAAAAAAAACCTACCTAACTGGAAGAAGGAAGGGTTGGGTAAAAAATAAAAAAACATTCCTCAGCAGGTACACCAGAGAAAAACCTGCGGCTGACTAACTTTTCAAAAAAGCATGCAGCCCAGAGCATATACACTCTCTAAGCGCCCCAAGACCCCGGCGCTTTCACCTTCACGGACCCCAAAACAGCCAAGGCTGTGGAGGCATAAACTTGGGTCTTGAGGGATCCGTGGGAATAAGGCTCTGCAGAGAGCCGACAGGGTTCAGTCCCCCGCTTGCTGCCAAAACCTTGAGAGCTACCTGAATCTTCAGTCAGTCATCTTGCCACTGCAAGAAAGAAAACTGATCTGATTAGGGGCAGCTGCTACTTATGGGCCGGGAGGGCCACGCCTGTTTTCTTTCTTGCAGTCACGTGATCAGCAAGGAGGAGGAAACCCAAGAGTAAGGAGTGTATGGAATGGATTGGAAGAAAAACAATGTCCTGATTGCGATGAAAGGCAGACACAACCTTAGGCAAGAAATCCGGCTTAATCCTGATGCCTCTCAAAATAAGGAGGTTTGATGGAAAGCGGCGCCAGCTCAGAAACTCGCCTGACAGAAGTAATGGCCACCAAAAAGGCCACCTTAAGAGTCAGAATGGGCAAGGCAGTCCCATATATAGGCTCAAACGGAGGACCCTGCAGAGCAGACAACACCAGATTCAGGTCCCAAACTGGTAACATAGGCTTACGTGGCGGACGCACATGAGTAACTCCCTGGTAAAAAGTCCTAACCAACCGGTGATTGGCAAAGGATCTTTGGAAAAAAATTGCCAGAGCTGACACCTGTCCCTTGAGGGTACCGAGTTGAAGGCCGAATCCAAACCATGTTGCAAAAATTCCAGAATCCTGAGGATAGAAAACACCCGACAAGGAAAAGACTTGGACTCACACCAGGCAAGGTAAGCATGCCAGATCCTGTAGTAGATATCTTCCTAGCCCTAATCATGGTATCAACAACAAAAGCCGGCAAACCCTTATCCCTCAAGATGGAGGTTTCAGCAGCCAAGCTGTTAAAGCCAGCGTTTGTAAATTGGGATGGCACAGTTGTCCCTGAGTGAGCAGATCTGGATCCTTGGGCAAGGCATACTGATCTACTGCCAAATGCACGACGTCTGTGAACCACACCCTCCTTGGCCAACAGGGGGCCACCAGAATGGCCGGTACCCCTTCCTGCAGCACCATGCCCAGCAGAGGGAATGGAGGGAACACATAGAGGAACCGAAACTCCGTCCAGGGCATTGCTAGCGCATCCGTGGCGAAGGCCAGAGGGTCCTGTGACAGGGAGACAAACCTGGGAAGCTTGTGATTGTGGCGGGACGCAAACAGATCCACATCCGGCTGATCCCAGCGGTGGCACAGGGAGCGAAATACTCTGTTGCTGAGGGACCATTCCCCCAGCCGAGACATCCCCCTGCTCAGGGAGTTCGCCTCCAGGTTCTCCACCCCCAGAATGTAAACCGCCGAGATGCAGGGGACATTTTCTTCCGCCCATGACAGTATCAGGGACACTTCCTTGAGGGCTCGCTTGCTCCGAGTCCCTCCCTGATGATTGATGTAGGCAACCGCCATCTGGTTGTCCGAGCGGATCTGAACACCCCGACCCTGAAGGTGTGTGGTCAGCTGAGACAGAACCAACCTGATCGCCCTCAGTTCCAGTACATTGATGGGAGCATGAGCCTCCTGGGGGCCCCACCGACCCTGGAACTTCAGAGACTTCCAAAAGCCCCTCCAACTGGTCAGACTGGCATCTGTGGTGACAGTCTCCCAGCATGGAGGCAGAAAGGTCCTGCCCACTAGAAGGTTCCCCGAGTCTAGCCACCACAAGAGGGACTGTCTGGCCAGGGGGGACAGAGCAAATTCCTGATCCAGGGACACAGGGTTCCGATCCCAAACTGACAAGAGGTGCAACTGAAGAGGTCTTATGTGAAACTGAGCAAAAGGGACTGCCTCGAAGGAGGACACCATCAGACCCACTATCTGCATCCCTTGTCGGATGGAGGGATGGGGACACAAGAGCAGAGTCCGTGCCTGCTTCTGAAGGCCCTCCACCTTATGCTGAGGTAGGAATACCTTGACCTGAGAGGTATCCAGAGTCATGCCCAGAGAGGACCTCACCAAAGACGGAGACAGTGAAGACTTGGGATAGTTGATCACCCAGCCGAAGGACTCGAGAGTGGAGATCACCACCTGAGTATCCTTCTCGGCCTGATGAAGAGATTGAGACGCAATCAGAATGTCGTCCAGGTAAGGAAGGATGCAAATGCCCTGGGTCCGCAGCAAAGCCATCACACCCGGCAGCACCTTGGTGAACACCCGAGGGGCCGAGGTGATACCGAACGGTAAGGCCACAAACTGGTAGTACTGATCCTCTAGAGCGAACCTGAGTAATCTCGGATGACCTGGAAAGATTGGCACGTGAAGGTAGGCATCCTTGATGTCCATTGAGGTCATAAAGTCGCCCGGGCGCAGGGTACTGACCGCTGAGCGTAGAGTCTCCATGCAAAAATGCTTGAACCTGACAAACTTGTTGAGACCCTTCAAGTTCAGGATGGGTCTCAGGGACCCATCCTTTTTGGGGACCGTGAACAGATTGGAGAAGAACCCTCGCCCCCGTTCCTGGGAAGGCACCGGGCAAATAACTCCTGACTCCAAAAGACGATGAACCGCAAGGCGCCAACCTTGAGCTGACAGAGCGTTTTAAGACATCCGGGACCTGATGAATCTTGGGGGCGGCCAGGCTGCAGACTATCTTGTAACCAGAGGACACCACCTCCTGAATCCACCGGTCTGAGACGCGTAGCCTCCAGACGTGAGCAAAGAGCTGAAGCCGCCCCCCAACCCGGATGGGTGAAGGGGCCTCCTCATGCCTGAGGGGGCTTGGGGCAAGAATCCCTGCGTGTACCCGAGAAAAGGGAGCCACAACCTCCTCTGGAAGACGTCTCTGGAGACACTTGAGCTGTCTTTTAAGTGCAATAGCTGTAATGGCAGCAGCGCAGACCGGACGCAGCCCAGCCCCCACACACGCAAAAGCATGGCAGGCCAGCTGATCCATGCGCCAGTCCTCGCTGTCCGGCAGTGTAGTAGTGTCAGGTGAAGGCATGACCGAGGTGTTGGACAGCCCGAGCACGGGAGCGTCCACCTCAGGGGGACAGGACCATCGCCTGACCAGGTCGGCAGGAAAGGGATACCTCCTATCCCACCCCTTGGGCACCGCGGGCAATCTACTAGGACGTTCCCACTCCTTGAGCACCATATTAGTGAAATGGCTCTGCTCGGGGAACTCCAGGCGCTGTTTGTCAGGACGAAAGAGCTCACCCTGCTTCCTCTTAGCCACCTCAGGGGGGACAATGTGCAAGATTTCAAAAATGTGAGCTAACAGGCTATCAGTGTCCCCAGGGAACCATGAGTCTTCCCCCAGACACAGACCCAGGGTCACTGCCGTAACCCTCCTGCTGGTTCCCAGAGGAGTCAGAGTCCTGAAAGAGTTCCCCCTCCTCTAGAGGGAAAAGGCCAACAAAAGTATCAGGTCCCTCATCCTCCTCAGGAAAGAGGGATGTCACGGGAGCTAGGTGCCGCTTCCTGCCAGAGGCCTTACAAGCTGCCTTTCAATACTAGCCACACGCAGTGCCAAATCAGACTGTGACCCCCGCTAGTATCCCCCTCACTAGCGGCTAAATGCAGGCGCGGGGGGGTAGGTGATGCTGAGGGAGGCGCAGGGAGGAGCTGGGAAGCGAAGCGGGCAGCCCAGCCTGGAGAGCAAGGACACTTTGGGCGCACGGCACGCACACCCTGACACTGTCACTCACAGGGGATACCCCACACATGGCACACAGCCGGGATTGCTCCGAAGGAACCCCAAGCACGTTATCCCCAGAAGCCTCCATATGGTGATTAACACAGGCGCAATAAGCCAGCAAAGGGTAAAGGCTAGCAAGAGCCACCCGGGATGCCCCCGGAAGCCAGTAAGGGAAGATGAGGGATGGTAAAGGATAGGACCGGGAGAAACCACAACCCACAGTTGTTCCGCCTGAAAGACATAAAGACACATAAGTATCCCGCAGCGCATGCCCAAAAGGAACCAAAAAAAACCCGAAGGGGACTCACGGATCAAGTAGGACAAGGGCACCAACCGCCAGACCACAGGAGGAAGCGTCAAGCAGACCAGGATCACCGCCGCAGCTCCGGGATGAGAAGGGCCCCAAGTGCAGCAGAAACAAAATGGTGCCGGCAGAGGAACCTTGAGGGGCGGGCGGCGGGAGGACGAAGCGATACGTGTCATCCACCGGTCGCGCAGACGACCCCCCCCCCCCGAAGAACGTGAAAACGGCGCTCACGTGACCTCGCCGGCGTCATCGCAGTAGAGAAAAAACGTCTCACACATATAGCGCCGCCCGCTGGGGAGCGTAGTACAAAGCGGAGCGGCGGCGAAACACAGTTAAAATCAGTTAAAAAACATAAAAGCCTATGGCTGGCTACCCTTTGTGGTACAGGGTCTGCGGCTTGGAGCAGCGCTCCTCGAGCACTTGACCCTAGTGCTCTTCTACCTTCAACCGATCCGTCAGCCGAGGCTGGAAGGCACTGAGGGTCCGGAAACGGGTGGAAATAGCCATGCAGGGCCACAGGCTTGTTCGCCCCGCTCACCTGCGCAATATAGAGAGCCATCTTCTATCTTCGCAGAATCACTGCAGAGAAAAACTGGATAAGTCTATGGTGATTCCGTTTTTATATGGTACCGGGAGGAGCCACAACTCTTCTGCAGTGCACTTGCGCCACCTTGTGGCGGAATACCCAGATGTAATGACTTCATGAAGCAGGCCATGCAATGGGAAAAACATTTGCAGCCCAGTGGGGGAAAGAATAATAAGTGACTAAAAACTTAAAATATATTAATTTTAGATGCTGGGGAGTCGTTTAAGGGTTTGGGCTTTCAGCCTCCAGTGTGAAAAAAAAAATGTGGTGATGCTTGCAGTTGAGAACTTCTCACTTTTAAAACCATAGAATTACCCACTGATATATCTCCAAAGCAATGCATGATGGGTAAAGGCATCTACACTCATCGGAAACAATTATTTTTAACGAGACAGTCCAAGGCTAAACGCTTGTGGTTCCTGGGAGCAGCCATGATATTACTGCAGCATGCAGCCCCATTGTCTTCTATTGAGAGGAGAAGGGGGGGGGGATGCTTTGTCTCATACATCTCAAAAGAAGACAATGGGGCAGCAGCCACATGTAATCCCATCATGGCTGTTTCCTTGAGCCAGGAGAGTCATTTAGACTAGACCATCCTTTTAAAAGATTATCGTCTCCCCTCTCTGAGCTGGAAGAGGTGCATTTCTTTCCACTCGCTGGCATTCCCTTTCACCAGCAGACAATGGGCTTTATTCATCAAGAGTTGAAAAAAATTTTCATGGTAGAAAAAAATGCATTTCATGAGAAAAAAGCCTGAGAATTTCACTTTTAGTGAATCACCAGATAGGAAAAACACAATTCTGTGAGAACTCACCTGTAGAATTGGTTTTTCTGGGGATCCATTCCAGACCCTCCTTACACTTGGAATTACTTCCTTGCCCGAAGGGTGTGATTGCAAGACAAAAAAGGTGTGGCACCTCCCGGCCCATAAGTAGCAGCTGCCTCCTAATCAAGACCAGTACTTAAAAAGCAGTAAAACATAAACCAGAGGCAGGCCGGGAAGCCCCCTTATAGGAGACAATGTTACCTCACACCGAACTCCACTAGAATTCTCTCAAATATACACACCTTTCTTTTTTCTTTTTTTAATGCCAATGAAATAATAAATGGACTAAACACCATAAAAAAGCATCAAAAGATAGATCATGACCCAAAAAAGGGTGGACCGGAGGGTCTGGAATGGATCCCCAGAAAAACCAATTCTACAGGTGAGTTCTCACAGAATTGTGTTTTTTCTTCCGATCCATTCCAGACCCTCCTTACACTTGGGATCTCCAAAAGCAGTGCCATCTATGGGCAGGATCCCCAGCGCGAAACAGCAGGTAGCTTATTTCACTACCGCCTGAAGAATCTTTCGACCAACCACAGCGTCAGCTGAGGCCCTAACATCTACCTTGTAAAATATGGTAAATGTATGAACCGAAGACCAGGTAGCAGCTTTACAAACCTGCTCCACCGAAGCCTAATGCTGAAAAGCCCAAGAAGCACCAATGGCCCTAGTGGAACCCGAAAAGGAGGTTCCTTCCCCTTGGCCGAGTAGGCTCTTCCACTGGCTGCCTAATCCACTTACTGACAGTGGATTTAGCTGGCGGAAGCCCCTTTCTCGGTCCTTCCGATATAACAAAAAGGAAATCTGACTTCCGGAAGGATTCTGTAGCCGCCATGTAATATCTTATGACTCTGACTACATCCAAAGAATGAAGCACCCTTTCCTTAGCATTAGCCGGAACTGGGCATAAAAAGGGTAGAATTACCTCCTCATTAAGATGAAAAGGAGAAACAACCTTAGGTAAAAAATCAGGTGTAAACCGAAACACTACCTTGTCTCTGTGTAACTCAAAATAAGGAGACCTCATACATAAGACGGCTAATTCGGAAACTCGCCGCACAGAGGTGATTGCCACCAAGAATATCACCTTGAGCGTCAAAATGCTCAATGGAGCGTCAATCATAGGTTCAAAGGGAGCACCCTGGAGAGCAGATAGTACCAGATTCAAGTCCCACACCGGTAAAATAGGCTTCATCGGTGCTCGGACATGAGTGACTCTCTGAAAAAAGTTCTAATGAGTCTATTACCAGCGACAGACTTCTGGAAAAAAATAGATAAGGCCGAAACATGCCCGTTTAGGGTGCTTAACTGGAGACCCATTTCTAAACCATCCTGCAGAAATTCTAAAATTCTAGCAACCGAATATTTTCTGCATGAAACGAACGCCCGCCAGACCCTGTAGTAAATCTTGGCATATGTCTTCTTCCGGGCCTGAATCATGTTATGAATAACTTTAGCCGATAAACCTCTCTCTGTCAAGATCGAGGTTTCAAAAGCCAGGCCGTCAAAGCCAGCATCTGTAAATTCGGATGCCGAAGCGTCCCTTGTGTGAGACGCTCTGGATCGTCTGGCAGGCGCCAATGATCTACTGACATCCTTACTATGTCTGAAAACCAGCTTCTCCTTGGCCAGCGAGGAGCCACCATGATGGTTGGTACCCCCTCCTGAGCTACCTTCCTTAGCACACGGCTCATAAGTGGGAGCGGGGGAAATGCATACAGGAGATTGAACCTTGTCCATGGGGTTGTCAGAGCGTCCGTTGCTATGGCCAGAGGGTCTCTCGAAAGAGACATAAACCTAGGCCGTTTGTGATTGTGTCTGGACGCAAAGAGATCCACCTCTGGACAACCCCAGCGAAGGCAAAGAGCTTGAAAGATCTTCTGGCTGAGAGCCCATTCTCCCCGACGCAGCGACCCCTGCTCAAGGAGTCTGCCTCCTGGTTCTCTACCTCCGGGATATAAACTGCAAAAATACAGGGAACATTCTCCTCTGCCCAAACCAGAATCCGGCTTACTTCCCTTAGGGCACTCCTGCTCTGAGTACCCCCTTGATGGTTGATATAGGCTACTGCCGTCCGATTGACTGGACATGGACAGCCTGCCCTTTTAAACTGGAGGTCAGATGCTGGAGCACTAGCCAGACTGCTCTTAATTCCAAGATATTTATGGGAAGCTGATTCTCCTTCGGACCCCACTGCCGCTGGATCTTCTGGGTCTGCCGAGTCCCCCCACCAGCCCGTAAGACTGGCATCCGTGGAAACGATTTGCCACTGAGGTGTCAGAATGGAACTGCCTATTGATAGGTGTAGAGGGTCCAACCACCACAGGAGAGATTGCCTGGCTGAGGGAGTCAGAACAAACGACTGATCCAGAGATTGCGGGCCCGATCCCAGCTTGACAACAGATTTAACTGAAGAGGCCTCATGTGAAACTGGGCAAAGGGCACTGCTTCGAAGCAGTGCTAGTCTCATCCCTAGCCGAATAGTCGGCTGCTGACAAGCCAGCAGGGACTCTATCTGACTCCGAATCAGCAGGGCCTTCTGCTCTGGCAGAAACACCTTGACCTGAACTGTGTCCAGAGACATTCCCAAAAAAAACCCTTACTGGCGCAGGGGTGATATGAGACTTCGGATAATTGATCACCCAGCCGAACTCTTCCAGAGTCGATAAAACCGTCTGCGTGTCCCTCTTGATCTCCTGAAGGGATTGGCAGAAATCAGAAGATCGTCCAAGTATGGGATTATGCATATCCCCTGGCTCCTCAGAATGGCCATGAGACCTGCCAAGATCTTGGTGAACACCCTTGGAGCCGAGGATATGCCGAATGGAAGTGCCACAAACTGGAAATGTTGGCCTTCCAGGGCAAACCTTAAGAATTTCTGATGCCCTGGAAAAATCGGGATATGAAGATACGCGTCCCTTATGTCTATTGTGGTCATAAGACCTCCGGGCTGAATTGATCTTACCGCTGACTTCAGAGTTTCCATGCGGAAATTTTTCACCCGGATAAACTTGTTGAGACCCTTTAGGTCTAAAATAGGACGCACTGACCCATCCTTCTTGGGAATCGTGAACAGGTTGGAGTAAAACTCCTGACCTTATTCCTGAAAGAGTACCTGACAAATTACCCCCTTTTGAAGGAGATGCTGAACAGAGGCTCTCAGGGCATCTGCCTTTAACTGGTTCCGAGATGCCCCTGACCAAAGGAACCTTGTGGGTGGTCTGGCTGCAAACTCGATCTTGTAGCCTGATGACACCACCTCTTGAATCCAAAGATCTCCTACGTGGCATCTCCAGATAGGAGCAAATTGCAAGAGCCGTCCCCCGCAAGGCAACCAGAAGGGCAGAGGTCCTGGCACCTAACCTGATTGCATCATCCATAGCAGTGATAGCAAAAGCGTTAAAGTCCAAGCAAGCTCTAAAATCCTTGGACTCTGAGTATGTCTTCGAGACTTAGCCCTGGCCAAAAGCTTCTTCACCTTTTTCATTGAAGCCAAAGACACATAAGCCGTGGCACAAACAGGGCGTAGAAAGGAACCTACCATAGCAAAAGCATGACAGGCCAAATGATCCAATTGTCTCTCTGTGGGATCTTTTAAGGAAGCATTAGTAGCGGACGGCATGATAGAAGTATTGGACAGGCCTGAAACCGGTGAATCCACCTCTGGTGGAAATGACCATAGCTTAATCATATCCTCCGTAAAAGGATACCTTGAATCTAGGATCCTAGGCACAGCCGGTAATTTGTTAGGACTTTCCCATTCCTTTAACACCATCCTGGAGAAATGCGGCTGCTCTGGAAACACCTGCCTTTGTCTCACCAGCCTAACCAGGTCATCCTTTCCTCTTTTTGCCACCTTAGGGGGGTAATATTCAAAGTTTCGAACACCGAAGAAAATCTGTTTCGTCTGAGAGAAGGGGATCCTCATCAGAAGAAAATAAAATAGAATTACTGTCCTCACCGGAGCGTTATTCACCCTCTGAGAGCTGCTCATCAATATATTCTTCCTCCTCCTCAGACCCAAAAGAGGCAAATAAATCCTCTTCCTCATAAACAGGCTCCACATGCCTCCTCTTATTGGTGTTTTTTTTTTTAGAGACGACCAAGGATAACTGTCTCTCCAAGTTATCCAACCTGTGTGCCACATCCGCCTGCGCTTCACTGCCTTCCCCTTCACTAGGGGGGAATTAGAGCAGGCTGAGCTATGGCACTCCCCAAAGCTACTGCTGGGCTAGATACAGGAGCAACCGTTCTATTATGGTCTGAACCAATTCTTCTGGAGCAAGCGGAAGACACCGTGCTGAAAATGCCTAGGGGATCCTGCTTACATAAGGGGCAGAGCCTGCCCTGCTCAAGTGGGATGTCAGATTCACTATCCCCCGATGCCTCCATCATGGTGTTTCTTTTTTTTTTTTCATTTTTCTTTTTTTTGCAAAAGACCTAAGGTCCTAAGCCTATACCAATCCCCAAGGGACTGGGAGGAAACACAACCCCTTTATCCTTCTTCCCAATCTAAAAAATAAACAGGAAAAAAACCCTATTAAAAATGTCACTTACATTCAACTTTTTTTTTTATTTATTTATGTATAAACAATATATCTTAAAACAGCAAACCATGCTCTTAAATCAGTAAGACAATAACTTTAATGTAATAAAAATTAATACAATCGACGTCCACTTACTCCAGTAGCGACCTTCTCATAAAATAGCCTAAATAAAAAACAAAACACACACATGTTGTACAGGGAACTCTATTGGGGCCTCCTCAGGTGCACGCGCCCCGTAGCCGCCATGTAAAACGCCGCGCCATTAAAGGGGGTTACCCGGCGCCCCAGAGACCCCCCCCAGGTCAGAACCAACAGCGGGGCTATTGGCCGCCATTAAGCCCGGGGCCGCTCCTCGCCGCCGCTGCGGTCAAACCGCACACCGGTACCTGGGGCTGCTGTCACCTACCTCCTCCAAGACGAGGTATGCCTGAAGGCTCAAACGGAGAGCGCGGTCCACCACCTCCCTCCAAGCCGGAGAGAACATTAATGAAAATGTGGGTGGGAAGAATGGGTTGAATAAAAATAAACATGTTCCTCAGCAGGTACACCAGAGAAAAACCTGCGGCTGACGTGCTTTTCAGAAATCTTGCAGCCCAGAGCGTATACACGCTCCAAGACTCCGGCGCTTCCACCTTACCTTCACGGACCCCTGAATAGCAAGGCTGTGGGAGTCACAATTGGGTCTGGGGGATCCGTGGGAATAAGGCTGTGCAGGAAGCCGACAGGGTGCATTCCCCCGCTTGCTGCCAATCCTTAAGAGAGAATCTCCAACAACCTTCACAGTCACTTTAACTGCAAGAATGAAACTGGTCTTGATTAGGAGGCAGCTGCTACTTATGGGCCGAGAGGGGCCACACCTTTTTTGTCTTGCAGACACACCCTTCAGGCAAGGAAGTAATCCCAAGTGTAAAGAGGGTCAGGAATGGATCGGAAGAAAAACAATGAAAGTCAATGGCACTTTTTACTCCTGGAAAAAGTAATGAACTTTTTACTGCTTTTTACCTGCAGTAAAAAGTGCCATTGACTTATATTGTTTTCCTATCTGGTGATTCACTAACTGTGACATTCTCAGGCTTTTTTCTCATGAAATTAATTTTTTTCTACCATAAGAATTTTAAGTATGTCACACACCCCGCTTCAAGATATTCATAACCTGTGGGTATACTGACCTGAAGAGGGCGATCTGCAGAGATGATTGGACGAAAGCAAGCCCCTCCCGGTCCATAAATACCTGGGACCTCCCACTCATTACCCAGTCTTCATCTCTGCAGACGGCAAACAAGCAGAAGATGATGTCTCCTCCTTGCACAGGGGGTTTTCAAGGAAGCCGGGATTACTCCCGGCCAATATTATTTATTCCCGCTCGGACTCTTTTCTTCCCCTATTTATATATATATATATATGCCTCCCAGTTTTGACTGCGGTCCGGGTGAAGGTATACTAGCACCACAGGTGCTCAGGAGCTATGCTCCGCCGCGAGACCCTATATAGAGGGTAGGCGGTTATACCGGGTTGGTGACCCCGGTTTGGGATGCCCTGTCCATGGGAATAATTTCCCCTAATTGGCCTACCCCCTCCCCCCTAGCCTGGGTTGGGGGTCCTCTCCTCAGAATTAAGATATTCCTGGTGTGGAGCGTCTGGGAGTAATCCCCCAATGATTTGGTTGCACTGTTTTAATTATCTGTTTTGTGTATTGGGAACGTTCTATTTGACAATATGGCTTTTGGGAAACTTCTATTGCTCAGACAGACACCGCGGCCGCCATTGCCGCCGCGGTGCTGTATTTTACCTCAGAAGGCGGAGGGGAGGGGTTCTCCCCTCACGCTCTTCTGTTGGGGGCGGGGCCAGGCCTTCTGGGAGAGGCCACGGCCCGCGCCCTTGATGTCCAGGGATTGAGCGTGGCTTCAGCGGGGTAGCGGCTCGCAGCGGGCCGCTACCGGCATTATGTGGCATGCCCGGTGCCGCGGGTCCCCGCGACACCGGCGCGCGGAGTGTCACAGCGGAGGGGAGCTTCTCCCCTCACGTGCTTAGTCATTGGGGGCGGGGCCGGACTTGCGGCGCGTCGCTGCGGCCCGCCCCCTCTCTAGTTCCCTGCGCCGCTGAGGAGCTTGTAGCTCCTAATTGTATTGTGAAAGGGGGGCGGAGCCGGTAAAGTGCACGGTCCGCGCTGGCCACGCCCCCCTTCGTCTCCCGCTCTGGCTGCTCTGCTGAATTTACCTCAGACTTTGGAGACGCAGCGTGCTGGCAAGGATAGTGCTGGACTAGCCCGGAGGCTCTGTGAGTGGCCCTGCGGGCCTTTTTATTCTACCATTTGCACATATTGACAGAGCTTCAGGTCTCTAATTGTGTTTTCTGTATTTTAGGTGAATCTTCAGGGAATTTTAAAAAGGGGGTTTCTCCCGGTCCTGGGTCCCTGGGTACTTTCACTAGGTTTAAAAAATTCCTCCCATTTGGACACTATAAGGGCATCCTGGGTTGCTTCATAGCGTAATTCCCTCGGTCATAGCGACTTACTCAAGTTCACCTTATGGAGGCATCCCAGGATTCCGGGCTCCCCTCGGGACAATCTTCGAAGTGTTTGGGTTGTGGGGTATCCCTAACTGGGGATGATTTCTTTTTATGTATATCATGTGCACAACAGACTATTACGTGGCAGTCAGGACCCCAGGCTTCTGGGTCCGCACCGCCGGCTTCATCCCCTCCCCCTCCCATTTTGACCCGTGCCCCGTGTGATGTTGTTATGGGGGGGCAGTCGCAATCTGATGTGTGTGCCAGATTGGCCAGTATTGAAAAATTTATTTCCACTACGGTAGCCAAGAAGGCACCGGCCAAGAGAAAGCATTTGTCTACGGTTTCTCATTTTGAATATGATGATGCGGATGGTCTGGATTGGTCAGATTATTCCCCTCCAGAGGAAGGGGAGGTATTTGAGGATTCGGACAATTCCGAGGATCAGCAAATTGTTGGCGCTGATTCTGATCGGGGGTCAGGAAGTTCCTCAGACACTCCTAATGTTCTGACTCAGATGTTTGAGGTTCTGGCTATCTCGCCTCCGGCGGAGGTCCCTCAACAACAAGGGGAGTTTTATGAGGAATCCAGGCCGCGCTTAGAATTCCCTAATTCCCTAGGAATGGGAGAGGCCAGCTCGGCTCCCAGGCATTCCTCAGAGTTGGGATAGAAGGTATCCTTTCCCCGTGGACACGGTTAAGCGCTGGGCTTCCCCCCCCCCCCCCCCGAGGTGGACGCCCCAATTTTGGAGTTATCCAACTCAGCCGTTTTGAATAACCCTGATTGTTCCTCTCTTAAAGATGGTGAGGATAAACGCATTGACCAGATGGCTTGTCATGGTTTTGCCAGTATTGGGGCAGCCATACGGCCTGTTTGTGCCTCATCGCTGTTGGTGGTGGCTACTAGAAAGGTGGTCAGGGATTTGTTATCCTTGTCCGGTTTGGATCCGGACAGTGATGAATTTCTTGGACTGAAACGTTGTGAGGTGTTTCTGTCCTTCATTTTAGCTGCTTTGGATGATTCCTTGATGATGAGTAGCAGGGCCTCTGCTTTAATGGTGACTATTAGGCGTTCAATTTGGTTGCGCCAGTGGGCGGCCGATTTTGGGTCTAAAAAGTCTCTGACGTCTCTTCCCTTCATTGGGTTAAGGCTTTTTGGAGACAAATTGGACTCAGTAGCTAAAGGTGGAAAATTACCTCAACGCAGGAAGCAACGTCGCCCCTTTCGAGGGGCGGCTTCCTTAACCCCTTCCTTTCGGGGATCCAGAGCGGGAAGAGGTTTTGCCTTCCCCTCTACAAGAGGAGACTCCTGGAATAGGGGCAGAGGTCGGGCACGTTCTGGATACAGTTGGGGTTCTAAACCCAAGCCCGCTCAACAATGAGGGGGCGCCCTCACCCGTGCGGGTGGGGGAACGGCTGCGACACTTCTCCCAAGTCTGGATTCGGGAGGTCTCGGACAAGTGGATCAGGGAAGTGGTGTCTTCCGGTTACAAGCTGGAGTTCGAGTCCCGCCCCCCCCCCCCCCCCCCCCGCGGTTCCTCAGGTCTCGGGTGTCCCCGGACGCACAGGCTGCACTGCAGCTCCGGGCGGTGGTATCGAGTCTTCTAGAAATGGCGGTCATTTGCCCAGTGCCCCCATTAGACCGGGGTCGGGGTTTTTACTCAAATCTGTTCACGGTCCCCAAGAAGGATGGCTCCGTTCGGCCCATCCTGGACCTAAAGATTCTCAACAAATTCATCAGGCTGCGAAAATTTCGCATGGAAATGTTGCGTTCTGCTATCCACTCTCTTCGTCAGGGGGACTTAATGACGTCCATAGACATCCAGGACGCTTACCTCCATGTTCCCATTTTTCCCGCGCACCAGAGGTTTCTAAGGTTCGCGGTGGAGGATCGGAACTTTCAATTTGTAGCTCTTCCCTTCGGTCTCACCACAGCTCCAAGGGTTTTCACCAAGGTGCTTGCTGGGGTAATGGCTCTTCTCAGAGCTCAAGGAATTCGCATAGTGCCAGATCTGGATGATCTCCTCATCTTGGCATCGTCATTCAGCCAAGCGGAATTGGACGGTTCTATCCACTCTGGAGAGGTTTGGCTGGGTGATCAACTACCCCAAGTCCTCCCTCAACCCGTCAAGGTTAATATCCTTTCTGGGAATGTCTCTGGATACAGATCAGGCAAGAGTGTTCCTTCATCAGTCCAAGGTTCTTCTGATTCAGGAGTTGATTCGGTCGCTCACGTCCATTCCATTCCTCGGCCGTCCATCCGGCTAGGGATGAGACTGGTGGGTTTGATGGTGGGCTCCTTCGAGGCAGTCCCCTTTGCTCAGTTTCACACAAGGACATTACAGCTCCATCTGTTGTCGGTCTGGGACAGGTCTCCTCAGTCGCTGGATCAATTCTTTCAGATGTCTCCCCGGGTTCGCCGCTCGTTTCGGTGGTGGCTGAACTCAGCCAACCTGCTGAGGGGCAGATCCTTTCGGACTCCCCAGTGGGAGATAGTCACCACGGATGCCAGCCTCTCAGGATGGGGGGGCTTCTGGAAAGATCTGCAATTTCAGGGTTTGTGGGGTCCCCTGGAAGCCCACGAGCCTATCAATGTTCTGGAATTGAGAGCCATCAGGATGGTTCTTTGTCATTTGACTCATCAACTGCGAGACTTGACGGTCCAGGTCCGGTCGGACAATCGGACGGCGGTTGCCTACATCAATCACCAGGAAGGGACCCGCAGCAGGAGTGCCCTCAAGGAGGTGTCTCTGATTCTGGGATGGGCGGAGAGCCACGTCCCGTGCATCTCGGCGGTTTACATCCCGGGAGTGGAGAACACGGAGGCGGACTCTCTGAGCAGGCTGTCAGCCCGCAAAGGGGAGTGGTCTCTCAATCCCAAGGTCTTTCTCACAATCTGTCGCAGGTGGGGGTCACCGGTGGTGGACCTCTTTGCCTCCCGTCACAATCACAAACTTCCGTCATTCGTGTCTCTGGCGAAGGACCCTCTGGCTCTTGCAACGGATGCCATGTCTCTGAACTGGAGGGATCTGGGTTTTCTGTACCTATTTCCTCCGTTTCCCATGGTGGCCAGAGTAGTGCGCAAGCTGGCTCTGGAGGGAGCACCAGCAATCCTGGTGGCTCCAAGGTGGCCAAGACAGGTCTGGTTCGCAGACGTGGTAAGGTTGGCAGAAGATCAGTTCGTTCTGCCCCTGCTGCCAGATCTACTCACACAGGGTCATCTTCGTTACCCCAATTTACCAACGCTGGCTTTGACGTCGTGGCTGCTGAAACCTCCATCTTGAAGGGGGAAGGTCTTTCGGATGCTGTGATTCGGACTCTGCTAGGAAGAGGTCTTCATCATCTGTGTACTATAGGACTTGGAGGTCTTACATTGATTGGTGTGAGACTAGGGCCTTCCCTTGTAGGGAATTCTCTATTTCTAGAATCTTGGAGTTCCTGCAACATGGTTTGGACCTAGGGCTCCAACTCAGTACTCTGAAGGGGCAGGTGTCTGCCCTGGCGGTGTTTTTCCAAAAATCTTTTGCGCTTCATCCTTTGGTTAAGACTTTTTTCAAGGGGGTTACACATGTGCGGCCTCCTAGGAAGCCTTTGATTCCGGTTTGGGATTTGAATTTGGTTCTTTCTGCTCTCCAGGGTCCCCCCTTTGAGCCTTTGCATGATATTCCTTTGTCTTCCCTTACGCAGAAGGTGGCCTTTTTGGTAGCTATCACTTCTGTTAGGCGTGTTTCCGAGTTGGCGGCTCTGTCTATTCAAGCTCCGTATTTTGAAAGACATCAGGACAAAGTGGTTTTCCGTTTCAAGACGGACTTCCTTCCTAAGGTGGTTTCTTCCTTTCATCTTAACCAGGATATTGTTCTGCCCTCTCTGTGTCCTAATCCCAGCAATGACAAGGAGAGGGCCCTGCATTCCTTGGATGTGGTTCGCGTTGTGAAGTATTATTTGGTGGTAACGTCTGCCTTTCGCAAGACTGATGCATTCTTCGTGGTGCCATTTGGGCCCAAGAAGGGTTTAGCACCCGCAAAGTCTTCCATCAGCAGGTGGATTCGTCAGGCCATTGTTGGGGCCTACTCTGCTAAGGGGAGGAATCCTCCTTTTCGTGTTACAGCTCATTCTACTCGTGCGGTTGGGGCTTCCTGGGCTTTTCAGCACCAGGCCTCTGTTGAGCAAGTTTGCAAGGCCGCTACCTGGTCTTCTGTTCACACTTTTTCCAAGTTTTACAAGGTTGATGTTCGGGCCTCAGCGGATGCTGTTTTTGGCCGCAAAGTTCTGCAGGCTGCAGTAGTTTAAGTTGTGCTTTATGCCTTGTTTTGGATCCCCACCCCTTATGGACACTGCTATTGGATGTCCCACAGGTTATGAATATCTTGAAGCGGGGTGTGTGACATACTTAGAATAATACCATTTTGTGAATACTCACCTTGTAAAATGGGTATTATAAGTATGTCACACACCCCGCTTCAACCCGCCCTTTTGTATTCTGGATCCTTCATTTTGTGAACTTTGCGTTGTTATGACTTATGTTTGGCTCTTCCTGGTCCCTTACCTTACTGCTTTCTTTATACTGGGTAATGAGTGGGAGGTCCCAGGTATTTATGGAATGGGAGGGGCTTGCTTTCCTCCAATCATCTCTGCAGATCGCCCTCTTCAGGTCAGTATACCCACAGGTTATGAATATCTTGAAGCGGGGTGTGTGACATACTTATAATACCCATTTTACAAGGTGAGTATTCACAAAATGGTATTTTTCAACTCTTGATGAATCAAGGCCTATGTAAGAATCAGATAGAGTAAATAAAACATATACAATGTGACAGCCTCTGCTGCAGTTTACTCTAGCTGCTTAGAGTAGGCCAAAATTAGCCCTGGAGTCCCATAGATTACTCCCTTCCCCCCCAGGGCATCCAGATTCAAGATGCTCTGCTGTGTAAACCCCCAGGTCGCCCAGTAAACTCACCTTCTCCCCAATCCAATGGCACGTGTGAGTAGCGGCCGCCATCAGCTATACTTTTAGCAGGGCGCATCCAGCGTGAAAGGCTGGAACAGGCATGCACCCTGAAATAAGTTAGGGGGGAGTGGCCACCGGAGCCGAGTCTTAGATGATTTGGGGCCGGTGCAATCAAGCATGCCGATGAGAGGCTGCACACATGTGCTGTAAGACCAGGCAAAGGTGAGTTTTGGTGGGCAAGCGGGGGGGGGGGGGGGTTGTGGGGGGTTTGATGTGTCCACACAGAGGGGCATCCCGCACTGTGGTGCCTCGGGGCAAGGAACAAAACTGTGGATAGTCAAAATACTTTAAAGCGGACCAAAAACAGCCCTGGAGTCTACTAGGCTCCATGGTTGACCAATTCTCCTTCCCTGCGGCATGCCGAACTGGGATGCCCCGCTGTATAAAACCCCACGGTTTGCCTGGTGTTCTCACCTTTACCACAAGCTCACGGTGCATGCACGCAGCATCACTTGCATCCCTTTCCGGCTATACACGGCCATATCTGTCATAACTGAATGGCTGTTCACAGCCGAAGGATGCAAGTGATGCGATATGTGCGGCTGGGATTCCATTACGCTTCTCCATCCATCCGTTAATATGCATGGCCTGAGAAGCTAACTGGACGAGAGGCCGCGCGTGCGCTGTTGGACCAAGGAGAGGCGCGTTTACTGGGCATCCCAAACCATGGTGCCTCAGGGGGCTGGACCAAGACCTGAGATAGTAAAAGTCACGGGTTTTGGTCCACTTTAAAGATTGTGGCATTGCTGGTGAGAGAGGGAGAGCCAGCTGGAATGGAAATCTCCTTAGTCTGTTGCATAGAGAAGATTGGATGATAGAGGCCATAACAGTTGAGAAATCCTCCCCTGTAAAAGCAGAACTGTATTTTCCTAAATCTATTACCCCGACTTGTCTTCCTTCCGAGTAAAAGAAAACAAACTTGCCTGGAGTTTTTGTATGCAACACACAACCTCTCCTCTTAAAGCAGTCCTAAAGTGAATTAAGCCTACAACATATAAAATATAAAAATATAAACATGCAAACTGCTGCATGCTTATCCAGCGGCTCCAGAAAATCCCTTGCCTCTGCCGCCATCTTGCGGCACCCTGGAGGTTATGTATCCCACAATCCTCCTAGGTGCTTGACTCAGGGCTTTATTCATCAAGGGATAGCACCAGATAGTGACTTGTAAGCGGTAGGTAGCGTCAGGTGAACGCCGGGCGCTGTACGCAATACCACATTTATGAAGGCGATTCTGGTCTCTTACAGCGACACATAGCAACCGATTTATCATCACAGACGGCTTAGCGGATCCCGGCGGCGCACTGGCTTTCAGTGCGCATGGTATTACATGTCGCTACCTGTGGCTCTCCCATACATTTCAATGGACGTTACTTTTCTGTTTAAACAGGGTCTTATGTTTTAATTTTTTTTTCTCTCAAATCATTGTATGACCTCCCCTGGCCTATTTAAATACATTTTTGAAAACTTTTTAGATTTTTTATATTTTTATGCAGAATTGTCATTACAGGTCTGGTATTATAAAAAGTGTTAATGTCACAATGTAATAACAATGTCATTCCATGTGTTCTCGCTTTGTTACTGGTGGATATGTGTTCAAAAACAGACTTTAATCACACAGCGTCTGGCGCTCTAGGTTACAGCGACACAATTTTGAGAGCCGGCGCTGTGTGAGGCAGTTTTTTGATGAATATGGTTTGAGTCGCTCACACTGACCAGTCGCTACCATATAGCTCTGTACTGGTGTTACAGCGAATCACACATCAAATTCATCAATGCCAGCAATGTTACTACAGAGACTGAGGCGCTCTGTAAAAGCAACTTGAGGTCGCTCTTAGTGCCGCTGTACAGATGCTCATCTGCCATTACCTGGCACTAGTAATGAATCAGCCCGACAGATAACTACACTTACCTTAATACTGGTGGATTGTAGCTTCTGGAAAAAATATCTCTGGAAAGAGAGGGGCACTTTCAAGAGACTGATGACCGCATTACACAGGCACGAGGTGTGCTGAAACAGAAAGGAGGACACAAGGTTGGAACCCACCAAGAACAAAACGAAAAAAAAATACACATACTTCCCCCACATGGTTTGCTTTTGGTGTTGTATAAGACCCTATATGATAATTTTGTTATGGTGTCTGGTCAATCTATTTTGCAAGTCTGTGCTTTGTTCACAAGTATACTATTGGAATTAAAGGCTCTCAAACTTCAAAACAGTGGTCTGGGCTAGTGGTACTACAGATATTAGCAGAGCTCAGTTACCTGCGTTAGCCTACTGCAGTGGTCCCCAGCCATCTCAGGTTGTGTCTTTTGGATCTGCAAATAGTTGGCTCTTGTGCATCTATGTGGAGAACCACGAAACTTGACCTGTTGGTGGCTCTCGAGGAGAGGGTTGGGGTCCACTGGCTTAGGGTACAGAGTGGATCATGCTTGGGGTTCAAAACAAGATACAGGGGAGAGAGCCTGGGCCTTGCAAGCTTACAGCCTAAAGGAGTGGTCCCCAACCCTGCCCTCAAGGCCCATGAACATGTTATGTTTTCTGGATCTCCGCATAGCGGCCCTATAGCTCTGCTGCTGCACCATTAACTTCACCTGTGCGGAGATCTGCATAACCTGGCCTGTTGGTTGACCTTAAAGTGGACCAAAACCCACGAACTAGTACATTTGTCCAAATCCCCTGCCCATACTCCCTTTTTAGGGTGTAGAACTAGAAATGGATATTTTCATTTTTGGAATTGTCCTGGAACACTGTTTTTATTTTTTACTGTCTCTTGGTATGAGATGACAGGTGATCAGTCATTGCACAGTATGGCAATGACATAATTGCCACACACAACAATGGCAATGAATGGAGGAGGAGGAGCTTTACAGCTAAAATAGGAGCAATTAAGCAATTATCTGAGATTAGATTGAAGCAGGAGCACTAAAAATTGGTAAAAGGCTCTTCAAGGGGGGAGCAATTCAGGGGATGCTAGTTACAAATGTGGGTTTTGGTCAACTTTAAGGATAAGGAGTGGCTACTGAATTTAGCAGACATGCATGAGGATGCCCCGGGGGCTGCCAAGTGTCTGGCCCATGGAGTCATTAAAACTCAAGGGCCAGCCCCAGAGGGTTTGTGCTGTTTTAAAGTGGACCAACACCTGATGCTGATCGGCCCGGGAATCTATAAGATTCCCAGGCTGATCAGCATCGGGCCTGCGGGGCCCCCTCGATCGGGGGTGCCCCGCTGTGTGAAACCCCCCAGAAAGCCCCGAAATCCCTACCTGCTCCTCGATCCAGCGGCGCATGCGCGAGCCTCCACTCGCACATCCCTCTAGCAGGGCACGCCCCCGCCCCGGCCATTTGTGAATGGCCGGCGCGGGCGCGCTCCCTGTAAGAGTGACGCGCGGGAGGCGGCGGCAGGTGCGCTTGCTTGTCCGTTGGCGGGGACTGGCTGCAGCAGTCACGTGGGAGCGGGGACAGGTGAGTTTTTGGGGCTTTCTGGGGGGTTTCACACAGCGGGGCACCCCCGATCGGGATGCCCCACCGAAGTGGACCAAAACCCAGGAGTCAAAATTTAGAAGTTTCAAACTGGAACAACACCCACTTTTCACAAAATGGGTGTTGTTCGTAGTGCAGGTGGACATCCCAATTGCCGATGCCCCCCTGCGCATTAACCCCATTAAACCATTTTACCTTTCTCCTCGTGTAATCGCATGCTGTGCCTGACTGACAGTGAGGACCAATCACGTGCAGAATTCTTACAGGGAACGAGGAGACTGGTAAGATTTCTCCAGTTTGTTGCTGTTAATGCGCAGGGGGCCATCTGCAATCAAGGTGCCTCCCTGCACCCAAAACCCTGTCTGTGACTTCAGGATGTCGCTGGACCACCCATCCCAAACTGGAACAAAAACTGCTTCTACATCTGCATAGGTGAGGCTTCATCTTCATGCTTCCCCAATGCCCTCAGTTACAATGCCTGAAACTGTGCTGCACATGCTGAGTAGCTCAGTTTCTCCTCTAAAGACTAGGGGGAAGTTCATCACTGAGTGTGCCTGAAGCCATCTCAGAACATAGGAAGTATTAACAATTCAACAAACTTTACATTAATCAAAAGTTAAGTGTGTTTACCCTAAATCTGGCTATTGTATTGCTTGTATCTGGCATTTTTTTAGCCGTTTTCCACTGTGCTTAGTGAATGTCTAGCTGCAGTTTTCTCAGCAATGGCATAACTAAAAGTGCCCTGGCACAAACATTAAATGGTGCTCCTTTCCGGGCTCATACACTGACCTTTTTCCTGTCTGACAAAATTTTGACTAAATTAGATACAACTAGACAACTAAACACTGAAACAGCAGAGACAAATGATGCTTCTCGCTTCTGTACATGATGCTACGAGAGCACAAATCTAAAAAAATACAATTCTGTGAAATACTCACCTGTAGAATTGATATTATTTGTATACAGTACGTCCTGCTCCAGATATAGTACTTACAATTGGGTTATCCTCCGCCAGATGACGCTGCACTGCAGAGACATGCAAAAACAGGCTCCTCCCGGCCCCTCAAATACCCAGGGACCTCCCACAAATCCCCAGCATTGAAAAGCAGGGAACAAGAAGCCGGGAGAATTTAACCACCAAAAGACTGGTAACTATAACAATGATAACAATCACCATACAGGGGATCCATAAGAATGCAAAAACCAGGGTGGGGTGGAGCAGGATGTACTGTATACAAATAATATCAATTCTACAGGTGAGTATTTCACAGAATTGTATTATTCTTAGTATACAGTACATCCTGCTCCAGATATAGTACTTACAATTGGGACATCCAATAGCAGTGTCCATAAATTAGGGTGGGATCCCCAACAAAAAAGGCAACAGCAGACAGTTGAAACCACTGTCACCTGCATAGCCTTGCGGCCAAGACAGCATAAGCTAAAGGCCCTAACAATCAACCTTGTAAACTATGAAAAGGTATGAACAGAAGACCAAGTAGCGGAGCTGAAAGGCCCAAGAGGCACCACAAGGAATAAGAAGTAAAGCGAAATGGAAATATTCTTCCCCTTAGTGGAATAGGCCTGAACAACAGCCTGACAAATCCAATCGCTAACAGTAGACTTGGCAGAAGCCAAAGAAACTTTCCATGGACCAGAAGGAACCATCCCATCCAAGTAAAGACCAGGCAAGGCCGTGTAACCCCCCGAGATCAATCGAGATCGGACACAATCAAGATGGAGTGGCCGTTGGCCCAAGAAGCATCAGGTCTCCTAAAGGACCCAGTGACTACCAAGGATTTTCAACACCAGTTCAAGGAATGCAGAACCCTTTCCTCAGCGTTGCTAGGAACAATGCATGGAAGGAAGAAAATATCCCAATCAAGGACATAAGACACCAGCTTAGGCAAAAAAAGTCCGGCTTAAAGCGGAACACCACGATATCCTGGAGTATCCAAAGAATGGGGGCTAGATAGACAGAGCCACCCGCTCAGACACACGTCTGACCGAAGTAACAGCCACCAGAGAGACAACCTCGAGGGTAAGAACAGTCAGGTAGCTGTCATGAGGAGCAAAGTGTATGACACACTTAGAAAAATGATTTGCCAATGAAGACGCCGCAGCACATCCAGTAAAGGAAAGAGGCACGCGGCGGCAGATACACAATAAAAATGCAAACAGCGCGGCTCTGACACCAGGAATACCAGTCAAAGGACAATACTAAGGCCATAAGCGTGTAAACACCATACACTGAGACCACCACACACACCCCCACCCCCCCTTTCTTTCTCCCCGAGCTACGGGGGGAACGAGGGAGGATGGCGACCCTTTGTACAGGGCCCACCGCTACACAGGGCATGGGGCAATAATGCGGGAGGGGCATCCCCTAGAGGCTCATCATCAGCCTAAACCGCCTATCCTTTGGTGGGGGACTGCGGTGGAGCATGGCTCCATAAGCGCGCTTGGTGCTGCCTACCTTCACCCGACCAGCGCAGCCCAGGCTGGGAGACACATCACAGGGAGGACGGGTGGGAATAGTCCAACAGGGCCGCAGGCTTTGATAGCCCCGCTCACCTGCGAGAGAGTGATACTTCATGTCTTCGCAGTCGGCACTGCAGAGAAATCTGGGGATTTGTGGGAGGTCCCTGGGTATTTGAGGGTCCGGGAGGAGCCTGTTTTTGCATGTCTCTGCAGTGCAGCGCCATCTGGCGGAGGATAACCCAATTGTAAGTACTATATCTGGAGCAGGACGTACTGTATACTAAGAATATAAGATTGAGGAACAACAATGGAGCCCCCTGACCATATGGTCCCCGGGGTGATTGCAACCTCTGCACCCTCAGTAGTTACACCCCTGTCTCAGACATGGTGGCTGGAAACTAGCCACCATCCACTTTAAAGAGAAAAAGAGGGAGTGTTTCCTAATCTTCTCTTTTGCACTCAGAAAAGTACCATGATCATGGAGGACATTATAGTAGCTGGAGCTGTGCACAATTTAGGTGTCACTCCTGGAATCCTGTCCCACTCAGCACTTTGTTACATCAGATTTATTGTATTCCAATAGCATTTTCTATTTAAAGTGAAAAAAAAAATTTACTTTCCCGGGTTTTGCTCCTTATCCCTGGCGACCCCCCTGTGACAGACTCTGCCATTGGATTTTAAAGGCACTGTTTTTGCATAGACCCATTACTTTCATTTTCTTGAGCATGATCCAGACAGACTGCCATGGTGTTGTTGATTGTATTACAGACTGCTATTGTTATACTGATTGTGCTACAGACTGCTATTGTTCTACTGATTGTGTTACAGACTGCTATTGTTCTACTGATTGTGTTACCGGCAGAGTTGAGGGATTGTGTGCCCTGCTCCCATTGGTCCGTGTGTTTGTCATGCAGTTCTCCATCAGGTCCACGGGGGAGGTCCCCTTGCATGGAGCCTTGCATATAAGGCACAGTGTGGCACTAATAAAGTTGAGTTCATCTTCACCCTCAATACTGAGTTCTGTCTCTTATTGGGGGAAACGCTATATTACAATTCACTAGCCCTTGTAAGGGCTGTTCCTGTTTCTTCACCGATGACTCTGGGATTCCTGCAGCACCTCTCACCATTGGGAAAAGGACGTGTCTGGCGGGGAAGCCCTCCGGCGATAAAGGTTATCGCTACACCCCCGAATTGGGATACCCTGCTGTGTCAAACCCCCCAATTCGCCCACTAAAACTCACCTTTTCCTGCTCCAATGGCCATCTGCGGGCTCTCGCCCAATCAGAGCCCTTCGCCTCGATTACGCCATTTGCCAAAGGGTTCTGACTGTAGTCAATGTGGAGCACGCATGTGTATGCCTCCAGGGATGCAGCAGCGTGCTCCACATTGTAAACAATTGGAGCCATACAGGCAAACAGCTCTGACTGGACGTGAGCCTGCGCATGCGCTGTTAAAATGCAGAAAGGCGAATGTTTATGGGGGGCATCCCGATTCAGGATGCCCCAGGAAAAGCCAGCGGCCGCTGGTGGGTTTTGTTCTGCTTTAAGTAGCCTCATTGCTTTTATATGGTGAGAAAAATGCCAATTTTACCATTTTACTATTCCAAATATATTATTATTATTAATTACTGGCCATTTATGAAGGATGCGCTTTGTGATATATGACCATCACATTCTTTATCATGCCCCGCGGGGAGGGATCTGATCGGCCTGGGAATCTTATAGATTCCCGGGCCGATCCCCCCTGGGTCTTGGTCCACTTTAAGCAATAATGTTGTGCAATGGGTATTCAGCCTTGTTTAGAAATACAAAAGCTTTTAACCTGGAATAATGTGATGCCACTGTTAAATATTGATGGATTTAATTCCTTTTTTTAAAGTGGATCAAAACCCAGGATTTTGCCTATCCTGGGTTTTGGTCCTTGCCCCCGATGCGGGATGCCCTGCTGTGTGAAACCCCCCCAGGAAGCCCACTCCAACTCACCTAAATGTAGCTGAGTGCACCGACGGCCACATCCCTTCTACCCTCTAACAGAAAGTGTGCCATTCACAAATGCCTGGCCCGCTAAAAGGATAGTAGGTATGTGGCAGCTGCTTGCGCATTTGCCGCTGGACTGGGGGGAAAAAGTGCTTATATGAGTATATCGGGTGACCTGGAGGAGGGATTCACACAGCATGGCATCCCAGTTGGATATCCTGGGGGGGGAGGGAGACCAGCAGTCCTGGAATCTTACAGATTTCAGGGCCGATGGCTGTGGGCTTTGGTACTCCTTAAAGTGGACCAAAACCCACACGGATCCGAGTGCGCTGATTGGACGAGCGGCCGCACATGTGCCATAGGCATGGGAAGAGGTGAGTTGCGCTCAGCAATCTGGGTGGGGTGGGTGGATAGGTTCACACCAATCAGGTTGCCCCAGGGGAAAGGACCAAGACCCAGGATAGTCAAAATCCTGGGTTTTGGTCCACTTTAAAGGCAATCTAATAAATAAGATATTGTTTTAAACAAATAACCTGTGTTGGTGAGGATTAGATACAGGTGCTATAGGTTCTTAGGATTTGTCATTTGAGTCAAAGGAGTGTTCTGTGCTGAATTGTCTTCATGAGTGCAAGGATGTGAATGAGCCCTAATAAAAATGACAGAGAAGAAAAATACAGAAGTCCCAAAACTACACAGATCGTCAATATCTGGATAAATAAGGGAGCTTGCGGCTGCATGTGTTGAGAGCTGGGAATCTTTCAGGTGGATCTGATATATTCACTGCTTAGAGGCCTCCTCCCGGGAAAGTGGCACACACCCAGATCTCTAGATTCCCCAAAGCCAAATGTGCTAATGGATCTCCTGCAAGTCACATTTGTAATACACACTTTATGCTGGAGCAGCCAGGAGACCTGCAGGGTTTACACAGAGGAGAATACATGAAAGCCAAGTAATTGGGTCATTACAGGGTTACTCCAGCTGGTGGGTGGAGTAGGTTCAACCAACTGCCCATTAAGGGAGTAAGGAGGTGAAATGTTTAAACACAAATACAAAATGTTTTACAACCAGCCAGAGGTTTATTTAGGCAAAGGGAGAACATCACTTCTAGGGTGTGGACCCACTTACACAACATTGAATCACTGGCAATTTTTTTGTTCAAAATTGTTCAAGCTTTATTGTGGTGCACAGGGGGCATTGGCGTCTTAACATCTGTAAGGGGGTGGCGGGTTAGCTGATGTTTTTGGAATAAGGGTTAGTTCTAGTTAGTAGTGTGGATTGGCGAGGTTTATGTTTAGGGATGGCAGCAGGGACACTTTAGTCTCAAGTTGCCTCCTACTGCATGGGGTTAATGTGGACCAAAACCCAGCACGATCAGCCCGGGAATCTAGATTCCCTCCCCTGGGAGGGATGCTATGTGAAACCCCCCCAGGTCGCCCCGTTCATGTACCTTGCTTCCTGGTGCAACGGCGCATGCGCAAGCTGCATCCCCGCTATCCCTCTAGCAGGGCACGTGCCATTTGTGAATGTCTGGCGCGGGCACGCTTCCTGTTAGAGGGAAGCGGGGGATGCGGCCGCCAGTGCGATCTGAGCGTGACGTCAGTGGCTCCAAGCGTGCTGATTGGACAAGCGGCTACACATGTGCCGTAGGCTTGGGAAGAGGTGAGTTGTGCTCGGTGATCTGGGGGTTTCACACAGCGGGGTGCCCTGGGGGAAAGGACCAAACCCCAGGATTTTGCCCAACCAAGCACCAATTGGTTCCTGGGTCTGTATATAAGACTGACCCAGGAAGTGGTTGTTGTTATTGAAGGAGGTTGCTGATTGTGAAGCAGCAGACTTGCTGAAATGGAGCCGTGCAGCTGGAAGGTGGAAGACCAGTGCCCAGTAAAGGAGCATTAGTGGACAACACCGGGCATGTGTGGAGTAGCACCCTGGGATTTCTACCTGGAGGACCTTGGAGGTCAGCGCAGAGGAGTACCTGCTGTAACAGGCTGGAGCTGAAACAGTTGTCAATGGCCGTAGGAGAGGAAAGCTGCTTGGATGGATTCCTGCAAGGTAGACGTGGTATGGGCCAATCAGTGGAGGTAGGCACTAAGAGAAGCCTATGTGTCAGGAGTAAAGATGTAAAGTGTCCCTAATTACGGGGGCAACCCACCTGAAAGTTTCTTGAATTGTGCCTGGACTCCTCACTCAAGCGGACCTAAATCCATCTAGGAACCTTTTTTATAGTATTGTAGGGAAGCGCTATAGTACATAAACAGAGCAGCAACTGGATTTGAGGGGCTAGCTCAAATTGTAAAAACAAAGGTTAAAGAAAGTTTGATTGAATCAGAACCTGAGTATGTCAAAGGATGAAACGCGCGTTGTTCTACAGAAGTAGCAAGAAACATGGATGTGCTGGAAGCTCTCTCCCTCCTCTTAGAGACTAGGAGCAAATCCAACATTTAATCGCAATAACTACGGCAACTAACTATTTCGTCTACCATCCTGTTTGTTTTTATTTTTATTTTTTTGCTATCATATTAAGAGAGTTTATATACCGAAAGAGTATGACCTCCAGGCTTCATCGGGATAAACGGTGAGCGGCGCACACACCCGATAAGCTTCAGGTTTATCTTCAGAAGTGGTTAACTCTCAAGGGCCCAGGTCAGGTTTTTTAACCCCCGGGCCGCGGCAGTAAGTGCCCATTCTTTTTAATCTTTGGCAATTTACACTAGACCTAGAAATGCAATATTAATTATATATATATATATATATATATATATATATATATATATATTCTCTATTCTTTCTGACCCTATCAGGGCTGATAAGACAGATCAATCTGCCGCTACAGCCAATAATTGAAATTTAGAGATTACCCTAATATTACATATATTTGCTTAGAATCCTCTATGACAATTAAGAAACATTTATTCATTGCGGCGCGACTGAAGTTAAAATTTTTTCCATCTACTTTGTCAACTTTCTTTAACCATCTAGGAACCTGCCAGAGGAACAGACTCACAGAGTGAGTACCTACATTCCCCCTGTGTTTAGTCAAGAAGGGACTTCTCAAACACCTTCACCCTCCGCAAGGGCCACTTCTCACACCCACAACCCATATACTACTGGGCATCCCAAGGGCAATGGGTGTGATCACTACACATCTAGAATGGCACTCTAGGTCATCAACATCGAAGTGTTCAAAGACTCTAAAGTCAGAGCGTAAATGAAACTTTCTCCATGTCTGTGTCACCTTCTCACCAGAACAACAGTATTGATTTTAATTCCGTCCAGCGGTCAGACAAAGTTACACTGAGCTAGGAAGAACAGACAGAGAGAACAGGAAGCTGCTATCCCCCAGCAGACACAGGAAATAGTGGTGTGATGCTGAGGAGGTGGAGTTCCAACAACTTTACTAAAAAAATAAATAAATAAATAAACAGCTTGATAAACCAGTTGCAAGGGAGGTAGGGAATGATGGCTTGAATGGTATACTTAACCTGGACACTCCCTTTAAAGCGGAACAAAACCCAGTAAACTTGTGAAATAAATTTGGTCAAAGCCCCTGCCGATACTCCCTTCTTAAAGTGTACAACTAGAAATGGATATTTTCACTTTTCTAATTGTCCTGGACCTCTGCTTTTTTGCTGTGCCTCTGTGTGAGATGACAGGCAATCAGTCATTGCATAGGTGTGGAAATAACATAATTGCCACACACAACAAGTGGCAGAAAATGGAGGAGGCGGAGCTTTACAGCTAAAACAGGTACAGCTAAAAAAATTGCCAAAACATAATCTTCATGGGGGGAGCAATTCAAGGGTTCCCAGTTAAAAATATGGGTTTTGGTACACTTTAAAACCACAATGAAAAAATCACTTACCTCCGCTGGTCGCAGCAGGGGGAGATAGGGACAGTTGGCATTTAGTTATCTGAATAGAGGCCACAGGGTACCACAAAACTCACTTTTATCCTGGCATTCTCGCCGATGCAAATATCAGCAACTGCATCCCCAGCATCATTGGGCTGCGCTGGAATTCTGCGCTGCTCACACCCAAGATGATTGCCGTCACGGCAAATGGCTCTGGATGGACAAAAGCCTGCGCATGTGCAGTAAACTGTCAAAAGGTGCATGTTTCTAGGTGATCTGGGGGGTTTCACAGAGCGGGGAATCCAAAATTGGGATTCTTCTGGGAGAGGGAACTAAACTCGGTATAGTCGAAATCACAAGTTTTGTTCTGCTTTAATGCGAGTCGAATCCTGGCAGCACATGCCTTGCCCCTCGGCACACTCATTTGTAGTATTTCATACATCTAGTAACCTCAGCCTTACCAGATAGGACACTGGCGGGTGCTTCCTCCCCAGCTGCTCCACCTCCTCCAGAACTTGGTTGAAGACGGCAATCATCCTGCGCTCATACTCGCTGTCCGCTTGCAATGACCCACTGAAACCGCATTCCTGGAAACTGAGACCACAAATAGTAATTGTATGCAACGTGAACACTTTTAAAGCAGAACAAAAACACACCAGGGTCGGTCCTGGAATCTAAAAGATTTCAGGTCCGGCTGCTGGCCTTCTCCTGGGGAATCCCCTAAATGCAGTGGCAAGGGCAGCCCACCAACAGGTCGGCTGCTTGAGCTATGGCCGCCCGTTAGGCGTCTTTAAAATGGAATTTGACTTTCCCGGGTTTTGTTCTGTTCCCCTGGAGCATCCCGAACTGGGATGCCCCGATGTGTGAAACCCCCCAGAAAGCAACTATTTAATTTGTTCCAACAGCACATGCGCGTACTCTCATCTAGTGTCATTTGCCAAACATCTATTATTGACTTCAATCCAGAGCAAGCGCTGCCGCATCCCCCAGGGCGTGCACTCTGAATGGCTGGGGTTCCGAATATCTGGGGCGGAAGCGTTTGCATGCTCCCAGTGACACCAATGAGAGCCCACGCATGCTGTGGGAGCTGAAATAGAGGTGCGTTTCTTTTTCCAAGGTCTATAGAACAGAAACTTTTCAGAGGTTTCAAACAATAGTTGTCTTTTAAAGTGGACCAAAACGCATGGAGATCGGCCCCGGAATCTATGAGATTGATTCCCTCCCCCGGGGCATCCAGAACCGGGATGCCCTGCTGTGTAAACCCCCCCTCTCCTGTTATACTCACCTTCAGACCCAGTCCAGCAGGGCATACGTGAGCAGCACCGCATCCTCGCTAACAGGGAGTGTGCCCTGCTAAAGGGATTGCGGCGATGCAGCACCAGCGCGCTCAACTCCTTAGACATGCAGAACAGGTGGTTGCGCATGCGCCATAGTATGTGGCGCATACTGTGTTTACATAAAGAAAAATCCCAATTCTGGCTATTGTATTGCTTGTATCTGGGGGCAGGGAAGCAGCCGGTCCTGGAATCTTTTAGATTCCAGGCCAGCCGCAAGGGGTGATTGGCCCACTTTAAGACCTGAACCAGAACTTGCTGGACTTGACAAAGTGCTACAGCAATGCACCTTTAGGTGCCTGCTGTTTTGTTTATTTGTCACCTGTGGCAGGAAAGTTTTATGACCTGACCAACATTTAAAGCGGACCAAAACCCACTGAACCTGTAAAATACATATGGCCAAAGCCCCTGCCGATATTCCCTTCTTAGGGTGTAGAACTAGAAACTGATTTTCATTTTTTGACTAGTCCAGGAACACATTTTTTTTGCTGTCCGTCTCTGTAAGATGGCAGGTGATCTGTCATTGCAAAGGTGTAGCAATGACATTACCACACACAGCAGTGGCAATGAATGGAGGAGGTGGAGCTTTACAACTAAAACAGGCGCCATTATCTGGGAATATAGTGAAGCAGGAGCAGTAAAAATTGGCCAAAGTACTTCCACACGGAGGAAAATTGGGGAAAATGTGAATGGTCATTGGCCTGTTGGTTGCTTTAGGAGCAAGATATAGTGGTAAAGTGTATGGGAAAGTCCTGAATGGTGTGTATTTTCCCCTGCTATGCTGTATCAGGCACAATCCATGCCGGGTTTTCAGGACCCAGTTCACATTCCCCAGTCCTTTACAGATTTGTTCCCTGATCTCAGGCCTTGCACAGGTGATGAGGCTGATTGCAGAGGAAGCCTGAATAAAAGGAGCCGCTGAGCCTGACAGATTGCTGTTGACCAGCCTGGAGGAAGGAGCCCAGGCTGCACTGCTCAGTGGTAAATGAGAGACTGGATTTAAGCCTAAGGACTTGGCTTCTGCAACCCCAAAACTTGGACTTGTGTGGATGAGCAGCGCGGGCGTGTGTGCCCTGTAAAGCGGAACCCGATACCCCGGACTTGCTGCTTGCTGGAGTATCAAACCCCGGACTTGCGTAAAGTTGGTGAAGTAACCACTTGATTTATTGCATTGTTGCTGCAACCTCTGAAGTAAGAGATATTTTGCTTTTGAACATTTTATTTTCTCAATTAAACTGCCTTTGCTGTTGAAGAACTGTTGTCCGTGTCACTGCCGTTCGCTCCAAATCGCTCACAATATTTATCGCTATGACAGAGTGCCTTGTCGGGGCGGTGTGGCTTCCACATGTATCTGCAGATATGTGCAACCAAATCTTTGTCTTTCCACATAGCTAGACATGTTTGGTGCTTAATACTTGGATGATGAGAGGGTTAAACTGGGCGGTAAATTGGTTCCCAGGCCCTGAATAATTATGATAATAATTTTGTATGAATAGTGATGGAGCTACTCCCACCCCCTTTGCTCAGTATAATAAATAGTCTTTACATTTTTATTTCAACATGCCACAAGTATTGTGTTTGCCCAGTAGACTTCTTTAAAGCCAACCTAAAAAACCTAAAATTTCCAATATATGTTTCAGACAAACAGAAAACAAAACCTCTGCCTTACCTGCAAGAATCTGGATCCAAAATAAGAGCTTCTATGGTGTGTGATATTAAAAGACAGCTCTGCTGTTGTCTGGCATTTACTTTGTGAAGGAAAAATTGCTATACTAACCCCACCCAGATTCTGTCTTGATCCCTCACAGAGCTAGAAGCACAATTGCAGCAGGTCTCCTGGCAGTGCACTTCTGGCTTATTTTAGTCTATTTATTGTCACTTTGTAAACCAATAAACTTGTTTTTTCCATCCACATTTGCCCTTTAAAACAAACCTGCAGCCAGCATTAACAAGCCCTGTAATTACTCTACTGCACCCGGCAGACTTGAAGGTCTGAGTGCCCAGAGTGTGTGCCAAAGCCTTGCCACCGTCAACTGAGCCATGTACATGGCCCCCACCCATGTGCCATGGGATTGTGGAAAAAAGACAATTCTGTGAGTACTCACCTGTAGAATTGCTTTTGCCGTGCATGGCACGGCCTGCTTCACGAAGTCATTACATCTGGGTATTCCGCCACAAGGCGGCGCAGTGCACTGCAAAAGAGTTGTGGCTCCGCCTGGTACCATATAAAAACGGAATCACCATAGACTTATCCAGTGTTGACAAGCAGTTATTCAAGAAACCGGGAGATAATAAAGGTAAAAAAGGTAACAAAACCCCAACTAACTTGGAACAATCACCATACAGAGGCAACCAAGCACAACGATAACAAGGGTGGGGTGAAGCAGGCCGTGCCATGAATGGCAAAAGCAATTCTACAGGTGAGTACTCACAGAATTGTTTTTTTCCCATTGCATGGCACGGCCTGCTTCACGAAGTCCTTACATCTGGGACATCCAAAGTGTCCATAAAGTAGGGTGGGATCCCCAAAGAGTAACAACAGGCAATTTAAACCACTACCACCTGATGTACCTTGCGGCCAAAAGTGGCATCAGCTGAGGCCTTAACATCAACCTTGTAAAACTTTGAAAAATACAATTCTGTGATTACTCACCTGTAGAATTGGTATTATATGTATACAGCACGTCCTGTTCCAGAATATTTCTTACTCCTGGGTAATACATCCACAAGATGGCGCTGGACTGCAGAAAACAGCTTGTGGCTCCTCCCGGCCCCATATAAGTCAGGGACCTCCCACAAATTCCCCAGTATTGACAAGCAGTTAAAGTGGACCAACACCCGATGCTGATCAGCCCGATCAGCATCGGGCCTGGAATTCAAAAATGAACATATGAACAATCACCATACAGAGGTAGCTAAGAATAATGATAACAAGGGTGGGTTGGAACAGGACGTGCTGTATACATATAATACCAATTCTACAGGTGAGTAATCACAGAATTGTATTATTCTAAGTATACAGCATGTCCTGTTCCAGAATATTCCTTACTCCACCTGCCCCTGAGTGAGCAGGTCTGGATCCTTGGGCAGAGCATACTGATCTACTGCCAAGTGCACGACGTCTGCGAACCACACCCTTCTTGGCCAACAGGGGGCCACCAGAATGATTGGCACCCCTTCCTGAGCAATCTTGCACAGCACCTTGCCCAGCAGAGGAAAAGGAGGGAACACACAGAGGAGCTGAAAGCTCTTCCAAGACATTGCTAGAGCATCCATGGCCAAGGCCAGAGGATCCTGGGACAGAAAGACAAAGACTGGAAGCTTGTGATTGTGACGGGACGCAAACAGATCCACATCTGGCTGACCCCAGTGGTGGCACAGGGAGGGAAACACCCTGCTGCTGAGGGACCATTCTCCCAGACGAGAGGTCCCCCTGCTGAGGGAGTCTGCCTCCAGATTTTCCACCCCCGGGATGTACACAGTTGAGATGCAGGGAACATTCTCCTCCGCCCAAGACAGTATCAGGAACACTTCCTTGAGGGCCCTCTTGCTCCGGGTCCCTCCCTGATGATTGATGTAGGCAATCGCCGTCTGGTCGTCCGAGCGTACCTGAACCGCCCGACCCCGAAGGTGTGGAGTCAACTGGGCGAGAACCAACCTTATCGCCCTCAATTCCAGAATGTTGATAGGGGTGTGGGCCTCCTGAGGGCCCCACTGACCCTGTAATTTCAGGGATTTCCAGAAGCCCCCCCCCCCCCCCCCCAACCTGTCAGACTGGCATCTGTGGTGACTGTCTCCCAGCACGCGGTCAGAAAGGATCTGCCCACCAACAGGTTTCTTGAGTCCAGCCACCACGAGAGAGACCGCCTGGCCAGAGGGGACAGAACCAACACCTGATCCAGGGAACGAGGGTCCCGATCCCAAACTGATAAGAGGTGAAGTTGAAGAGGCCTCATGTGAAATTGAGTGTATGGAACCGCCTCGAAGCAAGACACCATCAGGCCCACCAGCTGCATCCCCTGTCAGATGGAGGGATGAGGGCAAGACATAAGGAACCTGGCTTGGGCCTGAAGACTGAACACCTTCTGCTGAGGGAGAAAAATCTTGACCCGAGATGTAGCCAGAGTCATACCCAGAAAGGACCTCACCATTGACGGTGACAAAAAAGACTTGGGGTGGTTGATCACCCAGCTGAAGGACTCCAGTGTGGACACCACCAGCTTGATATCCAGCTCAGCCTGCTGGAAGGACTGAGAAGTGATGAGAATGTCCTCCAAGTAAGGAAGGATGCAAATTCCCTGAGATCTCAGCAGACCGAAAGGAAAATTGATAGTGCTGATCCTCCAGAGCGAACCTGAGGAATTTCTGATGACCTGGAAAGATTGGTACATGAAGGTAAGCGTCCTCTTACCTCTACAGAGGTAATTAAGTCCCCTGGGCGTAGTGAATTGACAGCTGAGTGCAGAGTCTCCATGCGAAAGTGTTTGAATCTGACAAATTTGTTGAGGCACTTTAAATCCAGGATAGGTCTGATGGACCCGTCTTTTTTGGAAACAGTGAAAAGATTGGAATAGTAGCCTCTGCCCCTTTCCCTCAAAGGCACCTGGCAGATGACCCCCAACTCCAGAAGGTTTTGGACAGCAAGGCACAGACCCTGAGCTGACAGGGGGTTTAGAGCAATCCGGGATTTGATGAATCTTGGGGGCGGCCAGGCTGCAAACTATCTTGTAACCGGAGGACACTACCTCCTGAATCCACCGGTCTGAGACGTGAAGCCTCCAGACGTGAGCAAAGAGCCGAAGTCGTCCCCCCCACCCAGATGGGTGAGGGCGCCCTTTTATGCCTGAGGAGGCTTGGGTGAGGATTTTGGCTTAGGACCCCAGAAGAGGCTGGGACGGCCACGTCATCTGCCCCTTCCCCAGTGATCTCCGCGGGCCGCAGTAAAAGGGACTCCTCGGCCAGTTCTGGAACCACGGAAGGATGGGAGAAGGGCACCCATCCCCCGAAAGGACCGGGACGGCCTCCTACGTTGAGGTAACCTACCACCCCTGGCAAACAAATCCAAGCGTTCACCAAAGAGGCGCAGGCCCTTGAAAGGGAAACCAGTGAGAGCCTTCTTAGCAGCATTATCAGCTACCCACTGACGTAGCAAGACAGAGTGGCATATAGCCACCAACAGGGCAGAAGTTCTACCACACATTCTAATGGCATCAACCATAGCAGACAGGACATATGCAACAAATTCATAGCAAAGCAGGAGAGATCTATACTCTTCTCCTCCCGCGTCATCAGAGGCCCCCTCTAAGAGACTCTTAAGCAAACCCTTAATAGCAATAGCTGTAATGGCAGAGGCACAAACCAAGCGTAGCGCGGTCCCCACACAAAGGCATGGCAAGCCAGTTGGTCCATACACCGGTCCTCACCATCCCTCAGGGTAGTAGTTTCAGGAGAATGCATGACAGATGTATTGGACAGCCCCAGAACGGGCGCGTCCACCTCGGGAGGACATGACCAAAGCTTAATCACATCAGCAGGAAAGGGATACCTTTTGTCCCAACTTTTGGGCACCCCTGGCAGCTTGCTAGGCCGCTCCCATTCTTTGAGCACCAGATTATTAAAGTGAGACTGCTCAGGGAATTCCAAACGTGGTTTAACCGTATGAAAGGGCTCACCCTGCTGCTGCGGAGCCATGGCAGGAGGGGAGATACAGAGCACTTCAAAGATATGAGCCAAAAGCCTGTCAGTGTCATCTGAGGACCATAGATCTTCCCCAAAGGGAGACCCTGTACCACCATAAACCCTAGGCTGCTCCTCAGATGATTCTGAATCAGAGAACAATTCCCCCTTCTCCAGTGGGGAATAACCAGTAGTGTCACAAATTTCCTCAGTTTCCACAGGAAAGAGGGAGACGGCGGGAGATAAATGCCGCTTCTTAGCAGAAGCCTTACGTGAGGCAGACCCAGCAATATGTTTCTCAATGCTGGACACCCGTGCAGCCAAATCAGGCTGAGACTCCCCGCTGGTATGCTCCTCGTATGGGGTCAGATGCAGGTGTGTGGGGGGGGGGTAGGCGAAGCCCAGGGGGGCGCAGGCCCAGCAACAGGTAACCCAGACTGCAGTGCAAGTACCTGCTGGGTGCAGGATACACATACCCTGACATCATCACCGATTGGGGATACCCCACACACGACACATAGCCGGGCTTGTCCCGAAGGAACCCCAGGCTCATCAGGGACATCCTTGATGTCCACTGAGGTCATGAAGTCGCCTGGGCGCAGGGTACTGACCACTGAGCATAGAGTCTCCATGCGAAAATGCTTGAACCTGACAAACTTGTTGAGACCCTTCAAGTCCAGGATGGGTCTCAGGGACCCATCCTTTTTGGGGACCGTGAACAGATTGGAGTAGAACCCTCGACCCTGTTCCTGGGAAGGCACCAGGCAAATGACTACTGACTCCAACAGACGTTGAACCGCAAGGCGCAAACCCTGAACTGAGAGAGGGTTTTGAGACATCCGGGACCTGATCAATCTTGGGGGCGGCCAGGCTGCAAACTATCTTGTAACCGGAGGACACCACCTCCTGAATCCACCGGTCTGAGACGCGTAGCCTCCAGACGTGAGCAAAGAGCCGAAGCCATCCCCCCACCCGGATGGGTGAGGGCGCCTCTTCATGCCTGAGGGGGCTTGGGGCCCCATGATAGACCGGGACGACCACGGGATCTGCCACGGCCCCAAGAATCCCTGCGTGTACCCGAGAAGAGGGAGCCATGACCTCCTCTGGAAGCACAATAAGAGGGGAGGGAAGAGGAGGACCCCCGAAAGGGCCGAGGCTGCCTCCTCCATTGAGGCAGCCTACCATCCTTGGCTAAAACATCCAGACGATCACCAAAGAGCCCGTAAAGGGGAGCCCAGTGAGAGCCTTCTTAGCGGCAGTATCAGACGCCCACTGACGCAGCCAAACAGAGCGGCACATAGCCATCAAAAGAGGTCCTAACTACACATCCGTACCGCATCATCCATGGCAGTAAGGACAAAAGCAACAAAATCAGAGCAAAGCAAAAGGGACCTATAATCCTCCCCCCTGTTGCCAGCCGTAGTGCCCTCCAGGAGACGCTTGAGCTGTCTTTTAAGGGCAATAGCTGTAATGGCAGCAGCGCAGACCGGACGCAGACCAGCCCCCCCACACGCAAAAGCATGGCAGGCCAGCTGATCCATGCGCCAGTCCTCGCTGGCCCGCAGTTTAGTAGTGTCAGGTGAAGGCATGACCGAGGTGTTGGACAGCTCGAGCACGGGAGCGTCCACCTCAGGGGGACACGACCATCGCCTGACCAGGTCGGCAGGAAAGAGATACCTCCTATCCCACCCCTTGGGCACCACGGGCAATCTACTAGGATGTTCCCACTCCTTAAGCACCATATTAGTGAAATGGCTCTGTTCAGGGAACTCCTCTTAGCCACCTCAGGGGGGACAATGTGCAAGATTTCAAAAATGTGAGCTGACAGGCTATCAGTGTCCTCAGGGAACCATGAGTCTTCCCCAGACACAGAACCAGGGTCACTGCCGTAACCCTCCTGCTGGTCCCCAGAGGAGTCAGAGTCCTGGAAGAGTTCCCCCTCCTCTAAAAGGGAAAAGGCCAACAACCTCAGGAAAGAGGGATGTCACTGGAGCTAGGTGCCGCTTCTTGCCAGAGGCCTTACGTGGAACAGGCCTGGCAAGCTGCTTTCAATACTGGCCACACGCAGTGCCAAATCAGTCTGTGACCCCCCGCTAGTATCCCCCTCACTAGGGGCTAAATGCAGGCGCGGGGGGGGGGGGGGGGGTAGGTGATGCCGAGGGAGGCGCAGAGCTGGGAAGCGAAGCGGGCAGCCCAGCCTGGAGAGCAAGGACCATTTGGGCGCCTGGCACGCACACCCCGAAGGAACCCCAAGCACGTTATCCCCAGAAGCCTCCATATGGTGATTAACACAGGCACAATAGGCCAGCACAGGGTAAAGGCTAGCAAGAGCCACCCGGGATGCCCCCCCCCCCAAAGGATGCCCCCAGAAGCCAGTAAGGGAAGATGAGGGATGGTAAGGGATAGGACCAGGAGAAACCACAACCCACAGTTGTCCCGCCTGAAAGACTTAAAGACACATAAGTATCCCGCAGCGCATGCCCAAAAGAAACCAAAAAAGACCCGAACGGGACTCACGGAACAAGTAGGACAAGGGCACCAACCGTCAAACCACAGGAGGAAGCGTCAAGCAGATGAGGATCACCGCCGCAGCTCCAGGATGAGAAGGGCCCCAAACGCGCAGCAGAAGCGAAATGGCGCCGGCAGAGGAACCTTGAGGGGCGGGCCGCGGGAGGACGACGCGATACGCGTCATCCACCGCCCCCCCCCCCCCCCCCCGAAGAGCGTGAAAACTGCGGCGTCATCACAGTAGAGAAAAAATGCCTCACACAAATAGCACCGCCCGCCGCGTAGCGCAGTACAAAGCGGCGAAACACAGTTAAAAAAACATTTAAAAAAGCAAATCAGACTAAGGAAACAGCTACCCTTTGTGGTACAGGGTCTGCGGCTTGGAGCAGTGCTCCTCGAGCATTTGACCCTAGTGCTCTTCTACCCTCACCTGATCAGTCAGCCGAGGCTGGGAGGCACTGAGGGTTCCGGAAAAGGGTGGAAATAGCCATGCAGGGCCGCAGGCTTGTTTGCCCCGCTCACCTGCGCAATATAGAGAGTCATCTTCGCAGAATCACTGCAGAGGAAAACTGGATAAGTCTATGGTGATTCCGTTTTTATATGGTACCGGGAGGAGCCACAACTCTTCTGCAGTGCAGTGCACTGCGCCACCTTGTGGCGGAATACCCAGATGTAATGACTTTGTGAAGCAGGCCGTGCTATGCAATGGGAAAAGTACGATTACCAGGGAGCCGAAAGGTGTCACACAGCAGGGCATCCCAAACTGGGGACAAAGAATCAGTTGTCTTTCAGACTCTGGGGCCGGCCCAACAAGGTTTTGGTCCCATTTAAAATGTTACCCCAAATGCTACCCATAATTACAGACTAAAATAAAATATTTGATTTGGTATATAACAAGAATTTAGGATGACAAGCCCCACACAGTACTCACTATTCCCTGTGAAGTTTTAATGGGACAGGCAATGGCAATAAAGCAGCAAGGAGCTCATCTGAAGCCTGTCCTACGAGCCTCTCCTCCATTTCCTGCTACACACTGTAGATGCTAAAGCATGGATCCAAATTTACCCCTTATTTTCTATTTTCCACAATCACGCTCCAAATGTGGTCACACGGCCACCCCATCCCTCAGTGCTCCAAGCAGGAGCAAGTATGGCGAAATGTGACCAAAGTTGCTTGCCAGGCTCACAAATGTTGGGAGCACTCAGGGGTGGCCATGCAACCACATTTGGAGGTGGTCATGAATAAATGGAATAGTTGAGGGGGCAAACCTTGGAGCCCTACTACAGCATATTTACAGCGCACTATATAGGTAAAGTCAAAATCCTGGGTTTTGGTCCACTTTAAGCAAAGGTCTCCTTCTTCTATAATAGTCTGTTTATGGGTACTCCCCTGTAGCTGCCTTCTCCTTGTGACTGACAACCTCTTTATCATCATCATAGTCCGGGTGAGCTTGCATCAACATGTTTGAGGCAATTCCCTGTAGCCAGTAACAGAAGGTACCCTCTGCTGAATACAAAAGTTAAAAGACTTTTGAAGGATACACAATTGCATTAGAATAGGCCTTTCTGGACAGTAAAACCTAGACTGGCCTACAAAAAAAACTCCAGCAGAATGTACCAAGTGTTGTGTTATTGGCCCTTTAAGAGGCTGCCAGTAGAATGCTCCATGGGGTCCTGTAGTTTGGCCAGTAAGGGAAGCTGGGAGGGATTTGCTGGCATGTAACCCTGTCCAGTACTAGTTCATGCTGGAAGAACTATATAGGAGGGAATGAGCCTCAAATGGTTGCTGATGACATTGGATTGGTCTTGAAGAAGCCTGTGCTGCCATGTGGCTTGAACAGAAGGAGAAACCAGGGCCTAAGGCGTGAAGAGGCCTTCAGACAACCGTTAGTGTACACAACTTATGCCGAGACGCCAAAGGAAGCAGCCAGGTACTTAGAGCAGGTGCTCTAAACAAAGGGGACCTAAGAAGCCAAATACTGGTCAGAACTGTAAGTAAGCCAGTAGGCTGTTTGTGATGACACGGACTTTGTTATTCTGTATGCTAAAGAAAGCATGTTAAAAGTGGACCACAATCTGGGCTGATTCCCGAACATGCCCGTGTAAAACCCCGTCGTCAACCCAGAATTCTTACCTGCCCCTAAAGCTCATGGTGCATGTACAGCAGGCAGCATCATCACTCACTTCCTCTTTCTGCCCGCTGCAGCTGAATGGCTGCGTACAGCCGAAGGATGTGAGTAATGCTGCGCGCCGCCAATGTTGTGTGGCTGGGATTCCATTCAGCTTCTCAAGCCACACAATATGCACTGGAGCTGACTGGACGAGGGGCTGCGCATGCGCCATTGGATTGAGAAGAGGTGAGTTTACTGGGTGTGATGCGCAAAAGATCCCGGAGCCTATAATATAAACACACACACCAGTAAAGCTTTACACATTACTTAAGCTTCAAGGATACAATTCAAGGTTTCTTAAAGTGGCGCAATCCGCATCAAATGATGATTGATAGAGATCTCCATAACGAGTTGCAAGGTTCTTGAAGTCTTCCATAGATTGCTTCATCTGTAAGTCAAATAAAATGAGGAGAAATGTATGCATCAGTGTAACATCTGAGCAGCAGCTAAATTTAGGCACCGATAATGCCCAAAAATATCAGCATAAAAACCTAAAAAATGACTAGGCTGTCTTTATCCTCCCAGCCTGGGGGTCATCCCAATTTGGGTGCCAGAATGAATATTACCCTGATTGTCACTGATTCACTGCCCCATGTAACTGCCACCACCTCGGGAAACCCGACTGGATGACAGTGGTCATGTAAACAAGGGAATGAAGAGGAGGGAAGTATGGGCTACTCTGGCTTGGTGAAAAAAAAGGGATGCACAGATTTGGATGCCTATGTGTGGAGTGCCTCCAGGGCAAAAAACAAAGCCTGGAATAGTGAAAATCCCAGGTTTTTTTCTGCTTTAAGGTCTAAATGTACAGAACTAGATGCTGACTTACTGACATGGGCAACTAAGCTTTAATCCTTTACTTTCTTCTGCCCCTCGTCAGACACTACTCCCTATTCAGCAGGTTTTTATCACGTGCACAAAACAGGGTTGATTCAGCACTAGCTACAAAAGGTGCACTTTGATGTAAAATAAAATAGAAATGCACTGGTACTGAATCAACCTCTAGGTACAGATAGAAAGAGAACGGTAATTTTCACTCCAAAAAAAAGGTAGTACACCTTTTCAACTGGTGCTAGGGGGTTATTGATCACCACTTTTTTGGAGTACAAAGTGCTGTTTGCTTTCATTCAGGGTCATGACAAACCTTCTTGACCAAACCTAAAATCTAATTTTATTAAAAGGGCGAAACACGTCCAAAACATTTAGGGGTTAAATGTTTTGGCAGGTGAACAAGCGTGCCAAAACTTTCTATGCATTGGACTACCTGGAGTAAGAGGTCCTGCATGTTGAGCACCTGATTAAGATTCCTTTAAGAGTATTTAGGTTTACAATAAGAAGCTGTTTCTCTCAAGCGTGGTGTATTATGTATATTTGTAAGCGTGCAAGCTTACCTGTATTTGCAGCTTCCACTAGCACAATTCCCAAATTCCCATTTGCAGTGTTTTGCTCGAAGCTGCAAGTAAGCCAACACATTTGCCATTTAACCGTTTGTAGAAAGTTTGGCTTTTTAGAGAATATTGTATGGGGTAAGGGGGATTTGCACATTCTGCAACATCTTCACACCGAATGTGGCTCAAGGCAGTCTGTTGGTGATTAATGTGGCTACCAGGGTAAGACAGGTTGGGGACCCCTCCTAGCTACTTGTTAGCATATTTAAAAAGAAAAAAAAAACACTACACAGGACATTGAACTTCAACCTTTACAGTACCTGGGTAGAGATGCGGCCGCAGCGCTGGAGATCATTGCCGGAGGTCATAGCAATAGTGGCGGCAATGGCTGGAGGAGGGCTGGTCTTTAAACTGTTACATGTACAGATGAGCTGGGAAAACGCTTGAAGAAGATCGATGCGCAGCTTCACAAATTCGCACTGAAAGCTGAGGGGGTTCATGGGTGTGCTGGAAGCCTACAGAACATTTTTACCATTATATTGTATACATTTCTATGGATGTCCATCTATTAATAAAAGTAAAAAAAATACCATTTTGTGAATACTCACCTGTAAAATGGGTATTATAAGTATGTCACACACCCCGCTTCAAGACATTCATTACATGTGGGTATACTGACCTGTAGATGGCGATCTTGCAGAGATGATAACAAAAAAAGGTAAGACCCTCCTGGCCCATAAATACCTGGGACCTCCCACTCATTCCCCAGTATAAAGATAGCAGTAAGATCAAGGGACCAGGAAAGCCAATTAAAACTAACAAAGGTTCACCATATAAAGGATCCAGAATACAAAAGGGCAGGGTGAAGCGGGGTGTGTGACATACTTATAATACCCATTTTACAGGTGAGTATTCACAAAATGGTATTATTCTAAGTATGTCACACACCCCGCTTCAAGACATTCATTACATGTGGGACATCCAATAGCAGTGTCCATAAAGGGCGGGGATCCAAAAACAAGGCAACAAGGCACAAACTTAAACCACTGCAGCTTGCAGAACCTTGCGGCCAAAAACAGCATCCGCTGAGGCCCGAACACCAACCTTGTAAAACTTGGAAAAAGTGTGAACCGAAGACCAAGTAGCAGCCTTACAACCCTGCTCAACAGAAGCCTGGTGCTGGAAGGCCCAGGACGCCCCAACAGCACGAGTAGAATGAGCAGTAACACGAAAAGGGGGAACCTTCCCCCGGCAGAATAGGCCCCAACAATGGCCTGGCGAACTCATTTACTAATGGAAGACTTGGCAGGAGCCAAACCCTTCCTAGGCCCAGAGGGCACCACAAAAAGGGTGTCAGTCCTACGAAAAGGAGAAGTAGCCACCAAATAGTACTTCACACAGCGAACCACATCCAAAGAATGCAAAACCCTCTCCTTGTCATTGCTAGGCTTAGGACGCAAGGAGGGAAGAACAATATCCTGATTAAGATGAAAAGCAGAGACCACCTTAGGAAGGAAATCTGGCTTGAAGCAGAAAACAACCTTGTCCTAATGCCTCTCAAAGTAAGGGGCCTTAATAGACAAGGCTGCCAACTCTGAAACACGCCGAACAGAAGTGATGGCAACCAGAAAAACAACCTTCTGAGTAAGCGTAGAAAGTGCAATATCCTGCAAAGGTTCAAAAGGAGGACCCTGCAAGGCAGACAAAACCAAATTCAATTCCCAAACTGGGAGCAAAGTCTTCCTAAGAGGCCGCACATGCGTAACCCCCTGGAAAAAGGTCTTAACCAGAGGATGAAGAGCAAAAGACTTTTGAAAGAAAACCGCCAGGGCAGAAACCTGCCCTTTCAGCGTACTAAGCTGCAAACTTTGGTCCAGACCATGTTGCGGAAATTCCAAGACCCTAGGGACAGAAAACGCCCTGCAAGGCAAGGCCCCGACCTCACACCAATCAATATAAGACCTCCAAATCCTATAATAGATGGCAGAGGAAGACTGCTTCCTAGCCCTAACCAGAATCTGAATGACAGCATCAGAAAGACCTTCCTCCCTCAAGATGGAGGTTTCAGCAACCACGCCGTCAAAGCCAGCGTTGGTAAATTGGGGTAGAGCAGTGGACCCTGAGTGAGCAGATCCGGCAGAAGGGGCAGGTCTAACTGATCCTCTGCCAACCTTACCACGTCTGCGAACCAAACCTGTCTTGGCCACCTTGGAGCCACCAGGATTGCTTACGCGCCCTCTAGGGCCAGCGTGCGCACCACTTTGCCCACCATGGGAAACGGAGGGAACAGGTACAGAAACCCCAGATCCCTCCAGTTCAGAGACATGGCATCCGCTGCCAGAGCCAGCGGATCCCGCGAGAGAGACACAAATGCCGGAAGCTTGTGATTGTGACGAGAGGCAAATAGGTCCACCTCCGGAGACCCCCACCTGAGGCAAATCGAGCGAAACACCTTGGGGCTGAGCGACCATTCCCCCCGGCGAGATGACCCCCTGCTCAGGGAGTCCGCCTCCGTGTTCTCCACTCCCGGAATGTACACTGCCGAGATTCATGGGACATTGCCCTCTGCCCAATCCAGTATCAAAGACACTTCCCTGAGGGCCCGCCTGCTGCGAGTCCCTCCCTGGTGATTGATGTAGGCGACCGCCGTCCGATTGTCCGACCAAACCCGAACCGGTAGGCCCCACAACTGATGAGTCAAGTGAGCCAGAACCAACCTGATGGCTCTCAGCTCCAGAACATTGATGGGATCGTGAGCCTCCTGAGGCCCTCACAGCCCCTGAAACTGAAGATCCTTCCAAAATCCCCCCCAACCTGACAGGCTGGCATCCGTGGTGACCATCTCCCAACGAGGGGTCATAAAGGACCTGCCCCTCGTCAGATTGCTCAGTTTCAGCCACCACCGAAGGGAACGCCGCACCCGGGGGGACATCAGAACGGACTGATCCAATGACAGGGGGGACCCATCCCAGGCCGCCAAGAGATGGAGCTGGAGCGTCCTTGCGTGAAACTGGGTAAAGGGAACCGCCTCGAGCGATGCCACCATCAATCGCACCAGTCGCATCCCTAGCAGGATGGACGGGCGGGGGATGGATAGGAGACGCTGAGTCAATTCCTGAATCAGAAGAACCTTGGCTCGGGGGAGAAACACCCTGGCCTGAGAAGTATCCAGAGACATTCCTAGGAACTCCACCACCCTGGAGGGAGTGAGGCAGGAGTTGGGATAGTTGATCATCCAACCGAAACTCTCCAGAGTGGACACCACATTCCTGGTATCCAGCTGCGCCTGACTGAGGGAAGACGCCATGATGAGAAGATCGTCCAGATAGGGCACGATGCGAATACCCCTGGCTCTGAGGATGGCCATCACTCCTGCCAACACCTTGGTAAAAACCCTTGGAGCCGAGGTAAGGCTAAACGGAAGAGCAACAAACTGAAAATGTCGATTGTCCACGACAAACCTGAGGAATCTCTGGTGTGCCAGAAATATTGGAATATGCAGGTAAGCATCCTTGATGTCTATGGACATCATGAAGTCCCCCTGATGAAGTGAATGGATGAATGAGCGCAGAGTTTCCATACGGAACTTCCGGGGACGGACGAACCTGTTGAGCAACTTCAGATCCAGAATGGGCCGAACGGAACCGTCCTTCTTGGGCACCGTGAACAGATTGGAATAGTAGCCCAGGCCCCGGTCCGAGGGGGGCACCGGGCAAATGACAGCCATTTCCAGAAGATTTGCTACTGCTGCCCGGAGCCCCTGCGCGGCCAGAGAATCTGAAGGCACCCGAGACCTGAAGAATCTGGGAGGGGGCCGGAACTCGAACTCTAGCTTGTAACCGGAAGACACCACTTCCCGAATCCATCTGTCCGAGACCTCTTGGACCCAGACCTGGGAGAAGAGTTGCAACTGTCCCCCCACCTGCAAGGGTGAGGGCGCCCCCTCATTGCTGAGCCGGCTTGGCAGCGGCCTTAGGCTTAGAGCCCCAGCTGTGTCCTGGACGGGCACAACCCCTGCCCCGGTTCCAGGAATCACCTCTGGAGGAGGAGAAGGCCAATCCCCTGCCAACTCTGGCCCTACGAAAGGAAGGAGAGAAGGAAGCCGCCCCCCGAAAGGGACGACGCTGCTTCTTACGCTGAGGTAACTTACCACCCTTTGCAACCGAATCCAATTTTTCTCCAAAGAGCCGCAACCCCACAAAGGGAAGGGTCGTAAGCGACTTTTTGGACACAAAATCAGCCGCCCACTGGCGCAACCAAACCGACCGCCGGATAGCGACAAGCAAGGCCGAAGTTCTACTACACATCACCATCGTGTCATCCAAGGCTGCCAGCACAAATGACAAAAACAACTCACATCGCCTAAGGGTTGTGAACTCCTCACTAGCCGGGTCAAGCCCGGAAGAGAACAACAATCTTCTAACAACCGACCTGGCAGCTACCAATACAAGCGCAGAAGCACAAACCGGCCGCAAGGCCGATCCAACACTGGCAAAACCATGACAAGCCATCTGGTCAATGCATTTATCCTCACCATCCTTGAGATTAGTGCACTCCGGAGAATGGAGGACTGAGGAGCTGGACAACCCCAAAACAGGAGCATCCACCTCGGGGGGAGACGACCAGTGCTTCACCCGGAAGCCGAGTCGGCCTCTCCCATTCCTTGAGAATGATACCATCAAAATGCTTTTGATAAGGAAATTCCAAGCGCGGCTTGGTCACTTCAAAGAACTCCCCCTTCAGTGGAGGAGCCGCCTCGGGGGGAGAAATAGCCAGGACCTCAACCATATGAGCCAGGACCCTAGAGGTATCCAAGGAATCCCCCTGGTCCTGCTCGGTATCAGCGCCCACAAACTGCTGATCGGAGTCATCAGACTCCTCATACAGCTCCCCTTCCTCACGCGGGGAACAATCAGACCAATCCAGGGAGTCAAAATCCTCCCTATCAAAGGCCTGCGCAGCCGTATACAAATGTTTTCTCTTTGCCGTGGCCTTTTTAGCAATGGCACTGGAAAACAATTTTTCAAGATTGGCCAATCTGGCACACACCTCAGATTGCGACTCTCCGCCAAGGACCACGTCACAAGGGGTACGTGTCAAGCGAGGAGGAGACTAGCGGAGCAGAACCGGACGCCTGAGATCCGGTCTCCCGCGTAATGGACCGCTGCGCACAGGGTACACAAAGAAATACATCATCCCCCAAAAGGGATACCCCACACCCCAAACACAGCCTGGATTGCCCCGAGGGGGGCACAAGCCCAGTATCCGGGGATGCCTCCATACGGTGATTTTTTTAATAGATATATGTATATGTGTACAATGCTCCGAGGGAATTACACAGTAATGCAACCCGGGATGCCCCTTTAAGTCCCGAGTGGGAGGAATTTTAAGTCAACTAAATTTAACCAGGGACCTTAGGACCGGGAGAATCCCCCTTTAATAGTATCAATGGTCCACCTGGAACACACAAAAAACACACACTCAGACCATGCTGGCAATGTCCAATAAGGAGTTAATGACAGAACATCTGATGGCCACAGGCCACTCACCCGACCTTCGCCCCACCTGATTACCGCACGCCAGGCAGCAGGAACAGTGGGGACACGTGAGGAGCAGTAGGAGGACGGAGGAAGGGCGGGCCGGCGTTGTTCACGTGTCGCGCCCGGCCATGCCCCTCCCCCGTATCTCCCGGCCAGAAGCCGGGACCTAACAACAGCGCCCGCAGCACGGGGGGCGGGCCATAGGCGCGCGCCCTAGCGCCCGGCCCCGCCCCGAGGAGGAGAAGCACCTCATGGGCGCCCACAGCCGCCATTTACTGCACGCCGGAGGCCGGTGCCGCGGCCTGCCAGCGCCAGTCTGTATCACACACACACACACAATAAAGCGATGAATCCATAAGGGACCCGCCCCCCCCCCCATCTAAGGGTATCCGGGAGAATCCATGCCAGGGTAGGGCCAAGGGACGGGGCATCCCAAACCGGGATCACCAACCCAGATAGCCGCTTACCCCTTGTTATGGGGTCTCACGGCTCCTAAGCACCTGGGGTGCCAACTACCTTTGCCCAGACCAGCAGCCTAGGCTGGGAGGCAAGTAACTTAAGGAAAAGGGATCCGGGCAGAAATAGAAGAATAAAAGGCCGGGAGTCATCCCGGCTACCTGCAAGGAGGAGACATCATCTTCTGACTTGCTCGCCTCTGCAGAGATGAAAGACTGGGGAATGAGTGGGAGGTCCCAGGTATTTATGGGCCGGGAGGATCTTACCTTTTTTTGTTATCATCTCTGCAAGATCGCCATCTACAGGTCAGTATACCCACATGTAATGAATGTTTTGAAGCAGGGTGTGTGACATACTTAGAATATAAATAAGCCTTTATATTCGTAAAAATTCACCCTGGATGATGTGTGGAATCTGTGCTTCCTTCTAAATCGAAATGATGCACTTGGATGCATTCTTTGATAGATGCCTTGTCCATTTCCAGGCTCAAACTGGCCCACAGGGTTACCAGGGAAAAAACCCGGTGGGCTCCTGATCCCAGGGGCCATTTGAGAGATTTTATCATCAAACCTGAACTATGTATAGCTTATTTGTGGCATCCCAAGTGCACATAAAGAGACAAACACAGTTTGGCACAATGTTTCTGTGTTTGGTCCCTGAATCTAAGTCAATAATCCTTGCATCTAAATGTTGGGTGAGCCCCCAAAGTCAGTTTTACTAGTGGGCCCCATACATCCCAGCCCAACACGGACCATTCCTATAGGCAGATTAATCAGGTTGCAAAAAAGTGTGGGTATTAGACTGGCCATAATATGAACTGTGTCATGAACACTTTAGCACAGCAATACTCAACTGCAGACCTCGGCACCAGATTTCCGGACCCTTGCCCTGACAACCCTGCACCCAGTTGCTTATGTGTTGATGTGCTGCCTGCCTAAATGGCGATGTAGTGCTTAGTCTCCCTGCCAGTGTCATAACTGCCTGGCACCTAGCATTGCAATATGAAGTACGACACAGACAGCGAGTGGCATTGCAAGGTACACACAAATTTTGTTTCTTGGTCTCTGCCCCATCTAATCCTTTCCCCCTGCCCCAGCTCAGCCTTATCTATCCCTGTCCCACCATCTCACCCCCTCAGTTCTGCCCCATCCAGCCCAGTCTCTCTGCCCCATCCATTCATATCCTCACTGGTTTGCCCATTCAATCCCTGGCCTCCCAACTTTGCCAATCCATTACTTATTCTTCCAGCTCTGCCCATTCCTTCCTGTCCTTCTAGTTCTGCCCACCCATCCCTTCTCCCAGCTCTCTCTCCATCCCTTCCTGTTCTGTCTATCCATTCTTTTTCCTTACAGCTTCTCTCCCATTCATCTCCCTTCTCTGAGCCCTTTTGCCAGGGGAATCTATAGCCTCATCCCCAGTGGGCTCATTTCTAACTATCCACCCCTCGCAACAGCCCTCTGCCTGGACCTTCACCTCTCAACTGATGCCTTTAAAATAGATCTTTACATGAAGTGGTTGAGTACCCCTGCTCTAGCAGCATGTTTTCACTCTTGTACTCTGTGGATGAATAGGTTACTCTGAATGGAAATGAGCAAGACGTTCAGCAACCATTCCCTCTACAAATCCTGCGTCTCTAATATCAAAGCTGAAAGTGTATTATAAAAGCCAAACTTGTTGATATAAGATTAGACCTCCTGTTAAACAAGATAGCATTGCTGGTCAATTTTTGTTTGGAGGGGGTTGAACTGCTATATAGAGAACCGAATCCCAGACCTTGACCCATAGGTCTTCCAGATATGGCAACAAAGTACACAGCGCAGACCTGTGGGTTCTACACTGCGGGTTATTCCAAATCCCAATACCTACTAGGGCAGGATTTCACCAGGAACACCCTTGATTAGCAGAGTTTTGGTTTATTCTACATAACAATCAAAAACTCATCCGTAACGCATGTGATTTTATTATGCCATATAAGATATAAAATGTAGCCATACAAGATAAAAACAATGTAGCCCTAGAAATGCAGTACTCACACAGATTTCTTTCTGGCTTTCATTCTTTAAAGCGGAAAAAAAAACAACCACCTAAATGTTTCCAGGACCAGCCGCTGGTATGCCCCGCTGTGTGAACGCCCCTAGGGTGCCTATAAAAGCTCACTTTTTCAAGCTCCAATGGCACATACGTTAGCTCTCCATTCAGAGCCGTTTGCCTTCCTGCTAATTGCTCCGACTGTTTACAATGGGGAGCATGCATTAATACTGGGAGGAGAGTGCGTACAGGGAATGCGGCAGCGTGTGCTCCACGTTGGTTTCAATCAGAGCACTTTGTCGAATGACGCTCTGTTCAACAAACAACTGTGTAAAAAGATAGTAAAACGTATCAACACTATGGGGTTGATTCATGCCGTGTGTCAAAAACTCAAAAACCATTCTCAAGTGCTTCTGCATGCTTTGGCGCACGAGTCATGGCATTAAGCTTATCGCACAAAATTCCATGCATGAAGTGCAAGCGAAAGTTTAAGATTCTTGCGCAAACTTGCGCATGAAATTCAGGTATTTTTATGTGGAAATGCCAAGGCAGTCACTGGTCCCCATGTTTCTCCTCCGTCTTTATTGTTTAGCAATGGCGTATCTGTCTCTCCAGCTTGTGTGTTTGTGGCGAATCTCTATTCTCCAATCTGTAATGGATGTGTAGTGTTTTATTGGGCGATATCTTGATTCCAGTTAACCTACATTGTTGCATTTGTCCCAGATATTATATAGGGTTGATTTTTTTTACTAATTTTTTTTTTTTTTTTTAGAGTCAACACTCTCAACAGTTCTTTTGATGTTTTCCCTAAGTGCAATTCAGCACCATATTTACCTGTGCAATTTGTTTAAAAAATTAGATTTGTGTGTCTCTCATAATGTCAGTAAATAACAAGGTCCCCTGAAGAAGTCATACAATGAAACACATTGGGACTAGGGATGTCAGAAAAAAAGCAATTCTGTCAAGTATCGCGATATTTCTTTCGACGATACTAGAATCGATTTTTTCTTTCTAGAATCAGTTCTCCACCCACTCCCCCCCACAGTAAAAGAAAAGTTTAAAAAACCCTCGTTCGATCCGGCAGGCTCTCCTCTTTACCCGAGAGGCCTCCGATTCCCCCCCTCCTGGGGCTCATCAGTCTTCAGGAGAGCGCCACTCCTCTGGGGGCGGGGCAGATGACATCACTCCCGCGGGCATCATTCCGGCTCGCTGCGGCTCAGCTGTCAGATGCGTTGATCAGTGGGTTGATCCCCTGCCGCCCCCCTCCTCTGGCCGGCGATCACCGCATCTGTCATCGGATCGGCAAGGGACACAGGAGCTGGCAATCGGAGGTGAGTAAAGAAATGTATTTTATTAAAGACATTTTCTCTAGGTCTGGTTTTTTTTACTGTTAACCCTTTGTGAACTGGTAAGGGATCTATGTGACCCCCATACCAGTTCACAAGGCTTTGGGTCTGGCAAGTCACCTGCAGCTAGCGGGTGACTTGCCATTAACCCCGAGCCCCCCATTACCTGCCTCCCCAAAGCCCAGGGGGGGACAGAAGAGCCCGTGGCCATAGGCTATGCCGGCTTGTAGCTACATGCCCCCCATAGCTGGTGCGGGCTGGATATGCTGGGTAAGGGGGACCTCACACCATTTTTGGGGGGATTTTTAAGGGGTTTTAACGCTTAAAATTCCCCCAAAAAATGGGGCCCCACCCCCCTGGGAAAGGGGGAACCTATGTCATTTTTTTTTAATTTAAATTAAAAAACAAATTGCAATATATCGTCTTTGAGACAGAATTGGGATAAATCGTATCGCTAGATTCTTGCCAATTCACACCCCTAATTGGGACAGTGAGATATCTTTATTACCTTGAATGATGTACATAGGGATATTTGTAAATCCTGGCTAGACCAGAACCTTGATGCCCTTTATATTTATGTGTGATTAATACATTTTATACTGTATACACTGATGATCAAACGTTTATCACTATACCTAGTGGTTCCTTATTACATTAATGGGTGTTCGTTTCCCCCGCAAGGTACACATAAAGACTGATTTATATGTATAACTGGTATTCCGCCACCATTACTGTTTAGTAGTTTTTAGTTTGCCATTTTAAATGAAACCTACATCAAAAGGAGCAAATTTTTTTTAGAGAGGAAACTTGTGACAAACCTTGACATTTATAACAGCAGCTGATTAGACCTGGCTGGGTAATCTTTGCCTAATCTGTGCCAAGCTCATACCCCACATATTATATAACCCCTGTAAGCAAGAGTTTAATAAAAAAAATTCTACTACTGACCGTAAGAGAGGCAATTCCCTTATGGTAGGACTTTAGCGAATCAGCGATGGAGGTTAGGGCAGAGCCAATGTCATCCTCCTGCAGCTGCGTCAGGCATTGCTCAGCCAGGGAGAACTCCTTTAAGCTGTTCAGCCAGAAATAGAAATGTTCAGAGGCGACCTGTGTGAGCAAACTCTGGTACAGCTCCCGAGCCATGTCATGGTTTCCCTGAAACACAAACAAAAAAGGTCATTTAAAAAGGAGCTGCATAAAACGGCATAATACTAAAAATGTGTATAAACATGCTGGATAAGGAAAAGATAGGTTACTTATACACCCCAGGGGAAAAGATTTTGGAGTGCATCATTCCACTTTTACAGGGGTGATATATGCTCCATTCCAATGCCAGGCTGTGGGGAGAAGCATTAAAGAGCCACTCCAGCCCCTTTCCTGCCAAAAAAAATACCATTTTGTGAGTACTCACCTGAAAAATGGATATTGTCAGTGTGCCACACACCCCGCTTCCCCTTTAATTCTTCACGATTGGGTTACTCACCGCCAGGTGACGCTGTTGCAGAGAGGAAGTCTTGTAACGAGCCCCCTTCCGGCCAATATATACCTGGTACCTCCCATTTAACACAGTGATTTAAAAAGCAGAAAGACAAGGTACCAGTAATCTAATGGTAACCTCAAAATAAATAAAAGCTTCACCATATAAAGGATTCGGGATACCGAAAAGGGCGGGGGTGAAGCGGGGTGTGTGGCACACTGACAATATCCATTTTTCAGGTGAGTACTCACATAATATTATTATTCTCAGTGTGCCACACACCCCGCTTCCCCTTTAATTCTTCACGATTGGGACATCCAAAAGCAGTGTCCACAAGGGATGGGTATCCGAAGGCAAAAATGAAGCATAACTTAAATGACTGCAGTCTGCAGAACTTTGCGGCCAAAAACAGCATCCGCTGAGGCTCGCACATCAACTTTGTAAAACTTAGAAAAAGTATGAACAGAAGACCAAGTAGTGGCCTTACAAACTTGTTCAACAGAAGCTTGGTGCTGAAAAGCCCAAGACGCTCCACGGCGCGAGTAGAATGAGCAGTGATACGAAAAGGGGGAACTTTCCCCTTAGCAGAATAGGCCGCAATAACGGCCTGACGTATCCATTTGCTAATGGAAGATTTGGCCGGTGCCAAACCCTTCTTAGGCCCACAGGGCACAACAAAAAAGTCATCCGTCTTACGAAAAGGAGACTTAATAATCAAATAGTACTTAACACAGCGTACTACATCCAAACAATGCAAAACCCTCTCTTTGTCATTCTTAGGATTAGGACACAAGGAGGGAAGAACAATATCCTGATTCAAATGAAAAGCAGAAACAACCTTAGGAAGAAAGTCTGGCTTGAACTGAAAGACCACTTTATCCTGATGCCTCTCAAAGTAAGGCGCCTGGATAGACAAGGCCGCCAACTCCGAGACACGCCGGACCGAAGTGATAGCTACCAAGAAGACAATCTTCTGAGTCAGGGTAGACAAAGCAATATCTTGCAAAGGCTCAAAAGGAGGAGCCTGAAGAGCAGAAAGAACCAAATTCAAGTCCCAAAAAGGGAGTAATGGTTTCCTGGGGGGCCGCACATGCGTAACCCCCTGGAAAAAAGTTTTAACTAAAGGATGAAGCGCTAAACGCTTCTGAAAAAAGATAGATAATGCAGAAACTTGCCCTTTCTACGTACTTAGCTGAAGACCAGAGTCTAGGCCAGATTGTAAAAACTCCAGAATCCTGGAGACCGAAAAGACCCTACAAGGAAAAGATCTAATCTCACACCAAGCGATATAGGCTTTCCAAGTCCTATAGTAGATGATAGAAGAAGACCTCTTCCGGGCACTGATCAGAGTCTTAACGACCGAGCCAGAAAGACCCTCCTCCTTCAAGATGGAGGTTTCAGCAGCCAGCCTGTCAAACCCAGCGTTAGTAAATTGGGGTAACACAACCGACCCTGAGTGAGCAGATCGGGCCGAAGAGGCAGAACGAACTGGTCCACTGCCAGCCGAACGATGTCTGCGAACCACACTCGCCTTGGCCACTTTGGGGCCACGAGAATGGCGGACAGCCTTTCCAGAGCCAACTTCCGAACCACCCTGCCCAGCATGGGTATCGGAGGAAACAGATATAGAAATCCCAGATCCCCCCAGCTCAGGGACATGGCGTCCACTGCCAGAGCCAGAGGATCCTGGGAGAGAGACACGAAGTTCGGGAGCCTGTAATTGTGACGAGAGGCAAACAGGTCCACCTCCGGTGCCCCCATCGGAGACACAGTGAGCGAAAAACCTGAGGATGGAGAGCCCATTCTCCCAGACGGGAAGAGCCCCTGCTCAACCGGTCCGCTTCCTGGTTCTCCACTCCTGGAATGTACACCGCCGAGAGACAAGGAACATGGGCCTCCGCCCAGATCAGGATCAGGGACACCTCTCTGAGAGCACCCAGACTGCGAGTCCCTCCCTGATGATTGATGTAAGCAACCGCTGTTCGATTGTCTGAACGCACTTGGACCGAAAGGCCCGGAACGTGTTGAGTCAGGAGAGCAAGAACCCGACAGATGGCTCTCAGTTCCAGAACATTAATGGGTAAGTGGGCCTCTAGAGGTCCCCACTGCCCCTGGAACTGAAGCTCCTTCCAGAATCCGCACCATCCCGAAAGACTGGCGTCCGTGGTGACAACTTCCCAAAGAGGGGTCAGGAAAGACCTGCCCTTCACGAGATTGGCCGAGACCAACCACCACTGGAGAGACTGCCGGACCCGGGAGGACAACTGGAAGGGCTGATCCAGCGACCGAGGCTGCCGGTCCCAGGACGCCAACAGATAAAGTTGAAGCGTCCTCGTGTGAAATTGAGCAAAAGGAACTGCCTCAAAGGAGGCAACCATCAACCCTACCAGCCTCATCCCCAGACGGATGGACGGCCGAGGATTGGAAAGAAGGACCCGAGCCAACTCCTGAATCAGATGAATTTTGGACTGGGGGAGAAACACCCTGTGTTGAGAGTCCAACTGCATCCCCAGAAAGGACACCACCCTGGCCGGAGCGAGGGAGGACTTGGGGAAGTTGATCACCCAACCAAAGCTTTCCAGCGTGGAGACCACCAACCTGGTGTCTGTCTCCGATTGATTGAGTGACGGAGCCATGATGAGAAGGTCGTCCAAATAAGGTACGACACAGATGCCCCGAGATCTGAAAATGGCCATCACCCCTGCCAGCACCTTGGTGAACACTCTTGGAGCCGAGGTAAGGCCAAACGGAAGTGCCACGAATTGAAAATGCTGATTTTTCATCACGAATCAAAGAAAACGTTGATGAGCCTGGCAGATGGGAACATGCAGATAAGCATCCTTGATGTCTATGGACGTCATGAAGTCCCCCTGCCGAAGGGAACCAACGGCCATACGCAAAGTTTCCATGCGAAACTTCCGAATACGGATGAACTTGTTGAGTAATTTCAGGTCCAGGACGGGACGAACCGACCCGTCCTTTTTGGGGACTGCGAAAAGATTGGAGTAGAAACCGAGGCCCATCTCTAAGCGCGGTACCGGCCGGATGACCGCCATTTCTAACAGATTCTTTACCGATGCCAGGAGCCCCTGTGCGGCCAAAGGATCGATGGGCACCCGAGACCGAAAGAATCGTGAAGGAGGGCGAGACTCGAATTCCAGTTTGTAACCGGACTACACCACCTCCCGGATCCATCTGTCCGGAACCTTCTGGTCCCAAACCTGGGAGAAGTGTCGCAATCGTCCCCCCACCCGCACGGGTGAGGGCAGCCCCTCATTGCTGAGCGGGCTTACCAGCAGGCTTGGGGCCCCAGGACTGAGTGGGACGGCCACGGCCCCTCCCCCGGGTCCAACCTGCACCTCTGGTAGCGGGAAAGGAAGCCCCCCTACCCGCTCTGAATCCCCGAAAGGAAGGCCTAACAGTACTTGCCCCCCGAAAGGGACGATGAGGCCTCTTGCGTTGAGGCATTTTACCACCTTTTGCAACTGAATCAATTTTATCACCAAACAGTCGCAAGCCCAAAAAGGGAAGTGCTGTGAGCACCTTTTTAGAAACTAAGTCCGCCGACCACTGGCGCAGCCACAGTGACCGACGAATAGCCACCAGCATTGCCGCTGTCCTGCTACTCATAGCCAGCGCATCGTCCTGAGCGGTCAGAACATAGGAAATAAAAGACTCACACTGCTTAAGAGCACTAAACTCACTACAAGCGGGATCAAGATCCACGCATAGATCCTGAATAACGGACCTAACCGCCAATAGAAGAAGCGCCGAAGCACACACCGGGCGCATCGTCGATCCGGCACTAATAAAACCATGGCGAGCATACTGGTCAATCCGACGATCCTCACCATCCTTAAGGGCAGTGGTCTCAGAAGACTACACCATAGCCGTGCTAGAGAGCCCTAGCACAGGGGTATCGACGTCAGGGGGAACCGACCAAAGCTTCACCAATTCTGGCGGAAAAGGATATCGTTTATCCCAACTGGAAGGAATTCCAGTTAACAGCGTGGGATGTTCCCATTCCTTAAGCACAACCCTCTCAAAGTGTTGTTGTCTGGGAAATACCAAACGCGGCTGAGGCACATTAAACAACTCACCCTTTGGCAGGGCGACAGCCTCAGGCGGATCTAAATTCAAAATTTCAAACATTTGAGCCAGAATGGAGGGGTGTCAAGGGAAACCCCCGCAGCCAGATCGCCAATAGCATCGACCTCAAGCTGATCTGCAGGCTCATCTGACTCCACCAGGACTTCCCCCCTCCTCGCCCAGGGAGTAATCAGACCAATCCACAGGCTCACATCCCTCATCCTGTGAAGCAGGAGCTACAGGAGAAAGGTGTTTCCGTTTAGCAGTGGCCTTCAACCCTGCTTTGACGGAAACTATCTTCTCGAGGTTGGACAATCGTGCAGACACCTCGGATTGCGAATCCCCACCTTTGACAATGTCACACGGGGTCCGGAACAGGGAGGGGGGGGTAGGAGATGATGGAAGTTGCGAGGAGCCAGAAGCCGGAGCGACGGACTGACGCACAATATTCTGCTTTGCACAAGGAATGCATAATATAACATCATCGCCTGGGAGCGGAGTCCCACAGCCCCCACACAGCCTGGATGGCCCAGAAGAACCATTTCCGGTATTATCGGAAGCCTCCATATGGTGATTTATGGTATTCGCACAACCGTGGGTTTTAGGCATAAGCCACCCGGGATGCCCCTTTACATTAATGTCCCAGGAGGGAGGATTTAATTTATGATTATAATTATCCCCTTTTTTTTTTTTAATCTACATATATATATATATATATATATATATATATATATTTATTTATGTCCCAATTTAAAGTAATAGGACTAGCCAAGTATAATAGAACCGGGAAGCCACTGCATTGAGGCAATCCCAGGATCTGTGGGGAAAAAGATCCCCAGAAAAAAAGGGGCAGCATGCAGTACAACATTCATGCAACAGTATAATACATAGCAAAAACACACCAGAGTGCCTTAAAGAGGTCAAAGAATTTTAACCAGCAAAAACTCTTTTCCATTTTTTTAATTTTTTTTTTAAATCAATCATAAATATAACAATAGACGGCCCCACACGAGGTGAGGCCGCTTACCTGCCCAAGGCTGAAGCAAGGCTGAAAAACAAGGCACCAGAACAGCAGCAGTAGCAGCAACAGAGGTGATACACTTGTGCGGCTGAGTGCCCCGCACCTGACTTCTGATGAGAGGAAGGAAGTGCGGCTGGGGCCACGCTGTACGACGACGCCACTCCAGCCACGCCCCCCTCTGACGTCATCAGGGCCCCGCCCCCCTCTAGATTCAAACAGTGCGGCCCGCCAAAACAGCGGTGCCGCAAAACAAGAGGGCGCCCGACGCCCTCAGTAAACGGAGGAGGAGGGAAGCCCTTGCTAGGGAGAATGCAGCCATGCGCCTGAAGCGCTGACAGTGTGGCCCGCCGAACGGCGGTGCCAACAACGAGAGGACGCCAGTTCAAAGGGAGGGAAGGGGAGGGGGGGGGGGAAGCGTCAGCGTCACAGGCAGCATCAAGCATGCCTGCTACAGCGCGGCCCGCCCCGGCCGCCCTAAAGCGGAACCAAACTCTGGCCATTCAGGCCAGCAGCAGCCCGCACAATGGCGGAGCTGCCAGTGAGAGAAAAGAGGACAATCAGTGTGCAAGAGTAAGAGATAACCAGTCAGGCCGTGTGCACCCGTCCTGCGGTGCTGACCTGAACACAGACAAGGTTATCCAAATAAGTAAAAACATACAAGTAAAACACCACATGCATATACACATACCCCAACCCCCCCCCCCCCCCCCATAGTGAAGGGAGAAGGGACCGTAACGGGAGAGCAAGGGGCACCTCGGGACAGGGGCATCCCAAATCCGGATCACCATGCCGGATAGCCGCATTGCCCCCACGCAAGAGGTCGAGCGGAGGAGATAAGCTCCTAGGCACCTATAGTGCCATTTACCAATTGCCCAGTGAGCAGCCTGGGCTGGGAGGCTTCCATTTAACCATATAGGTAACAAACAATCAAACTGGGCAGAAATAGACCCAAAGGGGGTGCCGGGGTAAGACCCCGGCTACCTGCAAGCAGGAGACTTCATTCTTCTGTCTTGTCGCCAAGCAGAGAGAAAAACACTGGTGTTAAATGGGAGGTACCAGGTATATATAGGCCGGAAGGGGGCTCGTTACAAGAGACTTCCTCTCTGCAACAGCGTCACCTGGCGGTGAGTAACCCAATCGTGAAGAATTAAAGGGGAAGCAGGGTGTGTGGCACACTGAGAATACATAACCCCCGTCCCGCCCCCTCCAAATAACGAACCTGGGGGCACCATACGTCCGCCGCCGTCTTCCCAGAAGTCCCGGCTGGCAGCTTAAAGCGGCACTATCCACATCCCGCGCACTCCAGAGAGCGTCTACTCCCAGCATCCGGATGGAACTTCAGGAAGATCACGGTGAGCATTCAGGGGCTGGATTCGGGATGAAGGTGAGTGTCTTTTTTTTCTTTTACTACATTAGCAGGATCGCTATTTGGAGGCAACAGGACCGGGGTTATGTTTTTTTTCTGCAAGAAGAGGCTGGAGTGGCCCTTTAACCGCTCTAATATCTGCCCAAAGCATGGCATGAATGGCACAGCAGGGAAGGACAGCTGCCGGTCCTGGAATCCTTTAGATTGAGTTTTAGAAGTGAGTTTTGTTCGCCTCTAAGCCTAGCTTTATTGTATCATTGTGTAAGGCTACACTTAGCAATGGTCAAAATGCTTTTGTGTTTTCAAATTGAAGTATTAAAGTGGTCCCACACTTTTTTTTATATAAAGGCTCTCGGAGGAGCATACAGATTGACTCCCTGCACAGAGACACCCATAACCCCCCAAATCCTTACCTGAACCTTGATCCCCAGATGAAATGCTGCCCTGCAGTTGGCCACTGGTGGTTATTATATAAAAAAAAATGGGACCGCTTTAATGCCGGAGATACTAGGTTTAAAAGTTTTACCTTCATTTTCTTATTGAGAATCGAGCAGGAGTGGCAGGGCGATGTGATGCAAACACGCGGCGCGCTTTGCATCAGTATAATGTGCTTGGATCTTTCCCCAGTTGGCAAATTAGGCTGTATGCATGTGGAGTCCGCTGCTGGCTAATCTAAGTGAAAGGAAGTGGCTCATGAGCTCCGTAGGTGTTTGGGTAGGCCAGGAATGGTAGGTACTGTGAAACGGTGGAGTCATGTTGTTGGGGGCCTGCGGGGCGAGAGGGAGGCACCTCCTCGACGGGTAACTTTGGGGTCCGGAATGGAGATCCCCTGCATGAATGTTTAATACAGGATAGTGGGTCCTCTTGGGTAATCACACACATAGGGAAGTAGGAGGGAGAGATGGGGACTTGCACTGTACCCTATATTTTTATGTGGAGGTGCCACTTCCCAAGCTACAAAAAGGCTCAAATAGGGAAAATACAATTCTGTGAGATGCTCACCTGTAGAATTGGTATTGTGCGTATACAGTACGTCCTGCTCCAGATAGAATACTTACACTTGGGTTATCCTCCGCCAGATGGCGCTGCACTGCAGAGAGACGAAAAAACAGGCTCCTCCCGGCCCCTCAAATACCCGGGGACCTCCCACAAATCCCCAGCATTGAAAAGCAGTGAACGAGAAGCCGGGAGAATTTAACCACCAAAAACTGGTAACTACAACAACGGTAACAATCACCATACAGGGGATCCAGAAAAATGCAAAACCAGGGTGGGGTGGTGAGGGACGTACTGTATACGCATAATACCAATTCTAAAGGTGAGCATCTCACAGAATTGTATTATTCTAAGTATACAGTACGTCCTGCTCCAGATAGAATACTTACACTTGGGACATCCAATAGTCCCAAGTGTAATAAGTGACCTCCTCTGAGCAGGCCACCAACGGGCCCACCAGCTGCAATCCTGCCTGGTGAAGGGGCGGGGGACAGCAATGAGGGACTGAGCCCATGCGACCCAAGTGTCCACTATATTGCCGAGGAAGGAAGATTCTCGCCTGAACCGAATCCAGATTCATCCCTAGGAATGGAGTTACCAATTAAGGGGACAATGAGGACTTGAGGTGATTGAACACCCATCCAAATGACTCCCAATGGACATAACCAGCCGAGTAACCAACTCAGCCGGACGTAGAGATTGGGAAGTGAAAAAGGACGTCCGGGTAGTCCTCTTGCGGACGCCCCTTGGTCTCATCAGAGACATCACCCCCGTCAGCACCTTGGTGAGCACTCTGGGAGCAGAAGAGAGGCCAGATAACAAGGCCACAAATTAGCAGTGTTGGGCCTCCAACACGAACCTGAGGAGCCTCGGTGTCCAGAAGACACAGGGATGTGAACATGAGCATCTTTGATCTTTACAGACGGCAAGAAGCACACTGGGCGCAGGGCGCTGGCGGCCCATCTCAGAGTTTCCATGCAGAAACTGCCTGTAATCGTAGAATTGCCGAAACCTGTGAAACCAGAATGGGCCAGACTGACTCATCCTTTTGGGGGAATGTGGAAAGGCTGGTGTAGTGGCCCCTGCCTCTGCCTGTTAAGGGCAACCTGCAAGTGACCCCCTATCCTGCAGGCCGTGTATGGCCTGCACCAACTCCTGAACAGAGGCAGGGACCAGATTCCCTGACAATCTCGGGGGAGGCCGCGCCGCAAACTCTATCCTGTATCCGGAGGAAACTACCTCCTGAATCCACCAGAATGAGGCATGATGCCTCCTGATAGGAGCAAGGTGCTGCGGCCATCCACTCACCCTGACGGGCGAGGGCGTCCCATCATGCTTGAGGGGTATTGGTGGAAGATTTGGACTTAGTCCGGCCGGAGGGGCCAGGGCGTTGTCTGCCGCTCCTGGGGCAGGAGTCTACATGAAAATTCTGGAAGGACACCCCTGGCTCCTGTTTAACACTAAGGTGGGGGGGGGGAGGGGTGCCCCTGCCCCCCCGGGGGCCGAAACGGTCGTCTGCGTAGGGGTGTTTTGCCCTTTTTACCAAACAGGTCCAGACGGGCCCCAAATAGGCGTTGCCCTCTAAAGGGAAGCCCAGTAAGAGTCTTTTTAGTAGCATCGTCAACACCCCACTGTCGCAGCCAAACGAAGCGACGTATAGCTACCACAAGGGCAGAAGTTCTTGCACACATTGGTGTCATCCAGAGCTAATAGAATAAATTTTACAAATACATCACAACTGGAGAGTGCATTAAACACCTCCCAGGGAAAGATCCTCAGTGTGATGATCAAGCATCTTTCTGATGAGGGTTCTAGCGGCCACTGCAGTGATGGCCGCGGCACAGACCGGGCGCAGCGCCGTTCCTGCACAAGAAAAGGCGTGTGAAGCCAGCCTATCAATGCGCCGGTCCTCAGCATCCTGAAGGGTATGGTAAGCAGGGGCCGTAATAAAGGGGGGGTTAAGAACCCCTATGATCGGTGCATCCACCACGGGAGGCGATGACCAACAATTAACCACGTCAGGGGGGAAAGGGTATTTCCAATCCCAGTCCCTTGGAACCCCTGGAAGTTTACTAGGGGATTCCCATTCTTTGAATACAAGAGCCTGGAAATGATCCTGCTCCAGAAATTCCAAGCGCAGTGTCGCTGTATGGAAACTCTCCCCTCTAGGCTTGGGAGCCTCACCAGGGAGAGAGATAGACAGGACCTCAAAGACCTTTATCAATAATTCGTCAGTGTCACACTGGCCCCAGTATTCAGGACCAGTATCATCATGACTCCTCGGCCTCTCATCAGATGAGCCTGAGTCAGAGAACAACTCCCCTTCATCAGAGGGGGCAAAAACACACGGAGTAGAAAACTCCTCAGTTCCAGTAGGAAAAGGCGAAACAGAAGGCGTCAGGGGCCGCTTCGTACCAGGGCCCAGGCGCTCCGACAACCTCGAAATAATCTGATCAGCCTTAGGCAGCCTGCGCGGCACGACTTGCTGGTCATCCCCGCTCGAGTGCGACTCATCAGGAGTGAGATTTAAGCACAGGGAGACAGGTGTATTGAAGCGAGGTGCAGCCACTGGCAACCCTGATTGCAGGGCCAGTGCTTGTTCGGCACAGGGTCCGCAGACCCGTGCTCTGTCAGCATCCCCATGGGGTTGTCCACACGCTGTACACAGCCAGTCTTGTCCCAGAGGGACCCCGGTCACATAATCCTGAGATGCCTCCATATGGTGATTAACAAGGCAAATATGCCAGCAGGGATTTAAGCAATAAGCAACCCTGGATGCCCCAAGACCCGATAGGAATGTGGGGGAATTTTTTGTAAGCCCGCTATAATTTATGTCAAGAAGCCACCGGAGTCTTTGACGTCTGAAAGACATAAGGAGAATAAGGGGTGTCAGAGTCATGCGCAGCAGAAAAAATTTTAATAATGAAATCGCCCGCGAGGGAACTTATAGACCAAGGGAGGAGGAGGACCGCAACCACGCGCGTGCGCTAGCGCGGCTCTGACACCCAGTTGCAAGTCAAGGGCAATACTACGGCCATAAGCGTGACGATACAGTACACTGAGACCGCCACACACATAACCCCCCCCCCCCTTTCTTTTCCCCCGAACTACGGGGGAAACGAGGGAGGATGGCGACCCTTTACACAGGGTCCACCGCTACATGGGGCATGGGCAATAATGCGGGAGGGGCATCCACTAAAGGCCTAAACCGACTACCATTTGGTGGGGGACTGCGGTGGAGCGTGGCTCCATAAGCACACATGGTGCTGCCTACCTTAACCCGACCAGCGCAGCCCAGGCTGGGAGGCACATCACGAAAAGGACAGGTGGGAGTAGTCCAACAGGGCCGTAGGCTGTAATAGCCCCGCTCACCTGCGAGAGAGTGATACTTCATGTCTTCGCAGTCAGCACTGCAAAGAAATCTGGGGATTTGTGGGAGGTCCCCGGGTATTTGAGGGGCCGGGAGGAGCCATCTGGCGGAGGATTACCCAAGTGTAAGTATTCTATCTGGAGCAGGACGTACTGTATACTTAGAATAAAACATATATAGGGAGGCACTCTCAAGTCATACATTACTTACATTAATATTTTTTATTAATAAAATATATTTTATTAAATTACACAAATATAATCACTACATATAAACACTAAACATATTAGAACCCTTTAAAAGAACAATAACACACAAGACAAACCAACATAAAAGGTGTACTAATAGTGCAAATAACCATGTGCAAATCCTGTCTATGATCCGGATCCTAAAGAATGTATATATCTATAAAGTGCAAGCGCAGACAGTCAATCAAAAAGTTATATTGCCAAACTAACATAATTCATAACCATATCAATCTACCCTCTAAAACAATACCAAACTTATCATAAACCACAATGAATACAAAGAAACACCCCACAATAATCCACTAAAGTATATCACAATACCAGTCCTATAATTTGGATCACAAATATATCACAAACAAATATCACAAGCCAGGTATCATGAAAATAACATGTGTCAAGTCTCGTCTCGTGTCCCCCCGCCTACCGCACCAGGAGCCACGCATAGGGAAGTAGGAGGACTAGCTTGATTATGACAACCCATAATAATATATGCGTGGGCCGCATGGGCTTCATGTGTGTACTGCCTATTAGATTGTTATCTTATGTGTGTTTTTTATTTCCTAAAGTCTGTATTCGAAATTGTGAAAAAAAATCAAATAAAGAATTTAGAAAAAAATAATGGGCTTGGATTTGGAGTGGAGTGCAGAAGGCTTGTGAACATGCTGCCACTCTCTGCAGTGTACATCACAGTGTTCACATTAATGAAAGCCTAGCAGAGGAATAAGCGGTTAGCAGCTTTCCATGACCCATGCATGCTCTGTAAGCTTTTACGTAAAATTCCAGGGATGCCCTGCTGGAGAGGAACAATACCCGGGAGAGTTTAATGCTTTCTCATGATGTTGCTGGGGCTTTGACAAGCAGTAAACTCTAAACGTAGTCAAAACCTGAGTGGTTCAGAAATATGTGTTTTTTAAAGTCATCTGTTGCTAAGACTTGTTTTTTTGTTGTTGTTTGCATTCAAGTTTCTAAAATCCAGATGTAGCCAGAGCTTTGCTCTGTGCCTGACCTGCTTTCCTGCGGTGCATCACATCCTCTAAAGGGCTTCCAAGGAGAGGAATAGGACACTCAATTCTACTTGGCAAAATAAATATCTCTAGGAGCAAATAGAAGGGCAGTGCACTTGGGTTGCTATGTCTATGTTTCACGCGCAGAGAAATAATCCTTAAAGTGGACCAACACCCAGGATTTTCACTATCCTGGGTGTTGGTCCACTTCCGCGGGGAACCCCAATAGGGAAGAAAGAAAGCCCTAAAATCTTACCTTTGTAGGCGACGGACAAGCCGCCGCCGCCACCTCTCGTGCGTCCCTCTTTCAGGGCGCGCGCCCGCGCCGGCCATTCACAAACAGCCGGCGCACCCTGCTAGAGGGACGCGCGGGAGGAGGCGGCTTATCCGTCGCCTAAAAGGTAAGATTTTAGGGGCTTTCTGGGGGGTTTCACCCCGCGGGACATCCCGATTTCGGATGCCCTGCGGGGAGGGAGCTGATCGGCCCGGGAATCTTATAGATTCCCAGGCCGATCAGGGGTGGGTGTTGGTCCACTTTAAAGGCTTAGTATACGCCTTCCTATACCATTTACCCTAAAACAGACAAGCGTGCAATGGGTACAGCAGCCATGGGTCTTACCATTCGAGAGGCTTGCCTGGCAATCCTATACACGGTCCAGCCATCAGATACAGTCTCCAGCTGCTGTTTGATGACGGTTTTAACATCGGGTGACAGAGCTTTCTGACTTGCAACAAAAATGACAGTAGCAAGGGCAACCTAAAGAAAACCAAGCAAAAAAATCAGGCGGCATGCAATTATGAGAAAAGCTACATCCAAATTATATATTTTTTTCCTTCCGTAGTCTGATACAAGCACCCCCCAAATATAGCAATAGCTTGGGTTCCTTTGCGGCCTAGCTTTTGGCCTGATCTTTGTTGGTCAACCACTTTTGTTTAGACCCCATAGCAGCTGCATGAGATGCTATTGGGGTGGTTGTGTCTAAGCTTATAAATATTCAGGGAATAAATCTCACTTTTGTTTTTATCTAGGCTCAGCTACAATACACTCCTAACATGGATTTTCCCATGTTTCGCTCTGTGCCCTGGCTGTGATAATCTTCAATGTGGAGTGCAAGGGGCTACGTCCCCCAGCGACATGCGCACTCTCGCCCTAGTCTACCTAAATGGCTTGGGCAGGAGCATGCACACAGCCCAAGGATGCGGCCGCTCCAAAACAATCAAGGCCGTTCGCCGAATGACAGAGGCGCAGCAAACGGCTCTGATTGGAAGAGAGCCTGTGCATGCACCGTTGGACCAGAAACAAGTAAGCACTCATTGCCGATATGAGAGGCTTCACACAGCGGGGCATCCCAATACAGGCTTACCAAGGGGAAAGCCAGTGGCTGTCCCTGGAATATTTTAGAGCGCATGCTACTACACCCCTCCCCCCCACATCGCCGGTGGCATGCGCACTCAGCGTCTCAGCGACCTTTTAGATTCCAGGACGGACACTGGTGAGTTTTGTTGTGCTTTAAATCCACATTTTTTTGGTATAATCTTGTAATTCAGGGTTCCTTCAAGCTAAGTGTGCTGACGTGTTCTCATGTTTGTGTCAGGGGATGTGTTTATCATCAATCATTGTTTGAAGTTGAGCGATCTCTTCCTCCCAGATATTTACTGCGATGTGCAGACGGCGCTGAACAACACTTCTTGAAAGGCCTGAAGACAAAGGCATTTCAGTGAAGGACAGTGAAGGAAGCAGTATTAGGCCTTCTCAGCTTTAAAAAGGGAAAACGGCAGGCAATGATAATAAACACAGCCCCTGACACAAACATGATATAACAAGATAGCACCCTTAGTTAACCCTTTGCCTAGGATGTCCCTTTAAAGAGGAGCAACCACCCAGGTCTCCATCTTCTGAAAGCACACTGATCACCAAATTTACAAGCTGAGGCATCCCCAGCATACATCTATCTGGTGAGCAGGGAGCTCAGAGCAGCAAAGGAAATCTAATTCAAACAAACATCGCTGATTGGCTATGTGGGAACCAGGAAGAGTTGAGTTTTTTGGCAATCCCAGGGGATACACACAGTGGGGCATTCAAAATTGGGATGTCCCGCAAGAGAGGAACAAAACCCAAGAAAGTGACATATTTCGAGATTTAACCTCTTTAAACAGCCTCTGTATTTTATTCTATAGTGGAACACACGATTATTTACCCTTATAAATCTACTTGGAAACCATTTAAGAAGTGGCAGCTCAGACCTCTGGACAAAAAAAATACAATCACCTCCCCCAACCCCGAACACACCAGAAGCTCTTGTTGTTTGTCGGTTGCTGATCTTCCAATGACTTTATAGAGTTCCACCAAATCGCCCAACATGCCATCTCCCAGCACAGGCAGCTGCATGGCTACGGAAGCCAGACAATGGCATAAAAGGATCCGAGCAGAGTCCTGGGCACTGTGCAGCTGGGTCAGAAGGGATTCCACCACAGACTGGCTCAGGTATGGCCGACATTTTGCCAGCTTCACCATACAGGTCAAAGCAGTCTGAGGACATCAAAAACAAAGATCTATATTAACCAACTGTTAAGACAACTCACATACGCAGTTTTCAACTCAATTCATTCAATTTTTATTCCCATCAAAAGGTCATAGGTGTGGCCAGCAAAAAATACAATTCTGTGAAACTTACCTGTAGAATTGTTTTTGATTATATCCAGTCCAGGTCGTCCCAGTGATGACATGTGGGTATTCCGCCCCCAGGGGGCGCTCGACTGCAAGATCAAAAGCTGCAGCTCCTCCCGGCCCCCTATAAAGGCAGGTGTCCCTCTATCATTCTCCAGTGGTTAAAAAGCAGTAGACAAAAAGGGGACAGGCCGAGAGGCCAAGAAACCATGTTACTTCACATAGCTTCAGCTATCTAACAAGACTTAAGAATATCAAGTCCAATGAATAAAAAATGGTAATCACCATAACAGGCAAACAGGAGATAATGAACAAAAGGGCGGGGTGGGACGACCTGGACTGGATATAATCAAAAACAATTCTACAGGTGAGTTTCACAGAATTATTTTTTTCCCTATATCCAGTCCAGGTCATCCCAGTGATGACATGTGGGACATCGAAAAGCAGTGTCCATTTGGGCGGGATCCCCAGTGCGGAACAGCATGTAGTTCATCTCACTACCGCCTGAAGCACCCTTCGGCCAAAAACAGCGTCAGCTGAGGCCCTAACATCCACCTTGTAAAACTTTGTAAAAGTATGAACTGAAGACCAAGTAGCGGCCTTAAAAACTTGTTCAACCGATGCCTGGTGCTGAAAAGCCCAAGAGGCACCAAAAGCTCTGGTAGAATGAGCTGTGATCCGAAAAGGGGGTTCCTTCCCCTTGGCAGAATATGCTTGCATCACCACCTGTCTGATCCACCTACTGAGAGTGGACTTGGCTGGTGGCAAACCTTTCCTAGAACCCTCAGTTAGGACAAAAAGCAAATCAGATTTCCTGAAGGACTCAGTCGCAACCAGGTAATACTTAATGGCTATGACCACATCCAAGGCATGGAGGGTCCTTTCCTTAGAATTAGTCGGTGCCGGACACAAGCAAGGCAAGACAACTTGCTCATTAAGGCGAAGAGGAGAAACGACCTTAGGCAAAAAAATCAGGTTTAAAGCGAAAAAACACCTTATCCTTATGCCGCTCAAAATAGGGAGGCTTCATACAAAGCGCCTTCTCGGCCAGCGAGGAGCCACCAGGATAGTCCGTACCCCTTCCTGGGCTATCTTGCGCAGCACTTTACTCAGGAGTGGAAAAGGAGGGAAGGCATAAAGAAACTTGAACTCCGTCCAAGGAATCGCCAGAGCTTCCGTGGCAATGGCCAGAGGATCTCTTGAGAGGGAGACGAACCTTGGAAGCTTGTGGTTGTGTCTGGAAGCAAACAGGTCCACGTCCGGCTGACCCCAGCGGAGACAAAGAGCGTGAAAGGTCGTGCTGCTGTAGACCACCGAGATGCAGGGAACATTCTCCTCTGCCCAAGTCAGAATCTGGGTCACCTCCTTGAGGGCTCTCTTGCTCCAAGTCCCGCCCTGGTGATTGATGTAGGCGATAGCTGTCTGATTGTCTGAGCGAACCTGGATCGCACGACCCCTTAAGTGGGAAGTCAAGCGAAGAAGCACCAACCGGATGGCTCTCAGCTCCAAGAGATTTATGGGTAAGCGGTTCTCCTGCGTACCCAACTGACCCTGAATCTTTTGAGTCTGCCAAACGTCTCCCCAGCCTGACAGACTGGCATCAGTGGTAACTATCTCCCAATGGGAAGTCAGAAAGGACTTGCCCACCAGCAGGTTCCGGGAGTCCAACCACCACAAGAGGGACTGCCTGATCAGGGGGGACAACAAAAAATCTTGTTCCAGAGAATCCTGCATCCGATTCCAGCCGGTCAGCAGGTTCAATAGTAGAGGTCACATGTGAAATTGGGCGGAGGGCACTGCCTCGAAGCATGACACCATTAAGCCAACCAATCTCATCCCCAGACGTATTGACGTCCGCTGACAAGACAGCAGGGCCCGCACCTCAGTCTGGAGGCCCAAAACCTTCTGCTGTGGCAGAAAGACTTTGACCTGAGCGGTGTCTATCGTCATTGCCAGGAAGGGTCTCACTGTTGAGGGATTGATAAATGACTTTGGGTAATTGATTACCCAGCCAAAGGCCTCTAGGGTTGACAACACCGTCCGAGTATCGCTCTCGGCCTGCTGAAGGGACTGGACCACAATCAGCAACTCGTCCAGATAGGGCAGCACACGAATGCCCTGGTTCCTCAGGATGGCCATGATGCCCGCCAGCACCTTGGTGAAGATGCAGGGGGCTGAGGAAATCCCGAATGGAAGTGCCACAAACTGGTAATGCTGATCCTCCAGAGCAAACCTCAGGAACTTCTGATGCCCCTGGAAAATCGGGATGTGCAGATAAGCATCCCTGATGTCCACCGTGGTCATGAAGTCGCCGGGCCGAATCGATCTCACCGCCAACCATAGGGATTCCATGCGGAAATGTCTGACCCTTCAGGTCCAGGATAAGTCTTAACGTTCCGTCCTTCTTGGGAACCGTGAACAGGTTGGAGTAAAACCCTTAACCCTGTTCCTGCAGAGGTACAGGGCAAATCACACCTAACCGCAGGAGGTGCTGCACGGCCATTCTCAAGCCCTGTGCCTTCAAAGGGTTTTGGGATGTCCAAGACCGGAGAAATTTTGTGGGCGGCATGACTGCCAGCGCTATTTTGTAACCGGAGGACACCACCTCCTGAATCCACCGATCCGAGACGCGCCGTCTCCAGATATGAGCAAAACAGCAGAAGCCGTCCCCCACCCGGATGGGTGAGGGCGCCCCCTCATGTCTGAGGGGACTTGGCAGGGGGCTTGGATTTGGTTCCCCAGGAGGGATTGGATCGGCCGCGTGACCTACCTCTACCCCAGGTATCTCTGCGGCCACCTGGAAATGAAGAGCCTCTTCCTCTTTCCAGGTGGCCGCAGAGATAGGCAGAGGGATTCCGAAAGGACCGAGCAGGCTTCCGTCTCTGAGGGAGTCTACCATCCTTGACCAGAAGGTCCAGGCGCTCCCCAAACAGCCTGTGCCCCACAAAGGGGATACTCGTAAGCGACTTCTTGGCAGCCGCATCAGCCGACCATTGCCGCAGCCAGAGCGAGCGGCGGTGGGCAACAAGCAGGGCCGAAATCCTGGCACCAAGCCGGACCCCATCGGCCATGGCAGAAGCAACAAAGCCAATGAAATTGAGTTCTTTATACTCCTCTGCCCGCTTGTGAGCCTTAGCTCTACCCACAAGGTGTCTCACCTTCTTTCTGATGGATAGACAATCGCCGTAAGGAAGCACAGTAGTGCTGGACAACCCCGACACAGGGGGATCCACTTCGTGAGGGCGAGACCATAGCCGAACCGGCTCATCAGAAAAGGGATACAGGGGGCGTGGCCGAACGCTGGAGAAGATGGCTGCTTCTCCTTAGTGCTCGCCACCTCGAGGCACAGAAACCACCCCAAAGCAGCTTTTTCTTAGCCACAACGAGCACCCATCTGCCAGCATTCGCCCCACATCGCTTACCTGAGTCTCCGGATGGGCAGAAGCGGGGCCAAGACGAAGGAGAGGAAGACGGGCGGCGAGAGGAGAGGTGCCGCATGCTCCCGCCAGCCAGACATCATGGCGGAGCTCAGGCGGCAGTCCCAGGCCGCCCACCACACGATCGCTGACCGGGACGCGAGGCACGGAGGTCAGCTACACCCGCCGGACCATGCCTCACCGGCCCCGCGGAGCACAGTGCGGGAGCCGGAGACGGAGGTAGGAGCTGAGGGCAGCCCCGACCACGTGGGCGGGAGGCGGAGGTCCCCGCAGCCGCAGCGTTTACCTCGGCCGCACGAGGAAGGAGGGAACACGGCTCCGTTACCGGGCCCATCAGGCCCCCTCCCGGACTCGGGAGCCGATGGGGGCTGGAGGGGGGACACGGGAACGGACTTTCCACCCTTGCAGGCGTCCCTGTGCCCTCAGTCTGCGCCCCTGCCTGCCTCATCACAACCCCCCACCCCTCATCCATGGCCACAGCACAGCCCGCAGCACCTGTCGCCTGCTGTTGATCCCAGACCCCCACAGTCTGGCGCGTTGCCGAAGGGGAGCAATGGAGGTGCTGGACCCCCACATCTGAGCCCGGCTGGCCCCAATGGAGACATAGACGAAGGATTGCCCTTGTCCCTTGCTAGCAGCAGAGACTTCCCTCTCATATTTGAAACGACCCCCAGGCCGGGCAGTAGCGTTTCCTCCCAACCTTTGATAGAAGATGACCCGCGGAGTGCCCAGGGGTCTCCCTGCCCAGCTGATTCTATTATACGCGACGAACAGTTGTTGGCCAAATTTAAGCTGTTATTACAACAAGAGTTGGCCGCAGCAGTGTCCCAGCTTTCCACCAGCTTCGCCAACGACATCAGAGATCTGGGTGACCGGACCAACACACTAGAGGAAAGAATGGATGAAATAGTGACGGCCCTGGACTCTGGTGAGTCTTGCACCGCAGCAGTGCGAGAGGATGTGACCCTACGGAAAATGTCCGGATTCGGGGTCTCCCGGAGTCCATGGAGGATGTTCCCGCCACAGTCACAGCGCTGCTTCGTGAACTACTCCCCTCTATGCCGGCTGAACGCCTGGAATTGGACAGAGCCCATAGGGCCTTAGGCCCCCAAAGATCGGACGGTCGCCCTAGGGACATTGTCATCAGGCCTACATTCTACCGTACAAAGGAGGCCATCCTAGAAGCTTCCAGGGCGGCAACTCACCTTTCTTTCCAGAATCACTCTTACCAGATTTATCCAGATGTTGCCCCCCAGACGCTCCAGCGGAGACGGGAGATGAAACCAGGCCTGGAGATCTTGAAATCACATGGTATCAGGTATCGATGGGGGTTCCCCTTTAGACTGATGTTCTCCCACGCGGGCCGGCAATGCGCTGCGGGCTCCCTTGGTGAGCTTCAAAGTCTCATACGGGAGCTGGGCATACCCTTAAAGGACCCGCTAGTGGCTGCACCCGACCGGGCGGCCCAGCGGGAGCCCCGGCGCCAGCCGTTGCGGCCCATTTGGGAGAAGGTTCGCTCGCGGAGGAGACGGGATCGGGGAGTTGGCCGCCGGCCGGTCTCCGACTCTGATCCGGGCTGAGGCCTTTTGGGGCCGGATCGGGTCGGAGTTGGTGAATCATGCCCGGGCGCCTGATTTTGGGTGAGCCCTGTTGGCTGAACGCAGGCTTCATACTCCCATTTCCCTGGATCCCGCCTTCTTCTCCCCCCCCTGAGTTCCCTACGTTTATATGGGTTTAATAAGTCAGCTTTATAACGTTATATGCCCAATGACAATGAGTTTAAAGTTGTATTTCTCTCTAGATTGTTCTGTTATGGTGGCGTAAGTTGGGGGCCCCCCGCCCGCTTGCTGGGGGTGGGCGTCCGCCGTGGGCCCTCGGGGTACGGGGGCTTTAAGGTCCTGTGCCCGAGATGGTCTGCGGTGACGCGCGATGGCCCACCGAGTGGCGTGGCTGCTCCCCTCATAACTTGGGATAGATGGGCGTGCGGAGGGGGGGACGGATCTCTCCCCTCTCTCTCGCGGGGTCAAAGTATTAATGTGCACTGTTCCTTATCCGGTTGCCGTTTCTTTTTTACACTGGGGTGTTGGCCAGTGCCTCCGAGTATCAACCCCCACACTGTACGAGTCGTCCCGGACTGGGATGCTTTTGCCCCCGGTGCCTGGACGGCTTCCTGCCCCGGCAGGAATCTTCTGGGTCTTACTTGACCCAGAGGGTCTTATTGGACTTAGGTCCTTATTGTCTTTTGCTTTGTGTATATTTAAATTGTTCATTGTTTTCGAATTATTTACTGTGTTAAGTTTTTTCTTGTCGTTCCTTCTTGCTACCTGTCCCCTTCCCCCCCCCTCCCCCCCGCCCAAGTCCTCGCTCCCCCCCCCCCCCCCCCCGCGCCTGGTCTGCTCTTTTTCCCACTAGTAAACCGATTCTACCTAGATGGTGGGGCTTAACATTAAATTAATTTCCCACAACGTCCAGGGCTTTAACAGCCCCGTTAAGAGGAACAAAGCTTTTCACTATTACAGGTCCTGCAAGGCAGATATACTCTTCCTGCAAGAGACAAGGTTCTCGACCCACTCCAAGCCAAGGTATCTGAGCCACCACTACCCGGTCTCCCATATGTCATGCGCTAGAGAAAAGAAAAGAGGGGTGTTGATAGCCTTTAGTAAAAACCTCCCCTTTATCTGTTGTAAAGAAATCATTGATCCGACGGGCAGATATGTGGTTCTTCAAGGGTCCCTATACGATATCGATATCACTCTGGTCACATATTATACACCCAACTCCTTTCAGACACGCTTCTTTAAACACCTACTGTCGGTAGTCCAGAACAACACTAAGGGCATCTTAATAATGGGTGGAGACTCAAATATGGTTGTGAACCCTAAGATGGACAGACAGAGAATGGGGCAACCCGCTACTGTGTCGCGGGGGGCAGATCCCCACACTATTGGCTTTGGTGATCTTCTGGACACATACGGCCTTTGTGATGTCTGGAGGGAAAAAAACCCCACTACCAAAGACTTTACGTTTTACTCTAACCCTCATGGATCCTTCTGTCGGATAGATCACATCTTTGTCCCCCAGGCTATACTCCCGGCAATCATTAGCTCTAAAATCTATAACTCGACCTGGTCAGACCATAATCCTGTAATGGCGGCGGTCGACCTACTGGTCCCAACCAAACGATCTTACAACTGGAGATTAAACGACTCCCTCCTATGCTCTCAGGATACATGCCTGAAAATCCAGGACGCCCTTAAGGATTATTTTGCCCTGAATGTCGACTCAGTCCGCTCCCCGATCACCCTTTGGGAGGCTCAGAAAGCTGTTATGCGGGGTAATATTATAAATATTGCTTCCCTTAAGAAAAGAGAGAGACAGAAGCGACTCAAGGAGCTGACGGCGAAGTACGAACAGGCAGAGGCACAGTGGAAGAGAGCCCCGAACTCTAAACATAAAAAGATCGTTGATAGGCTTAGGACGGAGCTCAACGCGCTCTTAGATGATCAGGCTGAAAAACGGCTCCGCTGGGCCAAACAAAGATTCTATGCTAGGGGCAACAAGCCGGATACTATGATGGCCCGGAAACTGAAAACTACTGCTTTAGATAAACAACGGCCAGTGAAGCTTAGGCTTGGTTCAGGTTCCATAACGGCCAATCCGGATAAAATTGTAGCCGCATTTCGGGGGTTTCTATCTACATTATACTCGGCCCCCCCAAAGGCCAATAACGCTGACCTTGAGGGATTCTTCGAGCGCGTTGAGCTACCGCCTGTGACCCAAGACCATATTGCCTTGATGGATTCCCCAGTCACACCTCAGGAGATAATAGCGGCCATTAAATCTACCAAAGCCTCTAAGACCCCGGGACCTGATGGCTTCAGTAACCTTTATTATAAAAAGTTTGCCCCCCTCCTGGCACCCCACCTGGCCAATCTCTTCAATGCCCTGTGTGCGGATGCTGCCTTGGGCCCGTGCTCCCTGTTGGCAGACATCTGCATGATACCGAAGCCTGACAAGGATAGCCTGCAAATACCTAACTACAGACCCATATCTTTAATCAATGCGGATGTGAAGTTGCTGGCCAAAGTACTGGCAGCCAGATTGAATACGTTTCTGGAAGAGCTTGTTCACAGAGATCAGGTGGGTTTTGTACCTTCCCGCCAGGCAGGGGACAATGTCAGGAGGGTTGCTCACTTAGTCCACCACACCCGGGCAAGAAACATCCCAGCTTTTTTTGTTGTCTCTCGATATACAAAAGGCTTTTGACACCATTTCCTGGGACTACCTGTTCTGGGTGCTGAAGAAATGGGGTTTTGGGCAAAGATTTATTGACTGGATCAAGGCCCTCTATAACAATCCAACAGCACGGGTACGGTACTCGGGTTTCACCTCCGAGACCTTTCGGATTTCTAGGGGCACGAGACAGGGATGCCCCCTCTCCCCGATCCTTTTTATCTTGGCTCTGGAGCCTCTGGGTACAGCAATAAGGCAAAATCCAAACATTAGGGGACTGGAAGTGGCGGGGGTCCATCATAAGGCTCTCTTTTTTGCGGACGACGTTGTGGTGGCGGTCTCGCAACCGCTTATTTCTCTCCCAAACCTGTACGCCACCCTGGATCAATTCGCCCGCATTTCCGGTCTGACTATAAATAGCGACAAATCCCAAGCCCTCAATATATCTTTGACCCCGGAGACGGTGATGCAAATTAAGAATAACTTTTCCTTCAAGTGGACGACAGAGCCACTTCAATACTTGGGGGTACACATTACGGCGACTTATGAAGACCTTTACGGGGCTAACTATCCACCCTTGTTCAAATCTTTAACACAGCTACTCGATACTTGGAGGTCGCACTCGCTCTCCTGGCTGGGACGAATAAACGCGGTTAAAATGTCCATCCTCCCTAAACTCCTATACCTTTTTAGAACACTGCCAGTACCAATCCCAATGTACAGACTGCACGCGATGCGAGGAGAATATTGATTTTTGTCTGGTCCGGCGCTCGTCCGCGAGTACCCAAGCGCACCATGTTTTGCCATAAATCGCTGGGTGGGCTTGGTGTCCCCAACATTAGTTTGTATTATAAGGCCGCCCAGATAGCCCAGCTGGCCCCCATGCATTCCCTCTTGAAGCCTCCCCTCTGGACGTTTCTGGAACTCCCAGACTGCTCGCCAACCCCGATAGATGGCCTACTATGGATGGACCCGGCGTCCAGACCCGAGACACTTAGCCCCCTAATGAAGCATTCACTTTCAATATGGGATTCAGTGAAGTACTCTGCCTCCCTGATGTCCCCCCATACCCCTCTAGCTCACCTCTGGGGTAACCCGTCCTTTCCCCCAGGAATGGATAATAGCTCAACTTATAAATGGTGGAGGGAACATGGGATGACTAAGATAATTCATCTTTTGTCAGAGGAGGGGTTCTTATCTTATGGCTCCTTGAGAGAAAAATTTGACGTTCCCCAAAGGGCCTTTTTCCAATATCTACAGTTGAGGCATTGGTTAACACCTCTAACTAGATTAGGGCAACCCTTTCGAAGGTGTACCCCCTTTGAGGAGATCTGTAGCGAAGACCCGTTCTGTAGGGGATTGATATCCATGTTGTACTCCAAGTTGAACAGCATGGGGGCGGGAGCTCATACCTATGTAGAGAAATGGGAGAGCGACCTGGGTCCATGTAAATCAGACAAGGGGTGGGAGGAAATCTGGAGGGCGACCTCCTCATGCTCCATGAACATTCTGACAACCGAGACGGCTTATAAAGTCCTGTTTCGTTGGTACTTGGTGCCTAGTCGCCTCGGTAAGATGTTCCCCGGGCAGGCCAATACGTGCTTCAGAGGTTGTGATGCCGAAGGTACCTTTATGCATATTTGGTGGACCTGCCCCATGCTAACCCGGTTCTGGTCCCATATACACAAGATAGCCAGCAGAATGTTTCAAAAGAACGTCAAAAAGGATCCCTGGGTGGCCCTCCTTCATTGTAGACCTCCAGAGCTTACTAAGAAACAGTGCAAGCTGTTCATTTACTTGCTTCTGGCGGCGAAGCAGACCATCGCCAGAGCCTGGAAAAAACAGATTGTTCCGGTGTCGGAGGTGTCATCCAGAATGAATGGATTCCTGATTAACGAGAGGCTTTCGAGCATTCTGGCCGACACCCAGGATAAGTTTCTCTCCATCTGGGAACCATGGATACAGTATACCTGGCCCAGTGCTCCATTAGGCGATCGGTGCAGACCGGGCCGCGGGGATTCCCCCCCCTCTCCCTACCCTACCCCCTCCTTGTCCCTTACCCCCTTCTCTCACTCTGTTCAACCTCCATTTCCCCCCCCCCCTTCCCCTCTTTATTCCTTTATTTTCTTATGTTTTTTCTGCCTCTTGTCGTGTGGCTGGCCCCCTGTCGGTCTCCTCGGCCAGGGCCGGGACGGGGCGGCGGGGGGGTGGGCCGCGATGAGATGCCACTATGGTTTGTACAGGACGGTAAATAACCGGCGCAAGAGACAGCGCGACTGTGAACTGATAAAAAATTGACAAACCTCGATGTACTTATTGCTTATTCCAGCTTTTATTATACTGTAACCATGTTACCAATCGTTTTATTGTTAAACTGAAAGGTTGCACATCGATACTGGCTTAGATCACGAAAACTTGCTGTACTCTCTGCGTTGTTCGCCTCCCCTGCGTGGGAAGGATTTCTGTGTTGGCTGACTATACATTTCCTTTGTATTGCCTTTTTGAATCGAATAAAATAAAAATATTGAAAGATAGAAAAGGGATACAGCCTTTCCAGGCCTTTAGGCACCGACAGTAACTTGTTAGGCCTCTCCCATTCCTTGAAAATCATGTTAGAAAAATGGGCCTGCTCCGGAAAGACCTTTGTCTTTCGGGCCTAAACAACTCACCCTGTTTCCTATTAGCCGCTCTAGGAGGAACAACGTGTAATGTCTCAAACACTGAGGTAAGCAATTTCTTCGTATCATCCGTGAGCCACGCATCCTCGTCCGAGGAAGAACCAGACATACTGTAATTGCCAGCAGAAAAATCCACCGTGGAGTGTGAATCATCAGGCAACTCACCTTCCTCCACAGAACCCAGATCCTCAAAAAGATCGTCATTATCTGAGTAAACAGGGTTGAGGTGCCGTTTCTTACTCGTGGCCTTCTTAGGAGCCATCCGCGAGATCAGTCTCTCAAGATTGGCCAGCCTATGCGCCAAGTCCGCATTCCTACTGCACAAGGGGCAGAGCTTTTCCTGCCCAAATGGGGCCCCCAGCTCACTATCCCCTGATGCCTCCATTATGGTGATTAAAAATGGCCAGTAAATAAGGTTACAAGGCACAAATGGCCCAAACCTATAATGATCCCTCTTAATAAAAAAAAGGGGGGACCAGGAGGGACCACAACCCTCAAGCACAAGCCCAAGACCTATACAACAGAGGGGGCGAGAGGCCCATCAGAATAAGCAAAAACAATTTGGTATAATAAAAGTCAGGCAAAAAGAGGGACTGACGACACCGACAGAGGGACAGCGCAGCCTCCGATGACGGAAGGATCCCCCAGCAGCAGAAGGGACGCCTAGGCAGCCAACGACAGCAGGCCCCACCGCAGCAGCAGCGACCGAGCCAGCAGAATACACAAAGGCCAGAGCCGTCTAGAAGCGCCCCTCGAGGGGCGGGCGGCGCCGCGATGACGCGCAATGCTTCAGCGCCGGCTCCACCCCCTCCGGCAGCGCGTGAAGACACGCCCACTCACCGTCCAGCCTCATGCTGCATGGCCTACACGGCCATTAGAAAATGGCCACCAGAAGATGGCTGCGGGGAATCGCGTCGAAGCGCTCTCACAGCGCTGCAACAGATGCGTCTCCACCCCGCCGGTCACGGACAACGCCGGCGAGGCAACCCCTCAGGCAGGTAGCGACGAGGGAGCAAGGGAGTTGAGTATGCTCATGCTCCAAAGGCCCAGCTGAGCCAGTGAGGAGCCAACAGTGAAAAACTCCACAGTAAAATACAACACAAGTGTGACACCAATAAAGCTTGTGGGCAGGGAGGGTAAATTACAAGACAGACTAGTGGTTCTTCCCCAGGCTCACCATAAGCCTGTGGCGGGCTACCCTTTAGTACAGGGTCTGCGGCCCAGAGCCAAGCTCTGCAGAATGCCAATTGACCCCGGCGTTCACCCTACCGTCACGATCCCGTAGCAGCCAGGGGGTCAGAAGGGATCAGTGGAAATAGGGCCCGCATCGGCCGACAGGCTAGGGGGCCCCGCTCTGCTGCCATCAACTGAGAGAGTATCCAAACGATCTTCTGCAGCAAATACCCACATGTCATCACTGGGATGACCTGGACTGGATATAGGGAAAAAATAAGTGATGCGTTCCCGGCGCTCAGCATGCCCACGCAAGTTATTAAAGAGGAAGTTCAGTTAGCAGTTAGGTTTGATTAGGGTAACATTTCACTACCGCCAATAGGTGACAAGACAGAAGTGTATTTCTGGAGACAGAGCTAAGATGACAGAGGAACACCAATATGTCAGGTGCCAGGGCTGGGTCAGGTCTCTAAAGGGTAAAGAGATGGGGGCTTTTTTTTTCTCTAAAGCAAAACAAAACACTGGATGGGCGGGCCTCTGGCCTTAATTTAAGGCATTCCAAATCAGGATGCCCCTGCTGCTCTGGGCTGAGCATGCTCCCTCGTCCAGTCATTCAGATAGGGGAAGGAGCTCTTCCCCATCTAAAGGAAAATTCGGGAAGTGCCCCTGGCCTATTGCTGTGATGTCTAAACAGAGCTGTATGCTGGGCATTAAAGTGGACTGAAACAAAGGATTTTCAATATCCCAGGTTTTGGTCCTTCCCTCTGGGGCACCCCCCCCCCAGCCTAGGATAACCCGCTGTGTGAGCCCCCGCCCCAGAATGCTGCACTCACTCACCTCGGGCCCAAGCTACAGGTGCAGATGTTCATCCAATTAGCTTCTCCCGCCACATAAATTATTGCGTGGCAAGGGAAAATGAATGGAATACTAGCCGCAATCACAAGCGGCATGCAGCATCACTCGGACGGAGCCGCGCACAGCCCGAGAAGGGAGATGAGTGTTGCCGGTGCCAGCCAAGCATGTACCATGGGCTCGGAGGAAAGGTCCTGGAGGGCTTCATACAGTGGGGCATCCTAGTTCGGGATGCCCCGGAGGGAGGGAGTGAGCCTGCCCTGGAGTCTCAGACTCCAGTGTGGGTTTGGGCCATTTTAATATGCCTGGCTGAATGGACGGGAGCCTTGGCAAAGGTACGTTTTTATGGCCGATTAGGTGGGTTTCTCATTGCGGGGTATCCCAAATCAAGATGCCCCCAGGGCAAGGATCAAAAGCTGAGATAGTGAAAATCACTGGGTTTGTTCCTCTTTAAACCTACAGAGTACCTCCATAATGTTGACTTGTAGTACATATACTCTTTCCCAGACATCTGAAATTAGTCAAACTAGATTTCTTTTAACACTTTTGCATAACACCAACACAACTATAAAGAGCATATGGAGTCCAATAAAATGGTTGACTATGGAAACCCTTTAGAAGGTCATCTGAATGCACACTTACCTTTAACGTCTGCTGGGCACCAGCGCTACTATCCTGACAGCATAGAACAAGCAGAGATTCCAGACCATACATGGCATCCTTTTCCAAAGTCAGCTGATCTGTTAGCATGAGAAATAAAACAAATATAATGTATTTCTGACGGCACAATGCACAACTAAACTTCAGATGGATAAAGCCAATAAAATAAAAGCCCAACACCTCTCCAGTTACCATCATGGAATCAATACCATGCCAGGGGAAGCGCAGCACCTGGTAACAGTGCGACAGAAAAACTTTATCTGCATAAAGGTTTTGCTTGAATATAAAAGGAAAACATCACAGCCTGAAAATGTCATCATTTGCTACTTTTGCAGTGGGAGTGGATGTCTTGGAATGCAAAAGTTGAGATTAATATTTTTAAATAGTCTTTAAAGAATTGTGTGTTGAATTTATTTTCCCTGGTGTGCTTTAAAACAGACCAAACCTATAAATAATTTATTTTCCCAAGCAGCTAATCCAAGTTTCAACTGGTGGACCTTTCCTTACTTTGACCCCACTAGACCCCAAAAGTGGACCAACATTTTTATTTTAAAGTGCACCAAAACGATCGGCCCGGGAATCTTCACCCCCCCCCGGGGCATCCAAAATCGGGATGCGCCGCTGTGTGAAACCCCCCGGGTCGCCCCATTAACTTCGTTTCCTGGTCCCATGCTGGCGCAGCCATAATCCCTGTTAGAGGGAAGCGGAGGATGCGGCCGTCAGAGCCGCTGCTCTTAGACACGCCGTGGGACTGGGAAAAATTCTGTGAGTACTCACCTGAAGAATTGCTTTTGCCATGCATGGCACGGCCTGCTTCACAAAGTCATTACATCTGGCGTATTCCGCCACAAGGAGGTTTGATGGAAAGCGCCGCCAGCTCAGAAACTCGCCTGACAGAAGAAATGGCCACCAAACAGGCCACCTTAAGAGTCAGAATGGGCAAAGCAGCCCCACGGATAGGCTCAAAGGGAGGACCCTGCAGAGTAGACAACACCAGATTCAGGTCCCAAACTGGTAGCATAGGCTTACGTGGCGGACGCACATGAATAACTCCCTGGAAAAAAAGTCTTAACCAACCAGTGGTTGGCAAAGGATCTTTGGAAAAAAATTGCCAGAGCCGACACCTGTCCCTTGAGGGTACTAAGTTGAAGGCCCGAATCCAAACCATGTTGCAAAAATTCCAGAATCCTGGGGATAGAAAACACCCGACAAGGAAGAGACTTGGACTCACACCAGGCAATGTAAGCATGCCAGACCCTGTAATAAATAAAGGACGAGGACTTCTTCCTAGCCCTAATCATGGTATCAACAACAGAAGCCGGCAAACCCTTAGCCATCAAGATGGAGGTTTCAGCGACCAAGCCGTTAAAGCCAGCGTTTGTAAATTGGGATGGCACAGTTGTCCATGAGTGAGCAGATCTGGATCCTTGGGCAGGGCATACTGATCTACTGCCAACTGCACGACGTCTGCGAACCACACCCTCCTTGGCCAACAGGGGGTCACCAGAATGGCTGGTACCCCTTCCTGGGCTATCTTGCGCAGCACCCTGCCCAGCAGAGGGAACGGAGGGAACATAGAGGAACCGAAACTCTGTCCAAGGCATTTCTAGCGCATCTGTGGCGAAGGACAGAGGGTCCTGTGACAGGTAGACAAACCTGGGAAGCTTGTGATTGTGGCGGGACGCAAACAGGTCCACATCCGGCTGACCCCAGCGGTGGCCCAGGGAGCGAAATACCCTGTTGTTGAGGGACCATTCCCCCAGTCGAGACGTCCCCCTGCTCAGGGAGTCTGCCTCCAGGTTCTCCACCCCCGAAATGTAAACCGGCGAGATGCAGGGGACATTCTCTTCTGCCCAAGACAGTATCAGGGACACTTCCTTGAGGCCTCACTTGCTCCGAGTCCCTCCCTGATTATTGATGTAGGCAACCTCATCTGGAAGCACGAAAAGAGGGGAGGGAAGATGAGGGCCCCCGAAAGGGCCGAGGCTGCCTCCTACGTTGAGGCAGCCTACCATCCTTGGCTAAAGCATCCAGACGCTCACCAAAGAGCCGCAGCCCCGTAAAGGGGAGCCCAGTGAGAGCCTTCTTAGCGGCAGCATCAGCCGCCCACTGACGCAGCCAAACAGAGCGGCGCATAGCCACCAAAAGGGCAGCGGTCCTACTACATATCTGTACCACATCATCCATGGCAGTAAGGACAAAGGCAACAAAATCAGAGCAAAGCAAAAGGGACCTATAATCCTACCCCCCTGTTACCAGCCGTAGCTCCCTCCAGAAGACACTTGAGCTGTCTCTTAAGGGCAATAGCTGTAATGGCAGAAGCGCAGACCGGGCACAACCCAGCCCCCACACACGCAAAAGCATGGCAGGCCAGCTGATCCATGCACCGGTCCTCGCTGGCCCGCAGTGTAGTAGTGTCAGTTGAAGGTATGACCGAGGCGTTGGACAGCCCGAGCACAGGAGCGTCCACCTCAGGGGGACACGACCATCGCTTGACCAGGTCGGCAGGAAAGGGATATCTCCTATACCACCCTTTGGGCACTGCAGGCAATCTACTAGGACGTTCCCACTCCTTGAGCACCATATTAGCGAAATGGCTCTGCTCAGGGAACTCCAGGCGCTGTTTGTCAGGACGAAAGAGCTCACCCTGCTTTCTCTTAGCCACCTCAGGGGGGACAATGTGCAAGATTTCAAAAATGTGAGCTAACAGGCTATCAGTGTCCTCAGGGAACCATGAGTCTTCCCCAGACGCAGACCCAGGGTCACTGCCATAACCCTCCTGAAAGAGTTCCCCCTCTTCTAAGGGGTAAAGGCCAACAAAAGTATCAGGTCCCTCATCCTCCTCAGGAAAGAGGGATGTCACGGGAGCTAGGTGCTGCTTCTTGCCTAAGGACTTACGTGGAACAGGCCTGGCAAGCTGCCTTTTAATACTGGCCACACGCAGTGCCAAATCAAACTGTGACCCGCTAGTATCCCCCTCACTGGGGGCTAAATGCAGGCGCGGGGGGTAGGCGACGCCGAAGGGGGTGCGGAGCTGGGAAGCGAAGCGGGCAACCCAGCCTGGAGCGCAGGGACACCTTGGGCACACGGCACACACACCGTGACACTGTTACTCACAGGGGATACCCCACACATGGAACACAGCCGGGATTGCTCCGAAGGACCCCCAAGCACGCTATCCCCAGAAGACTCCATATGGTGATTAACACAGGCGCAATAGGCCAGCACAGGTAACGGCTAGCAAGAGCCACCTGGGATGCCCCCCCAAGGGATGCCCCCAGAAGCCAGTAAGGGATGATAAGGGATAGGACCGGGAGAAATCACAACCCACAGCTGTCCCGCCTGAAAGACATAAATAAAGACACATAAGTATCCCGCAGCACATGCCCAAAAGAGACCACGGACCAAGTAGGGCAAGGGCACCAACCGCCAGACCACAGGAGGAAGCGTAAAGCAGACGAGGATCACCGCCGCAGCTCCGGGATGAGAAGGGCCCCAAACGCGCAGCAGAAGCAAAATGGCGCCGGCAGAGGAACCTTGAGGGGTGGGTCGCGGGAGGACGACGCGATACGTGTCATCTACCGTCCCCGCCCCCCGAAGAGCGAGAAAACGGCACTCACGTGACCTCGTCGGCGTCATCACAGTAGAGAAAAAAAGTCTCACAAATATAGCGTCGTCCGCAGCGGAGCGTAGTACAAAGTGGCGAGGCGGCGAAAAACAGTTAAAACAGCTAAAACACAGTAAAAAACAGATTAAAGACACAGCAAAAACACCCTCGGTGCTACCACCCGCACCCCCCCTCCCCTGAGCACATGACGGGCAGGGAGCGAGGAAAGCAAGCGAGCAGCGGCAAGAGCCAAGGCCAGGGACGAGGGGGACCCCCAAAATGCCAGAACGAGTAAACAACCTCTCAGACGCAAGGACAGGAACTCCACATCCCTAGCAGGCTCACCATAAAGCAGATGGTTGGCTACCCTTTGTAGTACAGGGTCTGCGGCTTGGAGCAGTGGTCCCCGAGCACTTGACCCTAGAGCTCCTCTACCTTCACCCGATCTGTCAGCCGAGGCTGGGAGGCACAGAGGGTCTGGAAACGGGTGGAAATAGCCATGCAGGGCCGCAGGCTAGGTTGCCCCGCTCACCTGCGCAATATAGAGAGCCATCTTCTATCTTCGCAGAATCACTGCAGAGAAAAACTGGCTAAGTCTATGGTGATTCCGTTTTTATATGGTACCGGGAGGAGCCACAACTCTGCTGCAGTGCACTGCGCCACCTTGTGGCGGAATACCTAGATGTAATGACTTCGTGAAGCAGGCCGTGCCATGCAATGGGAAAAGGTGAGCTGGTCTCGACGCCCTGGGGGGTTTCACACAGCGGGGTGCCCCCGGGGAAAGGACCAAAACCCAGGATAGTCAAAATCCTAGGTTTTGGTCCACTTTAAATCCTTTTCCTTAGGTATTCCGATTTAGGATGCCTCCCTTTGGGAAACAACCACAACTCACCTTTCCGCCAGCCCCATGGCGCATACGAGGGCTCTCGTTCAATCAGCACCCTGTGCTGTGCATATTAAGGCACAGCATACAGCACAGTTCGGAACAGCATAGCAAAAGAGGAGGGCCGAATTCCCAGTCTCCAGCACGCTCCCGTCCCCGGTGTCGGGGAGAACCTCTTCCGCCAGATACCAGGAGGCTGCCTTAAAAGCGAGTTCCTGCGGGTGATTTAGGGGGTAGGGAAGTGGCTGAAGAGGATGACTGGGTTGGGAGGGAAGGGTTGCAAACCTAATCCGATTCTTCTATTTGTGTATGATCTCTGCCACACGGGTTTGTGCAGCAAAGCTTTAAAATGGACCAAAACACTGACTGACACCCATGCAAAGTACCTCATGCTCAGCAGTGGCAAAAGTTTAGAAAAACAAACATAAAAAAGGGGGGGTTCCACCACAGTGACCATGCCCACCCGGCAAGTTTGAGACTCCAGATTGGCAGATGATTTGACCTGCTTTTTACCCCCGGCTTGCCTCTAGGCTGAGCAGCGCTCCCAACCCCAGCCTATATGAATAGCTGGGTTAAAGAAGACGCGTCAGCAAAAAAGGAAGCTGGGAATGTAGGCGCTGGCAGCCAGAGCAGTGTGGGAACCCCACTAAAGGTCACTTTTGCCTTTGATTTTGAGAGGTTCACACAGTTGGGCGTCCAGATGTGGGAGGGGAGACTCTAGGCCGTGCAACTATGGTTTGATCCACTTTATAAAGTGGATCAAAACGTTACCCTGATGATTAAACATCCAGCACACGCTCTTTCAAAAACAGTATATCAAACTTACAGACGGGGCTCTTGTCATGCGCTTTTCATTATTTCAGACGCCTTTTTATCGGCAGAACCGTATTGGAACCGGCTGGAAGGCCTCACAGCTCACATTGTAATCCTATGCATGCGCAGTGGTAGGGGAACTGCCTTTCCTGCACCCATTGATAAATAGAATATCATGCCTCTGATGTAAACGCACCAAAGCCAGGAGTGCCAAATACTCAAGACGTTAAAAGCAGAAGGGGCGGGCCTCTGGCTTAGTTTAGCCAATAATTAGAGCGATGTGTGGGGACATGACGTGCCAGAAGGTACTAAAAATAGGATGTTTTGGTGGGTTTTGGTCCACTTTATGTAAAAAACAAAAACATAAAAAACATCCAACAGTGCACAAACCTCTACTCTGGCTCATTTCTAAATAAAAGAAATGGTTTAGCATGCACTGCCTCCCAAGAATCCACGCCGTACTATATGTGCAAAAAAACTGAAACGTTTTAAACCTACCTATATCTTGACAAGAGGACACAATATTAGTAAGAATGGTCACACCGTGAGCAGCAATGGCTCGGTTACTGTGGTAACTGCACTCCTGAGCCAGTTTTATCAGATCGCTATATCTGGCTGTACCAGGTGTAGACCCTAGAACAGGATAAAACAAATACGATACATCCGATAAGTTACAATGTACATTTATACAGTTACAGGTCATGTCTCTGTGTCATTGTATTACATAAACAGATCGAGCAGCAATTAAATAAGGTGTAGCGACAAATTGTGTAATATTAAAAATCCATATAAACACGTTGGCTAATGAGAGGAGGGGGTCACATACACCCGAACTGAATAAAACTCCCACCAAGCTTGTGGTTTTCTTCTCCCGGTCGGTCAGAACACCCCGATTTCCTCTTCTTCCCATTAGAAGAAACAAATAAGCATGGATATTTCTTGATGTATATATGACCCCCTCCTCCCACCATCCAGCATGTTTCTCTGGGATTTTGTTATTGGGCCATGTTTTCGCAATAGTGCTCCTTTAAAGCGGACCTTCACTCTGAATAAGAGTCTATCTTATATGTTTCCCACACCCTGTACATACAGATTGCTCACATTAAAAATCATCCAACCTACATCTACTGCATGTTATGAGCCTTTAAACATCTCAGGCAGCCTGCAAACAGGAAGTGTCTTCTGACTGTGCTGCTCTGCATTCTGGGATTGCTGACCTTTTCCTGATCCCAGCTCTGCTCTGTCTGAGCAAAGCACAGTTATAACCCGCTCCCCTGTACTTTATCCCACTCTCCTCTCCTAAGTATGATGCTTCTGAATCAAGATGGCGGCGCCCATATCCTAAAGTCCTTAACAGAGTTGCAGCCCAGTGGGGGAAAGAATAATTTAAGTAAGTGACTAAAAACTTAAAATATATTAATTTTAGATGCTGGGGAATAGTTTTTAAGGGTTTGGGCTTTTCAATAAATCATGGTGAAGGTCCGGTTTAAGGAACAACAAAAGAAATAAAAGAAAAAAAAAAAGAATTCATCCTAATTATCAATTATGTGATTTGTTCTTTATCCAATAAAACAGGGGAAACAATGCTGTGGTGCAGGGTGGAATGTAGTGCTGCCACTGCACCTTAGAGGAGCGGCAATGCTGTGGAAATGCACATTGTGAAACGGGCCTTAAAGCAGAACATCAGACCTTTTCTGACTGAGGTTCCTCTCTAAACATCCCTCCCCCCTCACTCACTGCCTTTTGGATGTCGGCGTTATCTAAAACGTAGACGTTCGGCAGCATTTCCTTTACATCCCTGTGCACCTATAGCCGTGCACGGACCTTTCTGATTGGAATCCAGCATGCCGATTGAGCGAGCCGCTCAGCCAATCAGCGTGCTCGGGTTTTGGCCAAGCCTGCGCAGTGAGAACGGCAGGAAGGTGAGTTAATCAGGTGACCTGTGGGGGATACACACAGCTGGTCATCCCAATTCCTGCGGTACTCCCATGGTTAGGAGTCGCTGCATCTTGGCTAATATCAGCTCCCCGGCAGTACCACAGGCAGATGCAGCAGCTCTTAATGTTGAATATAAAACAAAGAAATGTAGAACTTTTGCTGCATATTGCTTTAACAAACTGGTTTAGTTTGTCATACCTTGTGTTCCACTGAAGTACTGTTTAATAGAGAAGCTTCCAGATAGTGTAGCCAGAACAGACACCATGCCTAGTTTCAGGGTATCATATGGGGTTTGGAGAGCGCATTCACACAAAGCCTGAACAAGTAAATAAAAAAAATTATTAGAAAAATAATAATGCAAAGGCAAATGCTGTCAAAAGACAAGTATCATTTTAATGCCAAAAAATAATTCTCCAAAATCACATTAGCACCTCAGTGTAAATCTGGGATGATAAAAATACCATTTTGTGAATACTCACCTGTAAAATGGGTATTATAAGTATGTCACACACCCCGCTTCAAACATTCATTACATGTGGGTATACTGACCTGTAGATGGCGATCTTGCAGAGATGTCAATAAAAAAAGTAAGACCCTCCCGGTTCATAAATACCTGGGACCTCCCACTCATTCCCCAGTATAAAGAAAGCAGTAAGGTAAAGGGACCAGGAAAGCCAGTTAAAAACTAACAAAGGTTCACCATATAAAGGATCCAGAATACCAAAGGGCAGGGTGAAGCGGGGTGTGTGACATCGCACATCAACCTTGTAAAACTTGGAAAAAGTGTGAACCGAAGACCAAGTAGCAGCCTTACAAACCTGCTCAACAGAGGCCTGGTGCTGGAAAGCCCAGGACGCCCCAACAGCACGAGTAGAATGAGCAGTAACACGAAAAGGGGGAATCTTCCTCTTGGCAGAATAGGCCCCAACAATGGCCTGGCGAATCCATTTACTAATGGAAGACTTGGCGGGAGCCAACCCTTTCCTAGGCCCAGAGGGCACCACAAAAAGGGCGTCAGTCCTACGAAAAGAGGAAGTAGCCACCAAATAGTACTTCACACAGCGAACCACATCCCAAGAATGCAAAACCCTCTCCTTGTCATTGCTAGGCTTAGGACACAAGGAGGGTAGAACAATGTCCTGATTAAGATGAAAAGCAGAGACCACCTTAGGAAGAAAATCTGGCTTGAAGCGGAAAACAACCTTGTCCTGATGCCTCTCAAAGTAAGGGGCCTTAACGGACAAAGCTGCCAGCTCCGATACACGCCGAACGGAAGTGATGGCAACCAGAAAAACAACCTGAGTAAGCGTAGAAAGTGCAATATCCTGCAAAGGTTCAAAAGGAGGACCCTGCAAAGCAGAACGAACCAAATTCAAATCCCAAACTGGGAGCAAAGGCTTCATAGGAGGCCGCACATGCGTAATCCCCTGGAAAAAGGTCTTAACCAGAGGATGAAGAGCAGAAGACTTTTGAAAGAAAACCGCCAGGGCAGAAACCTGCCCTTTCAACGTACTAAGCTGCAAACCTAGGTCCAGACCATGTTGCAGAAATTCCAAAACCCTAGGGATAGAAAACGCCCTGCAAGGCAAGGCCCTGACCTCACACCAATCAATATAAGACCTCCAAATGCTATAGTAGATGGCAGAGGAAGACTGCTTTCTAGCCCTAACCAGAGTCTGAATGACAGTATCAGAAAGACCTTCCTCCTTCAAAATGGGAGGTTTCAGCAGCCACGCCGTCAAAGCCAGCGTTGGTAAATTGGGGTAGAGCAGTGGACCCTGAGTGAGCAGATCCGGCAGAAGGGGCAGAACTAACTGATCCTCTGCGAACCAAACCTGTCTTGGCCACCTTGGAGCCACCAGGATCGCTGACACGCCCTCTAGGGCCAGCTTGCGCACCACTTTGCCCACCATGGGAAACGGAGGGAACAGGTATAGAAACCCCAGATCCCTCCAGTTCAGAGACATGGCATCCGCTGCAGCGGATCCCGCGAGAGAGACACAAATGCCGGAAGCTTGTGATTGTGATGAGAGGCAAAGAGGTCCACCTCCGGAGTCCCCCCCACCGGTGGCAAAGCGACCGAAACACCTTGGGGCTGAGCAGCCATTCCCCTCGGCGAGATGACCCCCTGCTCAGGGAGTCCGCCTCCGTGTTCTCCACTCCCGGAATGTACACTGCCGAGATGCATGGGACATTGCCCTCAGCCCAATCCAGGATCAAAGACACTTCCCTGAGGGCACGCCTGCTGCGAGTCCCTCCCTGGTGATTGATGTAGGCGACCGCCGTCCGATTGTCCGACCGAACTTGAACCGGTAGTCCCTGCAACTGATGAGTCAAGTGAGCAAGAAACAACCTGATGGCTCTCAGCTCCAGAACATTGATGGGATCGTGAGCCTCCAGAAACCCCCACAGTCCCTAAAACTGAAGATCCTTCCAAAATCCCCCCCAACCTGACAGAATGGCATCCGTGGTGACCGTCTCCCAACGAGGGGTCAGAAAAGACCCGCCCCTCGTCAGATTGCTTGGTTTCAACCACCACCGAAGGGAATGCCGCACCCAGGGGGGTCCGTCCCAGGCGCCAAGAGATGGAGCTGGAGCGTCCTTGTGTGAAACTGGGCAAAGGGAACCGCCTCGAACGATGCCACCATCAATCCCACCAGTCGCTTGTCCACGACAAACCTGAGGAATCTCTGGTGTGCCGGAAATATTGGAATATGCAGGTAAGCATCCTTGATGTCTATGGACGTCATAAAGTCCCCCTGACGAAGTGAGTGGATGGCTGAGCGCAGAGTTTCCATACGGAACTTCCGGGGGCGGACGAACCTGTTGAGCAACTTCAGATCCAGAATGGGACATACGGATCCGTCCTTCTTGGGCACTGTGAACAAATTGGAATAGAAGCCAAGGCCCCGGTCCGAGGGGGGCACAGGGCAGATGACAGCCATGTCCAAGAGACTTGCTACTGCCGCCCGAAGCCCCTGAGCGGCCAGAGGATCTGATGGCACCAGAGACCTGAAGAATCTGAGAGGGGGGCCGGAACTCGAACTCCAGCTTGTAACCGGAAGACACCACTTCCTGAATCCACCTGTCCGAGACCTCTTGGACCCAGACCCGGGAGAAGAGTTGCAGCCGTCCCCCCACCCGCAAGGGTGAGGGCGCCCCCTCATTGCTGAGCCGGCTTGGCAGCGGCTTTAGGCTTAGAGCCCCAACTGTGTCCTGGACGGGCCCGACCCCTGCCCCTGGACCAGGAATCTCCTCTGGATGAGGGGAAAGCCAAACTGCCCAACTCTCGCCCCACGAAAGGACTGAGTGAAGGAAGCCGCCCCCCGAAAGGGGCGACGCTGCTTCTTACGCTGAGGTAACTTACCTTCCTTGGCGACTGAATCCAATTTCTCTCCAAAGAGCCGCAACCCCACAAAAGGGAAGGGCCGTAAGTGACTTTTTGGACACAAAATCAGCCGCCCATTGGCGTAACCAAACCGACCGCCGGATAGCCACAAGCAAGGACGAAGTTCTGCTACACATCACCAATGTGTCATCCAAGGCGGTCAGCACAAATGGCAAAAACAACTCACATCGCCTAAGGGCGGTAAACTCCTCGCTGGCCGGGTCAAGCCCGTAAGAGGTCAACAATCCTCTAACAACCGACCTGGCAGCTACCAATACAAGCGCAGAAGCACAAACCGGCCGCAAGGCCGACCCAACACTGGCAAAACCATGACAAGCCATCTGGTCAATGCATTTATCCTCACCATCCTTGAGAGTAGTGCATTCCGGAGAATGCAGGATTGAGGTGCTGGACAACCCCAAAACAGGAGCACCCACCTCGGGGGACGACGACCAGTGCTTCACTGCGTCCACCGGAAAGGGATATTTTTTGTCCCAACCCGGAGGGACACCTGGAACCCGAGTCGGCCTCTCCCATTCCTTGAGAATGATACCATCAAAATGCTTTTGATAAGGAAATTCCAAGCGCGGCTTGGTCACCTTAAAGAACTCCCCCCTTCAGCGGAGGAGCCGCCTCAGGGGGAGAAATAGCCAGGACCTCAAACATATGAGCCAGGACCTTAGAGGTATCCAAGGAATCACCCTGGCCCTGCTCGGTATCAGCACCCACAAACTGCTGGTCACCGGAGCCCTCAGACTCCTCAAACAGCTCCCCTTCCTCAAGCGGGGAACAATCAGACCAATCCAGGGAGTCAAACTCCTCCATATCAAAAGCCTGCGTGGCTGTATACAAATGTTTTCGCTTTGCCGTGGCCTTTTTGGCAACAGCACTGGAAAACAATTTTTCAAGATTGGCCAATCTGGCGCACACCTCAGATTGCGACTCCCCACCCATGACCCCATCACATGGGGTACGGATCAAGCGAGGGGAGACGGAGAAGAGACTGGCGGAGCAGAACCAGACGCCTGAGATCCGGACTGCCGCGTAATACACCGCTGCGCACAGGGTACACAAAGAAATACATCATCCCCCAAAAGGGATACCCCACACCCCAAACACAGCCTGGATTGCCACGAGGGGGGCACCAGCTCAGTATCCGGGGAAGCCTCCATATGGTGATTTTTTATATTTAGGCACAATGCCCAGAGGGAATTACGCAATAATGCAACCCGGGATGCCCCTTTAAGTCCCGCGTGGGAGGAATTTACAGACCCCTAAATTTAACCAGGGACCCTAGGACCGGGAGAGCCCCCCTTTAATAGGACAATGGTCCACCTGAAACACACAAAAAGACACAGCAATCAGACCTCAGTGACAATGTCCAAAGGGGTTAATACACAAGCGTTGCCAGCAGCCCCAATGAGGAGCAAGAAGTATATGCAGACATATCTGAGAACTGATGGGGCCACAGGCCACTCACCTGACCAAGGCCACACACACACACACCGGAGGGGAGGAAGGCGCGTAAGCAGAGGAAGAAGGAGGGCGGGGCGCGGGTCGCGCCCGGCCCGCCCCTCCCCCGTCTCTCCCGGCCAGAAGCCAGGACCTGAATAGCAGTGCCAGCAGCACGGGGGGAGAAGAAGCACCCCGCCGCCATGCAGACACAGAGGCCGGCGCCGGTTAAGTAAAAGCATGACATGAACACACTCACACACACACACACAATAAAGATCTCCACACATACAAACATTAAGGGACAGGGCCCCCCCCCCTCTCTAAGGGAACCACGCTAGAGTGGAAGGGCCGTGGCATCCCAAACCGGGATCACCAACCCGGTTAACCGCCTACCCCTTGTTATGGGGTCTCACGGAGGAGCGTAGCTCCTAAGCACCAAGGGTGCCATCTACTGTTGCCCGGACCAGCAGCCTAGGCTGGGAGGCAAGTACACTAAAGTAAGGGGATCCGAGCAGAAATAGATAGAGGGCCGGGAGTCACCCCGGCTACCTTGCAAGGAGGAGACATCCATCTTCTGACTTGCTTGCCGTCTGCAGAGATGAAAGACTGGGGAATGAGTGCGAGGTCCCAGGTCTTACTTTTTTATTGACATCTCTGCAAGATCGCCATCTACAGGTCAGTATACCAACATGTAATGAATGTCTTGAAGCGGGGTGTGTGACATACTTAGAATACATAACTAATTACTTATTTGTGACCCATCAGAGACTGGTGGTGGGGGTGGGCACTCTGCTTCATCCTGAGGCTGCAGAGTCTATTCAGGGGGGACGCCGGCTGAGAACCATTCATTCTAACGGCCAGGGATGCAAAGACACACCAACTGACGCGCAGCACCATATGCCCCGGAGCCCTGTCTGTTAGAATGAACTGTGTTCTGGCCGCCCCCCAAACTTGAAATGATTTCTTCTGCCTCAGAACGCCCCCCCCCCTCCAATCTGCAATGGGTAACATAGGTGATTAGTTATGTTCTATAACCATGGATATACACTGAGCCACCTATGTCTTTTGGGTGATCATAATAGGAGAATGATTTTTTGGCCTTAAAGTAGACCAAAACCCAGCACTATCTCGGGTGCCCCGCTGTGTGAAACCCCCCAGATCGCCCAATCGAACTCACCTCTCCCTGGTCCTATGGCACATGCGCGGCTGCTCGTCCAATCAGCGCAGTCAGAGCCGCTGACATCACACCATCTAAGACGGCGTCTAAGGCCTGCCCGCTGGTGGCCGCATCCCCTGCTTTCCTCTAACAGGGAGCGTGTCCACGCCGGCCATTCACAAATGGCTGGTGCAGGCACGCGCCCTGCTTGAGGGATAGCGGGATGTGGCCACGGCTTGCGCATGCGCCGTTGGGCCGGGAACGAAGGCAGGTCAACGGGGAAAACCTGGGGGGTTTCACACAGCAGGGCATCCTGGTTTTGAATGCCCCGGGAATCTATAACAGGATTCTTATAGATTCCTGAGCCATTCACGCCATTTCATACTCCCTTTATCCCCTCCTGGGACAAGATACACCAGTGTCTCACCACAAGGTTTCACTATGTCTGCTTTACTTGGGTTGCAGGTGGGCTCCCCATGGCATGTATCTGCTTCCAGTCCTGATGAAACAGCCAAAAAGAGGGGAGCGCCTTCGCCAAAAGGGAACTAGAAACCAAAACGGCCACAGCTGGTGCCCTCTGCTGGAGGAGGTGTGCTCTGCTGCACTGTGTGATGTGGCTTCCAGTGTCTTACTGTATGGAGATTTACATTTACTATTTAGCACTTGGCACTTTTGATGGAAGGTGCAATAGACATGTATTCATTTTATTTGAGAAAAGGCGATTAAGCACTAAGCACTTTATTTTCTATATATTTTTTGCACACATATATGTTTGAAGGCAGTTATTTAGTCATTTATATGTAGCACTTTTAGGTGGTTTTGATGTTGTTATTTCATGTAGGAGAATCAATCTGGGAATCATTCTTATTATCTACCAGCGGGGTGCAGGAGCATTCTCTAAACATTATTTTGTGATAGATATAGTTAGTCTGTTAGCAAACTATCTTTTTATATATATCAACTGAAATATATATATATTTTTTGAAATTGTGTTTTATGAATTGATACCACAATATTAATTGTTACTATCCAGGGGTGGTTTTGGTTTTAATCTTTGTTATGTGTGTGTACTATATGTTGTTTTTAATTGCGCCAATAATAAACTTTGTATAGAATTTTTGTCCTGGTGGAGTGCCCAATTTGTGGAATTCTATTTTTTGGTGTTTTCCCTGTTACTGCCTGGAAGTGCCATGCTCACAGCTGGGCAGGAGGAGGTGGTATAAGTGGCAAAACATTTGGACAGTAGCAGGAAAGGGGCAAATGCCAATTTGTCTATACACACCTGAACATTGTCTTTGTTCCAGGTATGGGGGGTTTTAGTTGCCAGGAATTTCATATCCTGAATAGAGAGTCTCTTCACAGCTTTCCTAGGATCATTTTTAAGGTACTGCAGCAAAAGCTGAATCTGTAAAATGAAAAACACAACTGGGTCAAATATATTTTAACAAATGTACGAACTACAGAGCCACCTTCTGCTAGAAATTCCCTACACAGCTTCCAAATCACAATGCATGACGTTTAAACGTCTCCTGTTTTGTGTGTGGCTAATAGAAGCTTGAAAAGATTGGCTCTAAGGTCAGTCAGACCAAAAGAGTCACAGATAGGAGCACTACCAATGTGAATCAATATATCATTTATTTACATTTGTACCAAACACAGACACATTAAAAACCAACAACACAACAATGAACAAATTAAAATAGCCTCTACCTACCCTGAGGGGGTATACAACCACCAGTCCTAGTAATACCCATGATTAGTGCCTAAACCAGGTCAAAAAAGGGGGGGATAGTCCCTAAAGCCTAATCCCTTGGGAGAGTAAATACCCTTTTTTTTTGGGAAATAATGCAGTAAATAATTTAAGTGTTTATGTGCAGGGATAGTAACCAAACCCTAATCATAAAGTGCCATGTGCATTGTGCAAAAAATATGTATCTTGGCTTCAAATGAAAGCCCAAAGAGTGAACATATATTACAAAATCACAAATAGAATGTCAAGAAACAAGAAATACATTGCATTGATACAATCAGTAACCAAGTGACAACACCAAAGTAAAACAAGTAACAATGATAAAAAAATGAAAAGGGATAATAGAAGCTTGATTGACCGCTCTCCCTCTTGAGAAAGGTGCAAACCGAAACGTCGATGCTCTCTTTTGGTCCACCAGGTGGCACTGCCTGTAAGCTTTTTTCCTTGTATATACTTTTTACTTACCTATTTTGTCATGTACTGCCTATCTCTAATTGTGTTTGGGTATTTTGGGGGATCAGCCAGACCCTGTATGTATAATATCCGCTCTACTATGTTATCTGCTGTTAAACCGGACCTTCAGCGTGATTTAATGAAAAGCCCAAACTCTTAAAAAACGGTTCCCCAGCATCTAAAATTAATATATTTTACGTTTTTAGTCACTAACTTATTATTCTTTCCCCCACTGGGCAGCAACTCTGTTCAGGAATTTAGGATACGGGCGCCGCCATCTTGACTCAGAAGCATCACACTTACTGAGGAGAGGAGAGCGGGATAAGGTACAGGGGGGGCGGGTTATAGCTGTGCTTTGCTCAGACAGAGCAGAGCTGGGGTCAGGGAAAGGTCAGCAGTCCCAGAATGCAGAGCAGCACAGTCAGGAGGCACTTCCTGTTTGCAGGCTGCCTGATAAGATGGCGGCTTCCATATGCCACCATCTTGGATGTTTAAAGGCTCATAACATGCAGCACATGCAGGTAGGATGATTTTTAATGTGGACAATCTGTATGTACAGGGTGTGGGAAACATATAAGATAGGCTCTTATTCAGAGTGAAGGTCCGGATTAATGTGAGCAATCTGTATGTACAGGGTGTGGGAAACATATAAGATAGACTCTTATTCAGAGTGAAGGTCCGCTTTAACCATTTACTTGCAATGACATTTCAATAGTGTCTGGTTTACATATGCGCCTATACACTGGTGGCTGGCATGGTATACGGCGCCATCTAGCGGTTACTTCTCTAATATCGCCTGTCAGCATTCTCTCATGGTATATCATGTTTTTTTTATTATTTTATTTATTATTTTATTATTTATTTTTTTTTACTATAATCTTGTCAGCACTTTTTTTGGTATGTACACCATCCCTTAAAGCGGACCTTCATCCTGAATAAGAGCCTATCTTATATGTTTCCCACACCCTGTACATACAGATTGACCACATTTAAAATCATCCTACCTGCATCTACTGCATGTTATAAGCCTTAAAATATCCAAGATGGCGGCTCGTGGAGCATCAGGCAGCCTGCAAACAGGAAGTGTCTTCTGAATGCGTCGCTCTGCATTCTGGGACTGCTGACCTTTCCCTGACCCCAGCTTTATCCCGCTCTCCTCTCCTCAGTATGTGATGCTTCTGATTCAAGATGGCGGCACGCGTATCCTAGAGTCTTGAAAAAAGTTGCAGCCCGGTGGGGGAAAGAATAAGTAGTAAGTGACTAAAAACTTTAAATCTATTAATTTTAGATGCTGGGGAATAGTTTTTAAGGGTTTGGGCTTTTTCAGCATTAAATCAAGCATTAAATCATTTTTTTCAGCATTAAATCAAGCATTAAATCATGCTGAAGGTCCAGTTTAATAAATTCCCTAAACTTTTTTTTTTTCATTTAACCTATAGTAGTTCGTCTCTTCCATTTAAACTGGACCGAAACCGGATCAAAGCCCAAACCCTTAAAAAACTATTCCCCAGCAACTAAAATTAATATATTTTACGTTTTTAGTCACTTGGATGAGAAGCCGCACATGTGACGTAGGACCAGGGAGAGGCGAGTTTGTTCCGGCCACCTGGGGGGGGGGACTTTCCCAATCGGTGAGCCCCGGGGCAAAGACCATAACTCAGGATAGCCAAATTCCTGGGTTTTGGTTCACTTTAAGCCACTAGTTTATTTTACTAATTTGAAATAAAAACACAGTCAATACAACGGCAGCCAACACATATCTATCATTACAAGTTCCGTTTTAAAAAGTGGACCAAAAACCACCCTGGAGTCTATGAGATTCCAGGGCACGAATACTCGCTCAGCTGCCCTGCTAGGTAAAGCCAAGGTCGCCTGGAAACTCACCTTCTTTCCTGGTCCAATGGTGCATGCGCGAACAGCGGCCGTGCCCCTGCTATCCCTTTAGCAAGGCGCGTACCTGCGCCAGGCATTTGTGAATGGCCGGCGTGGGCACGCTCCCTGTTAAAGGGATAGCGAAGATGCGCGCCTGGATCCGCTCGCCTTAGACGAGCTCTTAGATGAAGGGACGGGAGAAGATCAGAGCGCGCTGACTGGATGAGAAGAAGCACATGCGCCCTAAGACCGGGGAAGGTTGAGCGAGATCGGGCAATCTGGGGGGGGGGGGGGGGGGGGGGTCACACATTGGGGTGCCCTGGGGGCAAGGACCAAAACCCAGGATAGTCAAAATCCTGGGTTTTGGTCCACTTTAAGAGGACCATATCAATTATGTAGTCCTAGATAAAACCTTTCCTAAGGGGAGCATCTTGGTTTAGGATGGCCCACAGTTTAAGCCCCCTCCCCTGACACATTGTATACTATTCTTGATTTTGAGTTGCTCTTCGAGTTGCTCTGCAGCGTCATTCCTGTCCAGTGCGCCACCACCATGCAGACAGGCAATACCATGGCAATGCAGAGCCCTCGGCTATTTGCCACAGTGTACTGCTGTAGGATCCCAGGGCGAGGAGAGTATACATAGAGAGGCCAGAATATATATAGAGAGAGGCCAGAGGATATTATGCTGCAGGGTTTACCACTGGTATTGTTTCCCTCCCCCATCTTTCCTTAGCTTTCCCCCACCTCCTTCTACCCCCCCCCTCACTTCCTTTCTCTTTGCTTCTTTTTCCCCCTAGATTGGCCATTCTTCCTGAATGGCATTAAGTGTATTCATGCAGATTTACTTTGTGACTTATCTGTATGGGAACCTACAGGAGAGTAAAGGGGGTGGGAGTCGCTTCATCACTACTATTTATACAAAATTATTATTCGGGGCCTGCAACCAAATCTTTATGTCTTTCCACATAGCTAGACATGTTTGGTGCTTAAAGTGGACCAACACCCAGGGGGGGATCAGCTCGGGAATCTATAAGATTCCCGGGCGATCAGATCCCTCCCCGAAATCGGGATGCCCCGCTGTGTGAAACCCCACAGGACGCCCAGAAACCTTACCTTATCCCCGTTCCAACGGCGCATGCGCGAGCTGCGGCCGCATCTCACGCTTCTCTCTAGCAGGGCGGGCACCCGCGCCAGCCGCTTGTGAATGGCCGGCGCGGGCGCGCTCCCTGTTAGAGGGAAGCGCGAGATGCGGCCTCCAGCGTGCTCAGAGCCGCTGTGGTTGTCTGTCGCTTGTCCGTACATACCACATCGGCTCTGAGCGCTCGCGTAGGAGTGGGGTGAGGTGAGCTTTTTAGGGCGATCTGGGGGGTTTCACGCAGCGGGGGTACTCCCGATCAGGGTTCCCCGAGGAAGTGGACCAAAACCCAGGATAGTGAAAATCCTGGGTGTTGGTCCACTTTAATACTTAGATGAGATTGATGATGAGAGGGTTAAACTGTGCGGTAAATTGGTTCCCAGGCCCTGAATATTAATTTTGTATAAATAGCAGAGATGGAGAGACTCCCACCCCCTTTTCTCAACCTACAGGAGAGTTCATTAACGTTGCTCATGCCAAGGGCATCATAAACCTGTAGTCCCCCCCAAACACAAAAAAACAGGACCCTGGAACTCGCAAGACTTGACTTAGCAACTGGCTGCCACGATCATGTGGGTCTGAGACCAATCGCCAGTGGATCCAGTCCCAGAAGAGGTGATTTTTCAGTCATGGTTTTGGGTTTGCGATTGAGAGGGGCATCACAAATCAGGATGCCCACCCCAGGCATAAGCAGCAACCCCACACCACCCTAAAGGGTGTGGGACAGCTTTAAAACACATTGGATTTGCTACTAAACAGGAAGACAGACTAGGGCAGAGATGGATCTTCCCAACCAAAAGGTGGAGCTGAGAAGAGGAGGGATTCAAGATTTGCATTCTCTTCCAGTCCAGGTCTGACCCCCCTCAATAAGAAGGTATAAGAATATTGGAAGGACTTCCTGTGTGACCGAAGAGTAGAAAGAGAAACATTTCCATACCTGTTTTGGAATATCAACCAGAGAAGATGCAGCCAGCAGGGTGAAGGTGTGCAGAGTAACAATAATCATTTTAGTAGACGGATAGGAGGTCACCAGCTGCTGCAAAAGCTGGCGGCTATTAGAAGCCAGATGGGGCATCATGGTGCATATGCTGGAGTAATGGAATCAGTTTGAGCTTTAAATCTACTGGAGTGGCCAAACCTGTAATAAAGATAGAAATTGATTTTTTTTTTTTTTTTTTTTTTTTTTTTATAAACCCCGCATACATTCAAGCCCCTGCAGCACAGGTATCTATGAACGGGCATCTGCAGGGGACTGGGACCCATTAATTGGTGATAGTATCATGCTTAATCTTGCCTTATCTTGGTAAAGTTATGCTTATTGTATATGCCATGGTGTATTGGTCTGACTGTTAATAGCACCTTCTGGTCACTCTTTGCACTTGCACTTTCTGCTTCAGCATCCTGTTTTGGGGTTCTTCTTATCTATCTAATACTAGTCTTTATATCCACAATCTATGTGGTCACGGTTTTCAATTGCATATACCTATAAGTATATGCTTATCTGCACTGTTTACTTGTAGACAGCTGAACCTCATACACCCGGCATATCTTGAACTTATTGATATATACTTTGATTTAGTAATTGGTAGTCCCATAAAGCCCATCTGCAGGGCCCGCTCTTTGGTCTGTGTATATGTATTTATACACATTTTAATGTGTCTAAATGTGGTTATTGTTCGTCATGTTTTATGATAGTGTCCTTGATGAAATAAATCTTGATTTACTACTTATTATAGTGAGTGTGCGGCTTAGTTTTTTGCAGACCTGGGCAATGTACGGCCCGCGGGCCGTATACGGCCCTTTGCTAGGCTCTTACCGGCCCAGGGCTGAGCTGGCCAGTAAGACGCAGAGGAAGGGAAAACATGCCAGACTCGACGAGCCGAGTGGCCGATCGGCTGCTGCTTAACTTAGGTGATCGCCTGTGTACAGTGTGAGAGGCTTAGGTTAAGCAGCCAGCATGATCGGCCGCTCGGCTCGTCGGGTCTGGCACATTCTCCTTCCTCTGAGGAAGCCAGACCCGATGAGCAGGTGATAGAGACCCTGGGGACTTTGGAAGGACAGAGTAGGGGCTCCAGAGCATCAGTAAGTCTGCTCAGAAAAGATTATGTAGTTTGCTTGTGTTTTCCCTTCCTGCCTGCTGTCTCTTTTTCACCATGTCCCCTTCCTGCTGCCCACCGTGCTCTCACCATGTCCCCATGCTCTCACCATGCCCCCCTTCCTGCTGTCCACATGCTCTCACCATGCCCCCTTCCTGCTGTCCACATGCTCTCACCATGCCCCCTTCCTGCTGTCCACCATGCTCTCACCATGCCCCCTTCCTGCTGTCCACCATGCTCTCACCATGCCCCCTTCCTGCTGTCCACCATGCTCTCACCATGCCCCCTTCCTGCTGTCCACCATGCTCTCACCATGCCCCCTTCCTGCTGTCCACCATGCTCTCACCATGCCCCCTTCCTGCTGTCCACATGCTCTCACCATGCCCCCTTCCTGCTGTCCACCATGCTCTCACCATGTCCCCTTCCAGCTGCCCACCATGCTCTCACCATGTCCCCTTCCTGCTGTCCACATGCTCTCACCATGCCCCCTTCCTGCTGTCCACATGCTCTCACCATGCCCCACTTCCTGCTGTCCACCATGCTCTCACCATGCCCCCTTCCTGCTGTCCACATGCTCTCACCATGCCCCCTTCCTGCTGTCCACCATGCTCTCACCATGCCCCCTTCCTGCTGCCCACATGCTCTCACCATGCCCCCTTCCTGCTGTCCACATGCTCTCACCATGCCCCCTTCCTGCTGTCCACCATGCTCTCACCATGCCCCCTTCCTGCTGTCCACATGCTCTCACCATGCCCCCTTCCTGCTGTCCACATGCTCTCACCATGCCCCCTTCCTGCTGTCCACCATGCTCTCACCATGCCCCCTTCCTGCTGTCCACATGCTCTCACCATGCCCCCTTTCCTGCTGTCCACCATGCTCTCACCATGCCCCCTTCCTGCTGTCCACCATGCTCTCACCATGTCCCCTTCCTGCTGTCCACCATGCTCTCACCATGCCCCCTTCCTGCTGTCCACATGCTCTCACCATGTCCCCTTCCTGCTGTCCACCATGCTCTCACCATGCCCCCTTCCTGCTGTCCACATGCTCTCACCATGCCCCCTTCCTGCTGTCCACATGCTCTCACCATGCCCCCTTCCTGCTGTCCACCATGCTCTCACCATGTCCCCTTCCTGCTGTCCACCATGCTCTCACCATGTCCCCTTCCTGCTGTCCACATGCTCTCACCATGCCCCCTTCCTGCTGTCCACATGCTCTCACCATGCCCCCTTCCTGCTGCCCACATGCTCTCACCATGCCCCCTTCCTGCTGTCCACATGCTCTCACCATGCCCCCTTCCTGCTGTCCACCATGTTCTCACCATGTCCCCTTCCTGCTGTCCACATGCTCTCACCATGTCCCCTTCCTGCTGTCCACATGCTCTCACCATGCCCCCTTCCTGCTGTCCACCATGTTCTCACCATGCCCCCTTCCTGCTGTCCACCATGTTCTCACCATGCCCCCTTCCTGCTGTCCACCATGTTCTCACCATGCCCCCTTCCTGCTGTCCACATGCTCTCACCATGTCCCCTTCCTGCTGTCCACCATGTTCTCACCATGCCCCCTTCCTGCTGTCCACCATGTTCTCACCATGCCCCCTTCCTGCTGTCCACCATGTTCTCACCATGCCCCCTTCCTGCTGTCCACCATGTTCTCACCATGTCCCCTTCCTGCTGTCCACATGCTCTCACCATGCCCCCTTCCTGCTGTCCACCATGTTCTCACCATGTCCCCTTCCTGCTGTCCACATGCTCTCACCATGTCCCCTTCCTGCTGTCCACATGCTCTCACCATGCCCCCTTCCTGCTGTCCACATGCTCTCACCATGCCCCCTTCCTGCTGTCCACCATGTTCTCACCATGTCCCCTTCCTGCTGTCCACATGCTCTCACCATGCCCCCTTCCTGCTGTCCACATGCTCTCACCATGTCCCCTTCCTGCTGTCCACCATGCTCTCACCATGCCCCCTTCCTGCTGTCCACCATGCTCTCACCATGCCCCCTTCCTGCTGTCCACCATGCTCTCACCATGCCCCCTTCCTGCTGCCCACCATGCTCTCACCATGCCCCCTTCCTGCTGCCCACCATTCTTACACTTTGCCCCAGCTGATATGAGCTCTCCTTCCAGACTGCCAGAAGCCAAGGGCTTCTCTGATTGGCTGGGAAATTATCACATCAGAACGTTTGAAGTGGACCAAAACCCTGCTTTATCAGCCTGGGAATCTTATAGATCCCCTCCCCGCGGGGCATCCAAAATCGGGATGCCCCGCTGTGTGAAACCCCCAGGTCGCCCATAAACTCACCTTCTTTCCCAGTTCAACGGCGCATGCACGAGCTGCGGCCGCATGCCCGCTATCCCTCTAGCAGGGCACGTGCCTGTGTCAGCCATTTGAGAATGGCCAGCGCGGGCGCGCTCCCTGTTAGAGGGAAGCTCGAGATGCAGCCGCCAGCGCACTCGGAGCCGCTGAGCTTAGACGTCGCTTAGACGCCCATAGCTCAGCGGCCCTCCACAATATTTTTAGTTTCTCATGTGGCCCCATGGAAAAAATAATTGCCCACCCCTGGTTTATAGGGTGAGACAACAGCTATCCAATACTGGTGGATGGCCCTTTTGTTAGCCCTGCAGCACAGAACATTTGCAACAAAGCAGCATTGTGCACAAATACAAGGAATCAAAAACAGGTCTCTTTTTAGTAGGGGGCTACAATTATGTAGAAAGCAGAAAAATACATGCGACAAACCTTGAATCATTTCTCCAATTTTGTTGCAAATCCCAGCAGCAAAATCTCTGCAGAAAGAAGACACAGATTACTCAAAAACATTGACTCACATATGAAGGAAAAAACTATGGTCAAGCAAATGAGTTGTCTGTCATTCTATAAGTACAAGATGGCAGGTGAGAGGGAGAAAGGGAGGATTGGCGGCGGGTGGCGCTGAAACTACAGCGCACCCCATACTATGCACCCCATAATGGCAGTGTGTGCTGTGAGATGCCCTATTGTGTATCCCATGCTCAGATTATGTGGCTCTGCCCGCCCCCCAAACAACAAGTAAAGGTATTAGATCATGATTTGTGAAGGTTTGTGTTAATATATGCGCATATCATGTTTAGGAGTCCACTGTGTATAACTAAAGACAAAGGCTAGCATTCAATAGGTGTACCGTATATACTCGAGTATAAGCCGAGTTTTTCAGTCCACTTTTTGGGCTGAAAAAAGCCGCCTCGGCTTATACTCGAGTCCAGGGGCGGACTGCCAGGGAAGGCCGCAACCCTGAACCCAATAGATGCTGGAGGGTGAAAGGCGGCCGCTGCGGGTCCCTGCTGTACCCGCTGCTGCCGCCGCCGCTCTTTCGCACAAACACGCACACACATTCACACACTGACCGGCACTTCAGGCTGCTGCGCGCTGGTCGTCAATGGGCGGCGTCCAATGTTTTCATTAGACGCCTGCCATATGGGGCACGCCCACCGACAACGAGCGCGCAACAGCCAGGAAGTGCTGGTGTGTGTGTGAGAACGGCGGCGGCTGGCGGCTGCGGAGGAGCGGAGGAGCGGAGGAGGGTAACCTCGGCCAAACCCTGACCCCCGACACCTGCGCGTCTGAAAGCGGCAGCAGGTACCCACAGTGTGTGCATACCTTCCAACATTTCAGGGTGGGAAAGAGGGACAATTTTTAACTGAGGGAACATTCCTCACTAAGGAATGTATAGGAGATAGGGTGTAATACTTACAACAATAGAAACACTTTGAATAGGGGAATGAATCATTTATTAATGCAGATCTGCATGTTACACCTCAAAGAGGGACAAAGGAGAACAACGAGGGACATGGGGGCATGAGCTTCAAAGAGGGACAGTCCCTCCAAATCAGGGACACTTGGGTGGTATGGTGTGTGTGTGTCTCTTTCTGTGTGTGTGTCCCTTT